>JAQHUG010000055.1:3883489-3928359 GCA_028555095.1 Dicrostonyx torquatus | reverse complement strand
GGTGAGGTGGTCATTGTGAAGAGCAGGGGCAGAGATGAGAAAATGAGTGTGAAGAGTAGGGGTGGGTGAGTAGTGAATGTGAAGAGCAGGGGTGGGGTTAGGTGGTCAGTGTAAAGAGCAGGGGTGGGTGAGGTAGAGAGTGTGAAGAGCAGGGATGGGGTTAGGTGGTCAGTGTGAAAAGCAGGGGTGAGGTGAGGAGGTCAGTGTGAAGAGCAGGGGCAGAAATGAGATAACGAGTGTGAAGAGCAGGGGTGGAGTTTCAGTGACTCAGTATTTGCTGTACAGAGCAACTGCTCCCTCTAGTCATTTGTCCCAGCCCTGCAATGGACTAGCCTGCTCCTCTTTGGTGCTTTTACTAGTCCCAGATTCTTGTAGTCCATCTAGGAGCTATTTACCCACTACTTGTAAAACATCTTGGCTTTAATGAGATTAATGGTATTTCTAGAAAGGCCTTAAAATAACACATTTTAAAGTTTCATCAGAAGCTGAGGTCGTTCCTCTTGGAAGAGCACTTGCTTGAGGCCCTAATCTCAATCCTTAGTAAGGCAGGAAGGAGGGGTAAAAGGAGAAAGAAAGCCAAGAACCTTGCTTTCCCCAAATGACCTAGACTTCTGAATGGGGAGAACCACTGGCTGGCTGTGGCTCTCCTGGATAAGACCATGATTTCATTTGTGCCTTTGCCCGTGGAAAATGCAACCCTATTATGGTTCATAGGATTGCTTCTTAGGAATGTTGACAAAATATTATGTGGAGATGCCAACTTGGGGGCTGAAATTAGAACAAAATGAGACTGTAGGTTTTCTGGAAAGAGCCAAAATCTTTGCATATATCATAGCTTGGATTTAATCGTGTCATTTTTGAGCAGGGTTGCAGAGCATTAGAAAATATGGAATGCAGAAACCTTCCTTTAAAAGATAAGTTCTGGAAGGCTCGTATTTTAAAATTGAGAGGAACTTCAAGCACCCATGTTAAAGTGTAGCAGCTCTTTGAGATGCATGTTTGTTCTATAACATTATGCTTTTCCTGGGGAGTATAAGGGAGTTCAATGGATAAAGGTACTTGCTGTGCAAGCTTAGACACCTGAATTTGATCCCCTGAACCCATAGAAATATGGGAGGACAGCACCAACTCCACAAAACTGTCCTCTGACCTCCGAACACATGAAACGATGTATGCACTCACACATACACTTTATGCACATGCTCAACAAAAATAGAGAAAAAGAAAAATTCAAAAGTTTGATTTGAGTAAAAACCTGAAAAGTAAGAGTTTGAGAAAGGTCTAGGTTCAAACCAAAACACTCCTACCCAAACCAAAACAACTTTTAAGTGCAATCAACCTATCTGACAGCTCTCTGGCCCCAGGCTCATGTTAGTAACTTACAGATCTTCGTCAATGGATAGCACAGTAGTGGTTGTATTTGTATCTATGTACAGCTTACCCCTGCCTTGATTTTCACATTATTGATCAAGATAGGGGTGGGGTGGAGAGATGGCTCAGTGATCAAGAGCACTGACTGCAGTTGGCTGCTTTTCCAGAGTACCTGGGTTCAATTCCCAGCACCCACATGGCAGCTCACAGATGTCTGTAACTCTAGTTCCAGGGGATTCAGTGCCATCATACAGACATGCAGGCAAAACAAAAATATTTGGGGGTTGTGCTAGTCTTTGCTATAAGACACCAGAAGTGCTCATTTGTGGGTTGACACATCTTCTCAGGTCACAGTGGATTTCTCTGCTGGATGCTGACTAAGAGTCACAATTAGCAAGTCAGAGATGCTGATGGGGTCATCTCCAGAAAATCCACTTGAATGATGAATCTTGCCTCTGTGCATCTCCTTGTTCTGGAGCCCCCTGGTTGTTTTCTTGATTTTTTTGCAAGCATATTTTAGTTATCCTCAGGGCCTCTAGCCATCTGCTAAATAAAAGAACTAAGAAATTTCAGAGCAAAATTCTCAACATGAGGAGCAATGTGCATGTGTCACTCTTATAGGTGATGAGTGTGAACAAGTTTGAAACTAATGAGTTTTGCTAAATGATCACTTTAGAGCTGGAAAGAAATACCAAAATACAAGCATATAGGCCAAATAAAAGAACAAATTACCCTCTAATGTTTTTTAACCTTTATTTGTGTGTGTGAGTGCATGTGTATGACACATGTATAAATGTGCGTGTATGGTATACCTGTGGGGGTCACAAGAAAAACCTCATGATCTTTTCTCTTCTTCTGTCATGTAGATTCCAAGGATGAGACTCAGGCAGACTTGGAGGCAAGTATCTTTGCTCACTGAGCCATCCCATTGTCCTGAAAGAAATTTCCTTACCTGATATGTATTTTATGTTTCTATTAAATGTATTTAACAGTTACAGAGGGAGGTTATTCCAAATTTCAAACACATCCCCATGGATGCCCATGAGCGTTTTGGTTGTATGAAATAGATTTGGCTTAGTAGTTATTAAAATTGAACTAAAATAGGTTAAGTTCTAGTTTCGTCTGGTGATTCATAGATCCTCAGGTAAGCGTGTCACCAGTGAACTGTGCACCATGCTCATCTCTCAACTCCAGTTCTTTCCCTGTGCTGGAGGAGGTGGGAGAGTGTAAGAGCCAGAAGATGAAGGGGCTGCTCTGAAATGCCGTCTTCTGGACAGGACACGGATATCACTCTCATGAACTCACAGTAACTGATGTTACCTACACAAGACCTGTACAAGGTCAAGCCAGTCAAAGTTCCAGCATGGATGGGGAGGTGCTCTCCAGCCCCCACCCATGGGGTCTCCCTCTTCCTCGTAATCCATTGGTCACCAGGCTTTGAGGATAGAGGGAACAGAGACAGCATGAAGGGCTCTGTGAGTACATCAGAAACAGCTTCAGTGTTACAGCCCAACTCTATTCCAGAGTGAGGAGAGGTATAAAAGGATGGGAACAGTGGCTGGGGCATCACCTAATTTGCATTAAACAGTAGGCTCTTATCATAAGACTGGGACACAATGCCTACTTATTATGTGGTGGTAGCATGCTCCTATCCTAATCACAAAGCCTAATTACCATGTGTGGCAGCAGGGGGAGGGTGTCTGCAGGGAACTGTGTCAAGGGTCATGAGACAAGTCGGGCATCCATGCCTAGGGTCAGTCTCCAAAGAAGGTCAGACAGAGAGTAGGAAGCCAGGGCGGGGGAAAGGGCAATGGGAGCATCTTCAAATCTTGTGTGGAGCTCAGAGAGAGCTGTCTGAACACGGTGGACTGCAACTTTAATCCCTGACACCCACCTTTACTGAGGAGCTATTTTGGCAGTTGATAGCCACTGGGGGAGGGAGAAGGAGACTCATTTTTTGAGGGTGTGGCTACTGGTAGATTTCCCATGCTCCAGTGGATGGCCCCACAATGCGCACATATGGGCAAGACTAATTGGACTTTGTGGGTTATCAAAACAATAAAAATTTTTAAAAGATGAAGCTGGGAGGAGGATGTATTGGAGGAATAAGGGGAAGCAGAGGGGAAAATGGGAGGAATATGATTCTATTTCATTGCATACATATATTAAATTCTCAAGAATAAGATTATTTTTAAGCAATAAAATAAAGTATGTTATCCTTTTAAATAAAGACCTTTAGCATTCAGCTTTCATCTGGCAAGATGAGAGGAAATGGATTTTTTGTTTGTTTTGTTTGTCATGCTGTCTCATTCTGGGTGACCTTTTTGGCTCAGGATGAACAATTTGCGCACATTACGGTTAACACCCAGGCCACAAAAATACATTTAAACCATTGAAAATGAAGTAATCAGACCCCCTTAAACATTTCACCATCTGGACAAATAACACTCCCAGGGCCAAGATGGAGTGTGTTACCCGAGCCTGCCAGGAGACAGGTAGGTGGATTCTGTGCCAATTATGACTGGCCTGCTTCTGGGAAACTCTAAAACTGCACTTTAATGGAAATGTTGGCTGCCACCCCCAAAGTACATCGTGAGGCCTCTCAGAACTTTAGAATTAGGAGCAACTGAATGGAAGTATTTGTCTGCAGGGAACTCAGATGGGCAGCTGGTAGGTAACACGAGGGTTTTGGCTGGCGTCTTGGGTCTTAATCTAGCACCCTCTTTTCACAGGCTCCTTCATGTTTCAGGATGTGATGATGGAGCCAGGGTTCACTTGACAAACTCAAGTTTGATAAACTCAGCTCCAGCATTGGGCCACCCTGACAAGAGACAAGTCAGGGAAGCCCGGATAGATTAGGACCTCCAAAACAACCAGTCCAGTGGGCTTCATATTAGAGGACAATGCTGCAACACTGCTAGCAGGCTAACCCCCACAGCCATGGGAGAAATAAAAAATAGCCAGCTATTCCCAAGGAATGGGTGAAGCAAGCAGTCTTTTGGGTTCTGGGAGCCTCTAGAACCATTCCGAATGTTTTGGGTTTGGCCCTACAGTACACTCTCTGCCCCAGGCCATTCTTCCCTTGAACTTTGAGGCCCAAGTGTGTTTTAAAATAAATTGATCCCACATGCTTCTTATTCGTTTAAACTGAACTCATCAGTGATGTTTTGAAAGAGTAATCCAAGGGCCAAAAGGCCCTCTGAGCCTGCTTTGGTAAAGCCTCTCGGTGCTTTTTTTTCTTAGAAGCAGGAAGCCATATTTAGACAATGACAACTGAAATGTAAACCCTAGGGACTTGGGTCTGCTTCCAAATTGTTACCTTGGAAACCAGTGGTTCAGATGGCACTGGACAAAGTGTCTCGGCCTTCCACATCATGAGGAAACTTGAGCCTATGCTGAGCCTGGGTCCATGGTTCTGACTGCTGCATCGGTGCCCTGTCCCTGACTCCTAAGCCTTATCATGATCAAGACAAGAGGGTGCCTTCTGTCCTTTGCTCCACAGAGAGCCTCACTAAAGGAATTTGTCCTTTTCTCCAAGCTTCCAAACTAAAACCTCTATGCCACTTGGGTGGTGTTATCAATGCTACCTGAACCTGTCAGGAGGCTCACTGTTGGGCATGGTTTGGATGGGCCTAGCTTTAGTTAAAGAATGAACCAGAGCTGTGCTGTGGGAGTGAGACACATTCTGTGGGTAAGAAGATAGGCCTGGGCTGCTCAGATATGAATGGCCATGCCTTTAATTCCAGGACTAGGAGGTAGAGACAATCAAATCTCTGTAAGTCCGAAGCCAACTAGTCTACATAGTGAGTTTGAAATCAACTAGGGCTACATAGCAAGATTCTGTCTCAATAAATAAATAAATAAATAAAAATAAAAAAGGAATCCATGTATTGCCTTCTAACCTGGGGTCCAAGGTGAAGCTCTGGGCACCTTAGAGGCATTTAAGTACATCACTATGAGGGGGATAGGTGCCTCCACAGCCTGATCCTACAGTTGCATCTTTGGGTCTCAAGAAATCCATTTTTCTCCTCTGTAGCCTCCTATCCAATATTGGGAGTGGCCATGAAGGCAGCTGTCTAGTTGGGTCTCTTCTCTAGGCCTTGTGCTCTTTATCTCTGGCTGGGGAAAACCCAGGGTGTCTGATCAGAAAGGAAGGGCAAACTGAAAAGTTCTAGAAGAAACTGTACAGGTGCTGAAGGCAAGATAGCTAGCACGTGGGTCTCATTAACCACCCCTCTCTAACAAGATGTGTATCCAACTCTACTTCTATTCTTTTTTAACAAATGCCCAGGCTCCACCCAGGACCAACGGCATCAGTCTCTAGAGATGGTCCTACCTAATCAATTGTCCTTCTACACAGGGTCAAGAGCCACTCAATGGTTTACAGACACTTGAATAAATTCCGCTTCTGCCCTCTGCCCTCAGAGAGTGCCCACAACAGACCACATGAAAGAGCAATTATGAGAAAACTGGAGATTGATGTTAACCCTCACTTTTTCACCACCCCCATTTCACGGTCCCCTACCTTTGGTCCAGTTATGGAGGAGGTTTCAGTCCCTTGGAAACCTTTCCAAGCCATTGCACAGAATTAAAACCAACTCCAAGCGCTAAATTATTCATGGTATCGAAATTAACCAAACACAAGATTTCTTCAAATATTTAATCAGTCTGGATACCTCTGTCTTCCAGCCCAGTTGAGTAAAAATTCTTAAAACAGCATGATTAAGGGGACTTCATAAAAACCGGGCTAAGATGGAAGGAAGGCTGGGGTTGGGAGACAGAACATAACACGTTTCTGAGGCTTTTTGAAGGAATTCTACCATTTTAAAAAAACTCAAAATGCATAAGAAAAGGTTAAATAGTCTACAAATTTTAAGGACAATTAAAAACTTCTTTTATGCTGAACATACCAGACTTGGTTTTAAAATAGACTCTTTAAAAACCTTTGATCCTGCTGTGGTGTGTTTCCATAGCCTTCTCAGCACACGCAAGAAGCAAACTAGCTATACCCAGCCTTTCCCATGAGCCCATGGGAACTTTTGCAAAGCAGCAATGCAGCAAGAGATGGAGGAAGGAGTAGAAGAGGCGAGAACAAGCCACTCAGTCTTAGAACACCGACTCAAACCCCAGAAAACCTATTTTCTTTGAAGAAAAGATGGAAATAAATGGAAGGCCTTGAAGCGTCACGGGCAACCTCACCTCAGGGAGCCAAGAAGAATACTTTTGGATAACTGCACTGTGGGAACTAGGGGCAGGGTGTCCTTCAGAGTGACAGTTGGCAATAGTACAGGTAGGGGGCAGGTTCCTAGGCTGATGCCCCAGGGAGATAGATGTTCAGCAGGAAAGGTGCAATGTCTATCTTGCTCTCATTCTTGCTGGGCTCCTCCTCCTGTCCCTTGGTGCTAGTGAAAGGCAGTGTCAGAGGCCTTAGCCCGAGGCTCAGAACGGGTACTGTGACACATATATCCGCAGTCGGATCACGGAGCTGCCTCTGAAGTTGATGACAGTGTTGACAGTGATCATCTCCAAGTCCAGCTGGATGTCCCGAGGCCCTTTGATGGGGCGTGTCATCACCAGGGTGGCACTGATAGGCCCTGTTTGCTGTGGGCAGAACCAGCGGACACTAGTTAGAAAGGATATGGTGTTAGCAAAAGGGGTGACTGGGGGAACAGGAGACTGAGCAGGATGCTCAGTCTAGCCTACTACGGTATCACCATGACCATGGTGTCACTCATTTGCTTTAGTGGTGCTGAATTCTTTCCCACCTTTGCCCACTCTTTACTTGAAAGGTCATTTCCGAAGGCAAGCCTTCTCTGGTTCCCTAGTCTACGTCAGACCCCTCACCCCACTCCTGCAGGCCCTTTAACTTTGCACATGAGAGAAAGGATTATTACTGTATATAATTGTGTAGGCTACTGCCTTGGTCCATGTCTGCTGTCAAGATCCCTGCTAAACAGTGCAAACATCCCTATGACATAGCATGATACCATTGTTTAGAAAATGCCTTCCAGCTTGGTGGTGGTAGCACACGCCTTTAATCCCAGCACTTGGGAGGCCGAGACAGGTGGATCTTTTGAGTTCAAGGCCAGCCTGGTCTACATGAACTAGTTCCAGGAGAGCTAGGACTGTTACACAGAGAAACCCTGTCTCAATAAACAACACCAAAAAGCAATAAACAAACAAAGAAAATGCCTTCTATTTATGTGGCTTCTGCATCCTGAGATTCAAACAAATATAGAATTAAAATATTCAGGAAAAATATCCTGTACTTTTACTGAGCATGTGCAGACTTTTCCCTTGTCAGTGTTCCCTAAGTAAGACAGTCTAACAACTACTTGCGCATCAGTAGTGTCAGTAATTTTCAAATAAATGACATCAAAATCACCTGAGACACTTAAACAGTAACATCATGATGATTGGTGATGATGATGATGATGACAAATAATTCAATTTCAGGATTTTCTAGTTATTGCTGTAGCTTAAATGAGACAGGTCCACATAGGCTCATATATTTGAATGTTTGGTCCTCCGTTGGTAGAACTATCTGGAAAGGTTAGGAGGTGTAACCTTATTGGAGGAGGTATGTCACTTGGAGTGGGATTTGAGAGTTCAAAAGCCATTTCATTCCCAGTTAGCTCTCTGCCTCATATGTGTGGATCAAGAGGTGAGCTCTCAGCTACTACTCCAGCATCATGTTTGCCTGCCTGTTGGCATATTCCCCACTATGATGGTCATGGACTCTCTCCACAACTGTGAGCCCTGATTTAAACACTTTTTTATAAGTTGCCTTGGCTATGGTGTTTTATCCCAACAGTTAAAAAAATAACTAAAACAAGAACATTTTTAGGAAAAGTGAAATTTGTTAAAAGCCAACGTCTGGGCACCCTGTAGTTGCCTCCAAAGTCACCCTTCTGTGACCCTACCAATGAGATCCTAATAAAGTCATGTGAACTTTTCCCTAGCATGGAACCTTTCTAGGACTTTCAAAGTGGTACAACAGTGAGGGTGCTAGCATCAATTGGGTACCAAGTGGGGGCATGCTGTCAGTCTCCTTTATATTCAGTCTCCTTATTCAGTTCTCATAAAATCCTCAAAGGCCCTGGATTAGCAGCATCAGTGTCTACAGATATAATCAGAAATGTGGACTCCCAGGCTCTACCCAAGATCTGTTGAGCCAGAGTCTGTAGCTTACCAGGGTCCCAGGTGATTGGTGGACACATGAACAATTAAAAAGTGCTGACCTGAAAGCACCAGATCTTGGGGGTTGGAGGATGGCTGCCCTTACATAAGGACTATCCTAAAGGCCCATCTCATTATTCCATTCTATAAACAAGCAAACTGAGGCCTGCTGGGATAAATAATTTCTTGGGGTTACTCAGGGGTAGAGCTAGGGACTTTTATTTGGATTTTCTATCTGAGTACAAACCTCAGCCCCCCTTTTCATTATTCTACCATTTTCAGAAGAGACTATGGGCTTTGCGTCTTCTTCCTAGTGATACCCTAAATAGAAATGTCCAGGACCAGTGCAACAGACAGATACAGGATGTCAGCAAAGGAATTAACACAGGGGAGAACATGGATAGACTGGATAATAACTTCCCAGAAGCTGCAGTACCCAGAAGATAAAAGGAACAACCTCCGTGAAATCATGGAACGTGGCCCGGATAAAGACATACCAGGTATTTACTTTGCCTCCATAAAGGGAGGGCTCCCCATAAAGTTTGGCACCTCCTCTAAGAGTGCCCACTGGTATGACAGAGGTCGAGCTGGCAGACAGGTGTGGGACAAGCCCTAAATCTTCCAGGCCCATCAGGCTATCTGCAGTTATGGCCCTGTAATTCCTTCCTGGCACTGTGTCTCTGTATTCACGTCAGCACCCACGTAATCGTCACCTCCTTGTGCAGACTTCCTTCTCAGTCCTTCCAAAGCCCCAGAGCCCAGGGCTAGGACTTCGGCAGGGGCAGCCATGCAGGGTGTTGGAGACCTTACCCTGAAGGTGGCTGTGAGGGGAGCAACCTACAGAAATGCACATCTGAATGGGAGTGCCAGCCTACTCTTCTGAGCAAAGTCTTGAGTGCCTGAAGTAGTGCCAGACGCTCCCATCTTGAAGCAACCTTGGAAGCCACTCAGTCCATATTCTGGCAGGGCCAGAGCCTGTGAACCCTGAAAAAGGTTTGCCCACAGCACCTGGGAGTCCTCAAGTGCCAGCTAGGACTGAGGACAGCTACCTCCCCCACCAAATTCAGCTTTCTTGGCATTACTGAAACACCTGCCCTAAGAATCCCAGTCATCAGTGGCTTTGGTAAACATTGATTCAAAACAATCAAGGCTGGGGACATATCTCAGAGATAAAACACCTGACTAGTATGTATGAGGCTGTGGGTTTGATCCCTCGGATCTTACACGCCCCAAAATGATGACTGTATGAGGCCAGGCATGTGGCTACACCTTTAACCCATTTCTTATTTAATCCTGTAAATGGGTTAAGGGCTATGGCCCTCTTGACCCATAAGGTCACAAGACTATCACAATGCTAGAAGACCTGACTCTAAAAGGCTTCTTTTCAATCACTGGAGTTTTCTGTCTCTCCATTTTGTACCATCGCATGACATGTATTTGGCTTTATTAGTTGGTCCCCCATGTCTATCTCAGAGTGTATACGTGGGCAGAAGCTATATCCTGTTTGTGTCTGAATTCCGTGACCAGCTCAAAACCCCAAGATGGTGCTAGGATGCAGGTGAATGACAGAAGAAAGCTGGTAGAATTGACCCACAGCAGGGCAAGCTACAGACACCCACCCCTGATCCCTATCACCATGGATTAACATAATTTGGCACAGTCTAAACTCTATGATCCTTCTCTTTCTTCTATATCTAAGTGTGCCTCCAAGCTCCCTGATAAAAGCCAACCCAGGCTTCTGTGCAGGGCTCCCCTCTCGACAGACTGCTCACAGGGTTTGTGAAAGGGCTTTGCCTATGCAGATTCATGTGTATGCATTCCTATGTTTGTAATTGTGACATGTGTAATGTATGTTTGCATGCACCTGTGAGCAAGTATGTATATGTTTCCTTGTGGATACGTGTGTGTGCATTTGCAATTGGCTGAGACTGTGCTGCTCCCAAGTGCTTCTAGTCAAAACTGAAGAACCTCAGTATAGGAGAACCTGAATGGCCACATGATGCTCCAGCTGCCCTCTAGGTAGCATTCCCAACATTTTCAAGGCCTGGGAGGTGGTAGCAGGGGCAACAGCAGTGTCTAAACAATAATTATACTCATTGAATGCTTTCTATCGCTATTCAATGCTCTTCTGAGACTCTAACACCAGGGACAGGCAGAAACTTGACACTGAAAGAGACTGCAGGTCGTGGTTTTCATGTAGGTCAGCAGGGTCACTGGTGAAAGAGAATGGGACAGTATTGGTGGTCAGGGAATGTCCTGGAGTCTTACAGAAGCAGGCTGAGGTGTCACCTTGGAGTGTGCAGGTTTAGGGCAGCAGGGGAGAGAATGGGCACAGGCTTGATGGTTTTATGCTCTTCTGCCCTGCACATTTGACGAAAATTCATTCTGTGTTCTAGATGCTGTGCTAAGTGAAAGACTTCAGCTAATCCTGAAGTAAACTTTAGAATCTTCTCTAGCAATGAGGAACTTGAGACAAGAGCAATTAGGTAACATACCCAAGATCACAGGGCTGGGAGAAACCGGAGAAGATCAAGGAATAGCACTCAGCCCGGCCACAACAAATACGAGTGAGTGGCCCCTGAGAAGGGTCCTGAGCTCTGGTCAGTCTTATGTTCAGAAGCCCATCTTATCCCACCAGCTGAAGTACTCTGCTCTCAAACCCTGTGGCTTCCCAAGTCTCACCCCAAACCTTTGTTCTTGTCCAGGTGCAGCCTTGGGGACCTAGGCTACCTCCTCCATCCTTTGGTCATTTCTATGGCAGGCCTATGACCCTTTGTCCCTTCTATGCCTCTTCTGAATAAAAATGATAAGCTTGCAGGTCATACTTAGCTTTCTCAGAGAGACACAAGCTACATGCCACTTTGAGCTCAGTGCCCAATGTTCCTTAACTGCTATGGCAGCCTGGGCCCAGAGAAAGTTCTAGGGAATGGGGTCTCTCTCCTGTCCCTCAATAGGACATACATTCTTTTCCCATATCCCTGGGCACCTCTCAGTCTGATTACCAGAGTGACTGTGGGGCCTGCAGGATTTTGTTGCCTGGACAAGGTGGCCTTTACAGAACTCCTGCCCTGCTTGGGCTGGAGGGGAACTGAGGCAAGCAGAATCAATGATGGGGTCTTAAATCCCTAAGAGGGAGAGTCATCTCTTTACCCCATAACTGGGACTCCTGAGTCTCCAGATGACGGACTCTGGTGGCTGGGTTTACATTAAGAAGACAGTAGCCCACCAAGACTTGGCAGGGGCAAGTTTCTGACAGATACCAGTGTTTATGAGCTCAAGGAATGATACACACACACGCATACACACTTACATGCACAGACACGCACGCATGCATGGAAGCATGCATACATGCACGTACACACCACTCCACCTTTTTCAACTTTCAGAATGCCCTCCCACTACTCACGTCAACTTCTTTCGAAGCCTTTGATTCTTTGGTCTAAGCCAGCTCTTAAACCTGTTCCACAAGTCAGGTTCCACACATGACCTGATTCTGTTAGGATATCACTGAGAGTGGATAATGCAGTGAGAATATACTAGTCCCTGAGATTGTTAGCCCCAGAGGCAAGGACTGAAAGATTCTGTCAAGGGGCTGGAGAAGGGCATGAAGTACAGGAATACAGCTCTGTCTTGGGCCCTTGCATGGGTCTCAGATCAAGTGGGTGAAACACCCATTGGCCTATCCTTCTGAGTGTAACTAACTCCCTCTGGTGACTTTAGAGGATCACATACATCACTCCTGGGTTCAGTGGGCCAAACTGTGACCCTAAACAGGTCCCAATTCTGGACCTTAAAGTGTAAACATTGTAAGACAAAGGGAGAAGTGTTGAAGATGAGAGATTAAGGTCTGAACCCTGGGAAATGGGTGTTCCTAAGTCAAATGCCAAGAGTCTCTGTAAAAGCATGGAAGAGGGCACTCTGCCTCATGCAGAAGAGGTGGTAAGAAGGAAAATGCATACGTGAAGCTGGGATGATGTGGCCAGTCAGGGTGTGTTGGCTAGTTTTGTATCAATGTGACATAAGCAAGAATCACTGAAGAGGAGGAAGCCACAATTAAGAAAATGCCTTCATAATATTAGGCTGTAGGCAAACCTGTAGCATTTTCTTAATTGGTGATTTATGGGGAAGGGCCAAACCCTATTATGAGTGATGTCATCCCTGGGCTAGTAGTCCTGCGCTCTATAAGAAAGAAAGCTAAGTAAACCATTAGGTACAAGTCAGTAAGCAGCCCTCCCTTGTGGCCTCTACATCAGCTCCTGCCTTTAGGCTCCTACCCTGTTTTGAGTTCCTGCCATGACTTCCTTCAGTGATGGACTATGATGTGGGGGTGGAAGCCAATTAAACCCTTTCCTCCCCAACTTGCTTTGGTCATGGTGTTTCATTGCAGCGACAGAAACCTTAACTGAAACACAAGACATACGGCACTCACCAGAATCTGGAAGACACAGAAAATGCTTCTTCTTTAGACGTGGGACATACAGCCCTGCCATGCTTTGGTGTAGATGCAGATGAAGAATTTTAGACTTTGGTTCCCAAACTATGAAGAAATATATTTCTGTTGTCTCAAGCCGCAAGGTTTGTGGTCATTTGCTACACCAGCCACAGAAAGAAATATCCTGGGCCCTTCTGACTGCTGTGTGTTTGTGTGTATATATGTACTCATGTACATGTAGGTGTTATGCATATGTGTGTAGATGCATGTAAAAACCAGAGGTCAATATCAAGTGATCAAGTCTCTTTCTCTTAATCAATAGCTACTTTTTTTTTTTTTTTGAGATAAGGTCTCACTATAGCCCTGGCTAGCCTGGAACTTGCTATGTAAACCAGGCTAGTCTGAACTCACAGAAAACCACCTGCCTCTTCCTCCAGAAGCTGAGTTCTGGAACTAAAGGACTAAAGGTATTTGTCACCAAGCCTCATTCTACCTTTTGGAGAGAGGGTCTCTCATTGAGTCAGAAGCTCAGCAATTCAGCTAGGCTAGCTGGCCAGTAAATCCCAGGGATCCTCCTATCTCTGCCTTCCAGCACTGGAATCTCAGGTACACATTGTCCTGGTTTCACAATCTGAAACAGGTCATCTAGAGATAAAGCTCTAGAACCTACCCCTGGACAAGTCCCTCCATGCACGATACAATATGACAAAGATGACTGTAGGCCAGAGGTCTGTAAGGAGGTAAGTCACTCCGGGGACTGGAGAGATTAGAAGTTCGGGCAT
This sequence comes from Dicrostonyx torquatus, assembly GCA_028555095.1. Taxonomy (NCBI): domain Eukaryota; kingdom Metazoa; phylum Chordata; class Mammalia; order Rodentia; family Cricetidae; genus Dicrostonyx; species Dicrostonyx torquatus. The sequence continues at coordinate 3,914,595 of JAQHUG010000055.1, read as the reverse complement.
ATATGTGGCATGGTACCAAAGATATATACACTATGTTGCTAAACATATATACACACCATGATATTGAAAGTATATAATTTACTTTAAAATGTAAACACATTTTAGGATATGTAGTATAATATTTTCCATTGGTGTGACTAAGTCAATCAAAGTGTCTAGTGTTCTATATCTGGACTATGCATGCCATAGCTCTAGGTGTTAAACAGCACTTGAATGTGTTGAATGCCAGGAAAAAGATTCTTATTTCATTTTAATTAGTTTAGATTTTAAGAGCGCCAGTGCCTATCTTGTAGGAAAATCAGTAGAATTCACACATAAGGACTATCCTTTTTTTTTCTTTTGCTAGCATGTAATTACTATGAGAATAGGGGTTGAGGTATTTTGTTTGTTTGTTTGTTTGGTTGGTTGGTTTTGGTTTTTTTTTTTTTTTTAGACAGTTTCTCAAAACCACCCTGACTGTTCTAGAACTTGCTCTGTAGACCAGGCTAGCCTCGAACACATAGAGATCTGCCTTCTTCTGTCTCGAGTGCTGGGATTGAAGGCGTGCCCCATCATGCCTGGCTGGGATGGGTTTGTTATTGTTGTTACTGTTGTTTTTTAATGTTGTATTCTCAGTTTCTAAATATTCTAGTATGTATATGATATGCTTGTCAAGTTAATAAATGAATGTGTATGCAAACAAAAGCGTGGAGTCTCTTTCATAGTTTTAAACTAAGACTGCTCATGGCCTAACTTCTCATTTCATAGAGGAGGCTCCTGAGACACACGAAGGAAAAGCACCTTTCACATGACCATACAGAAAGTGGTAGAAGAGAGACCTTAGCCTGGACTCCTATCTCTCCTCTTCTTTCCACACTTGCCCCTATGACCTATATTTGTACCATGAAACATGGTTGTAACTAGACCACATAGGCTGTTATTAAAGATAGAAACCACTAGGCAGTGAGTAATAGAGGAAGAAGGTGGAGAGTAATAGAATGAAGACAGTCAGCATTGAGTTCTGGCCTTGACACACACAGACACACATACACCACACCACACACACACACAAACACCACACATACAACACGATAATGGCCTTTGCTAAAGATGGCAGACATTGTTAAAGATAGTGATCATTGTTAACGATGGCAGGCACAGCTCACACTCCCTCTTACCCGCATGTAGAACTCTCGACCCTCATTACCAGATTTGATCTGGAAAATATAATAGGCGCCAGGGTAGCGGGTTGTTGCTTGCATCTGGAAGATATCAGCAGGAACAGAACGTCCTGATACTACATCCATGTCCCGATACAAGATGGTAAAGGGCTGGTCTCTGCAGCCAGTGTTCTCAGCAGGACACATACAGCGGCTGGTAGGAGAGAAATCAGGTGAGGGTTTAGGAAATCCTCGTTAGGCACTAACTGTGCCTACTCCCCCACTTTAAATCCCTGGAAACAAAGCCTAGCCATTCTTACCACCCAGTGGTAACTAGAGAACATCTCTGCTCCCAGTTCTAATCCAAAGGTTGTCTAGAATGTAGACGAGATATTGCATCCCAGGCGGTAGCCTTCCCTGGCTTCAGATATTCTGGCTACTAAAGGATTTAATTGGACCTCTGGTCTTCAGAACACTGAGATATTCGCTAGTGTACCTCCTATTTGTCATGTGTTTAGACATGTGCTGATGGCCAGATAGTCCTCACTTCCCAACCAAGGCCACTCATTAAGAATATTTAAAGTGGAGGCTGGAGAGATGGCTCAGCAGTTAAAAGCACTGGTTGTGCTTCCAGAGAACCCAAGGTCAATTTCCAGCACCTTCATGGCATCTCACACTGTCTGTACTTCATTCCCAAGGTGATCTGATGCTCTCTTCCAGCTTCTTCGGGCACCAGGCACACATATGGTGGATAGACACACATGCAGGCAAAATACTCCCCTCCTACACATTTAAAAATCTTTAAGAATATTTAAAAATGAAAATTATATTAGACTGACAGTTCTCAAGGGTCCTTTGCACTCAGCTCAGCATGTGTGGACTACAATTGAATCTTTTTATTCAATATATAAGAGCTCAGAACTCACTGGGCACTTTGGAAATTCAATATTAAGTAAGACCATGATCTCAAGCAGGTTATCTTCTAACAGGAAAAATGTAAATATTTAAGCACAAATATTTCTAATACAGAGCAGATAATTTCAAACCCTAGGGATAACATAAAATTTGTTGCCAAGGAGCACCTGTTAGAGATACCTGCTGGTTTACCCATCTCTCTTTCCCATCCTTCCTCCATTCCTGAGACTCTCCTGATGGAGCAGAGTTCACAGCAGGAGACACATGTAAAGAGGCATCTGGACTTAGGAGTTAGTTTGTGAGTGGACTGACATTTCTTTGCAGGTAGAATGGATGTTAGGGGACAATGACCTAAAACCAACAATGTTGACTCCTCTTGCTGGCCACTGGGTCAGGTGTCTCCTTCTCTCACCTGGGTCTCTGTGATGGCCTCCTAACAGACTGCCCTCTGTCACACTAAGTCAGAGGGCATCTGTCCCCTGCACACTCTTCAGTGGTCCTTCTGTGACACTTGAATGAAACCTGAACACAAGTTTTTGCCTCTATGGGCCTCTAGGAGCCTGTTGGGTCTGCGCACCCAGCCTCCAACTGAGCTAAAGCTCAACCTCTTGGGTTCCTTGTAGGCTTAAAGGCCCCCCTCGCCTTAACTGCCCATGTACATGCTGTTCCCTCTGCTCTTCCAGTCTCTGTGTAGTTAAGGTCAACACAACTTCTGGCCCTACCCAAAGGTCGTTTTCTCAGTGGCCTTTAGACTCCCAGAACAGGTTCAACCTCCTCTTTCAGTTTTTTGCAAACTCCTTACTCAGTTTATCATTATGTACGCACTCTTATGCCAATTCCTTTAATGTCTTTCTCCTCTTCTAGACTTTTGGTAAGTCTCAGGTAGTTCATATATCCAGAACGAGCTCCAGCTGGACTAGAGAAGGATTTCTGGTAGTTAGATAAAAGCCAGCATTCCTCAGGAACTTGTAGCATGGGCTTTGCATCCCCAAAAGGAGTCCTTCCTTGTCCTCCATTCACCCACCCCCTGTTCCCCTGCTCCCTCCTGCCTTCTCACAGTCTCTGGTACTTCATCCTGCTTTTGCCTTACCTTTGCTGTCTCCCTTCTTCTCCCTATTCTGGCTTCCCTAGCCCTGGCCATATCCAATCTGTTTCTCTTTCCTCTCTGCTCTGGACTCTATCAGATGTCTCTGGATATTTTCTCTCTCTTATTCACAATAAAAAAAAACAAAAACCAGTCCGCCTTATGGAGTGGTCATGGCAGTGGTTTCTTTACTGTGCTCTCCCCCCACCACCAAGAGCAAAGCCACACACCTAGCACAGAACAGGGGCACCACTAACAGTTAATAAGCAAAAGACTACAAAGATCATCAAAGTATCATTTTGTTAAGGCTGCATCAAAACAGCCAAGTCTAAGTAGTCCTGGTGCCAAAATGATCACATTAAAATGTCACATGTCAGAGAAAATAATTGTTTCCTAAAAGAAATTTGGAAGAGGGAGTGATGGCTCCCAGCTGGACCATGAACAGCTGGGAGAGGGTCACTGAGCACAGATCTAAAAGATGGGCTAGGTCTGGCCACAAGGAGATGGAAGAAATGCCTCCCATCTGGCAGGAAGTATGTTCACAAAAGCTGGGAGGCTGGGCCCTCTGGGTGTTGGTGAGAGCAAGTCCTGTTCCAGCTGGCAGGAACACAGGTCACCTGAGCAGGCAAGAAGCTGGAGAGGGGTGGCCATCACGTGGGCCTGGGGCTCAGAAGGAGGAAGTCACCAAGGTTTTTCGGGCAGAGACTTCACTGGTCACATCAGCTCAAGGCTGCCAGTTGGATGGGATCAGCTTCCAGTCAGACAAACCCAGAGAGACCCACGCATGGAGAGCAGCCTAGTGCTCTGTTGGGCTACTTGGGGATCTGGAATCAGAAACTGGAATGTCCCTGTTCTAAAGAATTACTTGGAAGGACAGCTCATAGCAACAAGTGACAACAGCTCTGAAGGAGCCCCCATTGCTGACTTTGTCATCTTCTTTTGTCCATTATTTTTTTTTTAATCACAGCAGGAGCCACACTGGTAAGCCCCGAATTCTCTTTGAGAGAAGACTGGGATGGGTGTGGCTGACCCAGTCACCTCCTCTGTGAGGGTTTGTATTTTCTGGGGGGCAGGTAGGATAGCTGAGGAAAGGATGGCCGATGTACAAGCATGAGTGCACTATACGTGAGCTGTATGCTGTGCCCATATACTCTGCAAGCAGGATGAGGAACTGAGATGGGCCAGCAGCGGGTGGGGGTAGGTGGGGATAAAGGGAAAGAAAGGAAACACAGAGGACTCCAAGGGCTGGGAAACACATCCCAGAGCCATCACCTTGCTGAGGCTGTCTTCTCAACATTATTATTTGCCATAAAATGATTTAGAAATTGGTCTGTCTTTAGGACTTCAGAGACTTTACTAGGGTGACCTAGTTATCCTTGGGTGTTGAGAACTCCAGAATTCTCCAGCAGCTTACCACTCACACACAGAGCAGTCCCTGGACAGGAAATTTCCATTTCTCCTGAGACTCGCCAGAAGGGCATCGCAGTCCTCTCCCAGATTATGCCCCTGTATCCGAGCCTGCACACTAAGATCCTCAGGGAGGCCGGCTTGCCACATTTCGAAGCTCAGCTCTGAAAGATCCCATGTATCTAGACTGTTCATTGGTAGCAGAATCAGATCCATGAATTCTGCCTCTCTACTGGTTAGCTTTCTAGATAATCTCCATATAGCTCTGACATGCATCGGGGAACAATAGAGAAGGTTGTAGGTAGGCACATATCTGCCTGCATAAAGTACGGAGCAGCCCAGATCTCCTGACTTCTTGGCTCAAGTAACTTCCTTTGCAAGATTCTGACAGTCTCCTGAGCCACTTCCCAATGACTAGCCTTGACTTACTTATCACCAATCAGCAGATAAGGCTCCTCACAGCGGATTGGATCGATACATTTGAATCCCCCTTGCAAATTGTAGCAAGTCTGCAGTGGAGTGCACGTGTGGTTTCTGTGCTCACACTCATTGATATCTGAAATGCAATGTAGAGGAGAAGCATGGTGTTAGTCCTGGACCAGGTTGCTGGGGATGGAGCGAGGATGAGAGTCACTTGCATCTTCCTACCTAATATAGCAGACATTGGCCCCACAGTTATTGAGAATCCAAAGTGTGGGTAATGAAAATTGAGATGTGTTTGCTGTTCTATTGAAAGCTCTACCTTGACCCCCTCTTCCCTCTCCAAACCCTGTCTTTCAGAAAGCCCACTGAGCAGTGACTCCTCCCCCGGAACTGCTCAAGACCGTAGGGTATTTAACCTCTAGTAACTAGACTTGCCATGTGATTTCTCCTCCTCTCTTTCCCACTTCACTTCTTGGGGGCTTGACAGTCACCCGAGAGTGCTTGGCTCATTAAACATGGACTTTTAATTCTCTTTGATCTGACCTATTGCATCAGCAGAAAAACCTACTACTGGGGATACAAAAATACTTATCATTTGCAACAGGAAATAGATACCCGATCTCTATGATTTAGTAAAAAGAAAGAACTTATAGTACTTATCAGTGACTTTTATATTGAGTATATATTAAAAGTATAAAATGTTTGAATCAATTGCTTTAAAGAAAATATAGCATTAAAAGTAACTTCATCTGTTTGTCTTTACTGTTTTTAATGTGGCTACTAGATGAGTTAAATCAGATGGCTCATTTGTATAAGTAATTTACATGACATTTCTAATACCCAGTACTACCACAGATGAGGATAAGATTAATAATGGGGTGGTCATTCTGCAAGACCCCCGGTAGCTATAGTGTAGGACTACCAATCTGAAGAAGACTTGACCTTTTCATATTCAGGGTCTGGACCCTGTGAGGGACCAGCAGTTGGGTGCCTGAGGTTCTCAGCATTCAATCTCTAGGAAGTCACAGAAGGGCAGCAGGGCGAAATGCTCTCAAGGCAACATGAGAAACCCAACGCTGATGTGTTAGTGGAGCCTAGCTACAAGAAGCCTTGGTTAGGCTTGAAGCAATCATTCTCCAGGCTGCAGAGACCTATCCTGGAAAGACAGAAACCAGCCCTTAGAAAGTGCCTTCTAACTCTACAGGATTCATCATAGACCTGTAATTAGCCCATGTCCTGGCCAAAGGACAGGTTACTGGGGAAAAGATGAAGCTAGCCCCATCTGAGTCAGCCCCTTCTGGCCCCTCGGGACAGTCTTACCCTGGCAGCTTCGGTTGTCATCCAACAGGACATAGCCTGGAGGGCACGAGCAGAAGTATGAGCCTGGCTGGTTCACGCACTCATGTTGACAGAGGAACTCAGAGAAGCTGCACTCATCCATATCTGAGAGTGACAAGGTAGAGCTCGTGTTTATTTTCACAGACTTATCTCCTACCCCCACTCTTTCCTAATAGGCAGAGTGACTTCAGTGCTGTGAGGTACCAGTTTACTTCCTGAGCACATCTGTTGACAGGGTGCTTACTCCTATGAGGACAACCACTGATATTTGGGTAGCTCTACCAGGGTGGCAAGAAGCAAGGCAGGCACAAGGTCTCTGGTGGCCTGACTGCCTCAGATGTTCCCTGGGACAAGACACCCCCCAGACAGCCTGGAACCACCCTGCAGAGGATAACTAGGAGTGGCATTGTCCCAGCGATGCTACCATTAGTCTGCCTAGACCTTGGCAGGAGCAGGCGTTCCAGAAAAGCCAACTCTTCATCGCACAGAGAATTTGGCAAGGCAGGCCCCATTTGTGCCTCATTCGACAGGCATGCCAAAGAAAACATGTTTTTCTTGCATTTGTTGTTTCCCGAAAATTGCTTTTGCTGGCTTCCCCATGTGACATGTCCTCGGATTACTCTGTAACTCACAGACCACTGGTGGCTCAGATCACCCAGAGAGAGTGCTGGCATGAAAGAGGCTGCCGCTTTGTCTTTGGAGAGCCCACATGTCACATGGTCAATGCTTTCTGTATCCAAGAAGGGAACCTCCCCCGATATTTCTGAGCTATCTCCCAGCCATGGGTGAAGGGTCAGTGGACTTAGGATATGATCCTCTAACTGGAGTTAGCACATTCCAGCACATGCAGTCCTCTGAGGACGCTGGTCCCAGCCCACCATAACACAATGCCACCGTTTGTCTCTGTGGAGTTGGCAGTTCCATTAATCCCTTTACTTAATGTTAGCAGTGATGTCCATTGTCCCTTTACTTGATGTTAGCAGTGATGTCTATCGATTCCCAAGGACTCTTCTGTGTCAACCCCCATGTTAAATGCTCAATGTGTCTCAATGTATTTAATCCCCACCTCAACCCTGGAAAGGTGCTGTGAGTATCTGGATATAAATAAATAAATAAATAAATAAATAAATAAATGAGGCTTGCAGAACTTAGGCAACTAGACCAAGTTCATAGATCAAACGATTACATAGGAAATCACAGATCTGAATGTGGCATCTCAGTACAACTCCAACAAACATGATGAGGTAACATACTGTTCAGGACCTAAAATTATCAGATCTGGGGGCAGCAATGTGAGAGAAATACCTTAGCATAGTTCCAGTGTAGGGCAAGAGGGAAAATCCACCCCCACCTTCTACTGGGCGAAGGAGGGTCACCAACCCACTACACTCTGGTTGGTCTTAGCATCTGTAATTCCAGAAATCCCAGAAAGTTTTTTTTCTTTTCTTGTGGTTCCCCCACACACACACACATACACAAAGGGCTGTAGCTCCACCCTCCACTGAGAAAGAAGCCAGGTGCTGGGCAGGAAGTGAGCCATAGGCCATTTCATTCTCCCTTGTTAAACCCCTCTCACTTCTAGGATCAGCATGGTTTAGCAAGTCCCCAGCAGACAAAGGGACAAGCCTTGGGAGGGTCCAGTGCTACAAAGAGGGGCTACCCTAGTTTTGAGGGCCAAGTGAGGTCCCAGTACCTAGGAAAAATGCAGAAAACAAATCCCTGAGGCCACTTCTAGCTGACTACAAGGCCTGCTGGAGCCAGGGCTCCCACTAAGTTAGTAGAGGTCATACCCAGTGACCATGTAGGAAATGTGGGTTGTTTAGAATCAAGTGAGAAAATCCTGCCAAACTAGAAAGGATTTGAGCTTGCCGTGAAGCCCAAAGTCCCTAATAGTAAGAGAAGATTCATTATGTGATCACGCCATTGAGGAATACCAGTTTGTTTGGTTCTTATGATCACTCTGTGAAGACAGTTATTCATTCCTGAGGAAACTGGGCTTGGGCAGCATCCTGGCCGTGAACAGCAGGGACTAACTGAGGCTTTGAACTGAGCCCCATCTGGCTCCAGAGTCCTTATCTCAATGCCCTGACAGTGGTCTATGGGATTGCCAGTAATTCTGGGAAATGTACTAATCAATCCCATAATGCAAAGCTTCCTACACCTCTCAGTTCTTTGGTCCAGATTCCCTAAGGAATGCCATGAGGGGAACTAAAATCTAGGAAGAAAGGGGCCTTTCTTGCCTCCGGGAGCGGCTAGTACTTAATCAGGCTGTGGCTCTGAGGGCCCTGGCCCTGGAGAGAGGTGGCCATTCGTTTCTGAGAACTCTGTCCCTAGAACATTCCAGTCCCGACGGAAGCTGGTAAACAAGTCTCATTCACAGCCTTGGTAGGTCCCTGTTATGGAGAAACCCAAGCTTGGGAATCTTTCCATTCTGCTGGATAATTTTCACACACAAATCACCACCTACTTTTACTTTGAAGATAACAGGAAGCATTATTAATGTGGACAGGGCTAATTCACAACTGCAGAGGCGGTTTCACACTGGTGGATGGTTTGACTTTAGCAGAACATTTACAAAGAACAGAAAAAGAAAGAGAGACAGACAGACAGACAGAAACAGAGGCATACAAGTGAGCCCATACCTCTGTGTTGTATTAGATGCCGCAGACTAAATACAAATAAAATGTGCATTTTAGTTTCAAAAGTTCTTACTGTCATAATAGTTTTTTAACTATCTAGGAATTTAACTTTCTGGGAGGAGAAACAGGAGGTTAATAAGATAATTACAACAGACTCAAGAAACTAGACTAAGCAGAGAATGAGAGCAATTGGGGCTTCGATGAAATCTGTAAAAATTTAAAAAAAAAAAGTCAACTAAACCACATCTGTGTTCTCGAAACAAGTGGCTAAGTTTTCATTCACTCAACTGTCACACTTGTACTTAACTGACCAATACCTGTTTACTGCATGCTCACGCTGTGCCAGGCCTAGAGCTGGGCTGTGGCTATTTGATGACATTCCCAAAGTACACAGAGTTTAGGCCCTTGCGTGTATGATTTATTTACTCAAAGTTCTCCTAACCTAGTGGCAAAAGCAATTATCCCTAGATCACTGTCCTCTAACTATCAATATCATCTATACCATTTTCAGGTCTTGGGTCCGTGCTGGGAAGACAGATAACTCTCTGACCAACAGGCGAAATTGGGTGAGTTCTCCCTCTCACCAGCTCCATCTCTGATCCAGACAGAATCTCTGCTGACTTTGCATTAAAGGTCAGATGACCAGGAAGGTAGGCCTGAACTCCATCCCTCAGGAAGTGACTCATCTCTGTTCTGTGTAGTTGTGTTCCCAGGATACTGGGAAATGTCTCCAACTAGGCACACAACCAGAAAATGAGAGGAAACACCTGTGACAAATCCCTTGTCCCAGCCCCAGCTCTCTGAGCAGGTGGACAGTGTCAAAGCCAAGCCCATTACCACTGCAATGAATGCCATCTTCCTCAAGTTCATATCCCGGGTCACAGCGGCAGATGAAAGAGCCATAGGTGTTAACACAGGTTTGAACGCAGGGATTCTCAGTTTCACACTCGTTCACATCTGTACAAAACCAAAGCACATCACTATTAGTGTGTCAGAAAAACACACACACACACACACACACAAAGAAACATGAATTGGTAGCAAAATGTATTATCACCAAGAAAGAGTCCAGATTCCCAAATACAGGGATTCCCCAGGTCAGGATCTATCAGATTATAATTGAATGCTCTGTGAGACTGTTCGGTCAATTTACGGGCTCCATCTGAGCCTTCAGGCATACTTGTGAGGGATTATTTAGCTTCTGGTCATGCCTATGAGGGATTATGCTGAAGAAATTAACTGAAGTGGGCGGCACCATTCCCTGGATTGGATCCTGGGCAGAACAAATGGGGAAAGTAAGTATGAACACTAGCTTTCACCACTCACTGCTCCTTAACTGTTAGTGTCATGTGATCAGCTGCTTTTGTGACGTCCTCATCAGGATGGACTGTAACCTTGAACTGGGGGTCAAACGAATCCTTCAAGTGTATCAGGATGCTGATAGATAACCACAGGAAAAGTAACTAAGACAGTCGCCAACATGCAACCTGAAGAGTTACAGCCTCCATGCGCTTGCCCCTTCAGTAGAGACGAGCCACAAAGGAGATGCATGTAACTCACACATATCTATGTCTATGTATAGTTGCACTTCCCAGGAAGGCTTCTCTCAGAATTTCCATGCAGAATCCACTCTTTCCCATCTCCAATTCTCTCCTCTCTCACCCTCACTGATTTTGAAGTTTCAGGTCCAAGAATATGTATATTATGAATAAATAGCCTCATGGATTACTCTTGCAACAAATCTGCTTTCAGACCATTGTCCTCCATCCTCTATGTTACACAGGTAAAGGGGGGATCATAAAGAGCACAAGAAGTAACAGTGGGTGCCTCCTTCTGAGTGTGGTGATGGTTTCACGTCAGTATAGATGGAATTGTGTGCCTATGCGATGCGCTCTATTGTGTGCCAATTACACATCGGCAGTGAGTGCTATTTTGATGTTTCTAAAGATTGAGATACATGCCCCAATTCACGTACCAGCAAGGGTCTGGTTAGAACTACAGTACAAGTCAGCAATCACTTCATAATCCATGGGGTTCATTCTGTCCAGCTCAACGGGGTGGGGCAGAGAGAGGGCCTTGGACACAGGCATAAGCTGCACTTCGCAAGCACAATGCCCTCCTCAAGCTTCATACGCCCATGGTGGCAGGTCTAGTTGAGGGACATTTTCTCCACCTCAAAAGTCCAGTTAAGCCTCTTAAAACTCTGAAAAGGGCTTTGAACATTCCCAGAAGTAAAGACCTTTGTGGTAAGCAGCTTTCAAGGGGCCTTGCATAGGGGAAGGCTAATCCCATGCCCACAAAGTGCCTGCTTCCTGCCAACTCTGGAGACCTCAGAGGAAAAACAAACAAATGAACAGTCATGTAGGAAGGGTCTAGCGAGATATCAACCTGCTCTGGTGCCCACGCGCCCAGCACTCAGGGGAGGTTGGCATTTCTCCAACCAGACTAGGGCAGGGCTGGGCAGGAGAGTGTCCCTGGTCTACTAAACCACATACCAGTTTAGATAGGCCAACATTGCTCACATTAAGGCTGGCGTCCTTAGTTTCTGGCCAGACGCTTGCTGCGTGGTGATGAATGAGCTCAATACTGTTTCCATAGCTCAGAGCTACTTTTGAGAGGGCAAAAAGGGCTCTACCCCCTTGAGCCCTAAGTGCCTCTCTCTGCTGGATTTTCCAGTGGGTACTTAATCCTGAGGGCAGGGGACTGAGGAGACAGCTCAGTCAGCAAGCATGGCAATCTGTTTTCAGATCCTCAGCACCCATGTAAAAAGCCAGGCATGGTTGCTTGAGCACCAACGTAGGCTGGAATGACTATAGCCCAGTGCTGGAGAGGTGGAGATAGGAAGACCCCTGGGGCTTCCTGGCCAGCAGCAGTCTGAAACTTCAGGGCAAAGTACCCCAGCTGACTCACTGAGCCCTCTGCCTTCCTCTCAACTCTGCCAGACTCTGACCAAAGGGCTTCACCTCTGTGAGGTGTGATTTCTTTATCTGTGGATCATGGCCACAAACACTCTTCTACTTCATAAGACTATTGCTGGGGTCAGTGAGATTAACAGACATTAGCGCTTTAAGGAGACGTGAGGTGCTACAATTGCAAAAGCTTGACAGTACTTACCACAGCCTGTGTGACCTGTGGGCCCTGCTGATGCAATATCCTGGTGGCCAAGTGCCCATGTCCAAGTCCAAATGCTGCCTAAGGACACTGTGCCAGCCTCTGAGGGAAAACCTGGACTGGCACCTCCAACCTCAGCCTTGGCCCCGAGAAATCATCATCAGTCCTTAGCCGCTTATCTCAGCAGCTAGGGAGCCAGGCGCCTGCCCCCTGCTCTGGTGGGAAGGAAGGGCCCTGTTTTATTTACTTCCTCAACCTCCTGGCCAGCTCTGCTCTCAGACAAAAAAAAAAAAAAAAATACTGCTCCTTGCAAAAGAAGTCCAGGCAGGGGCTTCTTGGAACCATTAGCAGGACCAGCTTTAAAGGAGCGAGAACCTTACAAGGAATCCAGGATCAAATCCTTGAATGCTGATGCCTTCCTGTTTATCCAGTGATTTAGATATGATTAAACTAATGGAGACACAATATCCTCTGAATAGCTGGCTAGGAGCCTGCACGCCAGAACTCACTCAAATGGTGTGACAAGGAAATGGGCCCTGTAAAACCTGGTGGCGGACTCCAACAAAGACCTCATTCTGTGTCTCTATCCAGATCAGGCCACTGCTAGACACTGCAGGCTGGAGCCAGAGGTGGATCCCAGGCCAGGTCAGGACTTAACATTCATTCTTTGGGTCTTAAGGCCTTCATTGACTTTCTGATTTGAAGAAGCCTTCCAGTAGGAACCACAATGGGCATGTAGCTTGCCTTTCTTGCAGATCAGGGTTGGAAGAAATCATGTAAAAACCAGAAAGTACCTTTCTTTTATTCTGCTTTTGTGGAGCCTTCTGAGGAACCAGGGAAGGTAACTCACCCTTGACTGTGCTGGGCAATAGGTGCTCCTGACACAGATCAGAGGGCACGTTCCTGAGAGAGATCCAGAAAGGGCACACGGAACATTCGCAGTGTGCCTATGTGTTTGCATTGTGATTCATCAGGGCCAGGAGCTCTGAAAGCCACTCCTGCTAGCAGATGCAGAGCGGCAGGAGGATCACAAACCATTACAGGACTCCCGATGGATGACTATGGCTCTGCCCTCTGTAATTCTCAGAGCACTCCTCTAGCTGTTCCATATACATCGCCAGCTCTGTTTCAGGTTTCCATAAGCAATGGGGATGCGTGAGCAGTGGCTAAGAATGAGGACACACTGTAATGACAAGTGTTCCACAGACAGCAACTGTCAGGCTCCGAAGGTGACTGCATCTAGTGTTTCCTACCGTGTCCAAGTTATCCTCACGTCACATACCTTGGCAAGATCTTCCATCCTCATTGAGGGTGAAACCAGGGTTGCACGTACAGGAATAGGATCCAGGAACATTTGCACAGAGTTGCTGGCAGTAACCATAGCGACATTCATCAATGTCTGGAAACAAAGGCAGGCAATGTCAGGGCTCCTTTCTGAGGCCACCATCAGCATGGTACCATTGCCCTTGTCCTCTAGGATGGGACTAGAAAGGGCCGTGAAAGGGGGTGACTGCTAAGACAGTGCCTACTAAGTGTCAGGAATTATGATGGCCTTTGTATCACAGTGCTCAGCTTCCCTACAATCCTCCACTTCCCCCAAACAATCTTTGTTCCATGAACACCTGAACCTACCATGAAATCTGTGACAAAATTTTTCTGCTTTGATTGGAATATTGCACCAAATGGCTTCTCAGAACTTATCCAACTCAGGTTTAACTAAGGCTTATGCAATATTAATGTTCAATGCTATGACCCTCTATGATCTTTTCAGTACCCTGAACACAAGCATGTATAAAGATCAACAGAAGTGCTCCAGTGGACTGTCTGCCAGCTCTACTGACAATGACTCTGTCCAGTCGGCAGGAACAGGATCCCAAGCATCAGGAGGAGCTGGGCAGCGCTACAGTGAGATCTATGAATGTAGCTAAGCAAGGATGCTTGTTCTCGCCTTGGTTCTTACCCTTATACTAGAGTGGACACAAACCTCCACATAAACACACTCCTGAGCCCTGGAAAGCAGCAACACGGTGGGAAGTATGTGCTTCAGCAGAGCTGTGTCCTATGACCTCCCTGTAACGTGAGCCAGCCCACGAGGAGCCTGACGTCATTGGGAAAGCCCTTTATAGCATCCCAGACTGAAAGGGTGATGGGCTGGGTAACTCACTTCTATTAGGCAGAGTGCCTCCAATGAAGCCTTCATTCTCCAGGAGGACAGTGTCCTCACACAGACTCAACTGGGACCGGCTGATCTGACTGTGCTATAATTCCTAATGCCCCCCCACCCGGAACCTCAGTTCTTAGAGAGATAGAGGTAGCACTCTTTGTGCCTCGATCCCTGTGCCCAGTTTCTACTACCTAAAGCTAGAAAGAACTCTTCCACCCCTATTCCAACCCATTGTCTACTTTTCAGTCCTCACTGGATTTTGTGTCCTGCCTTGGGATTGTGCTTTATCTCAGTTCCATTTACTTTGAAAATGGCCCCAACAACACCCCCTCGAGATGGGCAGCTCCTACTGGGCAAGCCTTTTGGCATATAGAGTTGCTAATCTTACCTCTTCCCAAGACACAGCTGGAAACATCACCAATGCCTGGAGAGGCATCAGAGACAGAGACAGTACCCTTTCCTTCGGGGTACATTGAAAGAAAGGCAGCCCTATCATTTGTGATCATATCTGAAAAAAGGCAAGGTCTCTAGCAGTGCACAGAACGGATAGTAGGTGGCTGTAGAATGTTGAAAGAGAAAGAAGAGCTTAGCCAAGGGAAAGCACGGGGTCAGCCAAAATCAAGAAAGGTCTCCATGTCAGAGGTGAATACTAATGGGCCAAGCCACTGTCAGCACGCTGCGCACCAGTGAGTATCCTTCCAATATGCTCTGTGGAAGAGAACATCCTTCAGAACCAGAGGACCAGCATCTTTCAGCATCTCTCAGATGGAGAAATCTGCCCTCTCAATATCTATGATGGGACCATGTACCACGCCTCACATCTCTCTAGTGCCCTTTGTGGTAAGAAAATATCTGGCCGTGGGAGCTAGAGACATCAACATTAGACCCAACTTGTTTTAAGTGTATCCAAAATGTTCCTCCTCTTTGGGTTTGTCTCCAGCTCTATAAAAGTTAGGTGACGTAATACCTAACATCCTTTCCAGCTCTGGAGTCCTACATAAGAAGTTCCTGTGCAAACGACTTGCTCTTGCTGGTCTGCTTACATTCAAACCAGTACTATCACAGTTTCCATTAGAGCAGAGGTTGGTTTAAATGCACAGGGACTATCGTATTCCCAGATGCCCTCACACATTGGCTCATCGGAGCCTCCCTGCCAAGGAGAGCCATGCCAAGGCCAGGCAATTTATTTTGCCTCAAGGATGTTTCAGACAGGTCACAGAGTAAACCCAAACTCAGCCTCAATCTGGAGACCTGGAAGGAAAGGCTTTTGGTTTTTGTTTTGTTTCCTTTTCTATTTTTTTTTCCATAATGCTGTTTGAATCTAACTTTGAGCCAACTTGTCTAAATGTGAACCCAGAGAATAGGCCTAGCCAATGCCAACTACAAGGGATAATACTGTCAATCGGTGATGATTGATACCTCTGGAGTACAAAGAAAGAGCATAGCTGTGGGGTGGACTGAATGGAGTGGCAGGGACCAGTGCTGGGATGAAATGAGGCTGGGACTCCTGGTCTACCTGTGAGATTTGGAATGTTTCTGTATCTAAGCAAAAGTAGTACCTTGATTTAGGGTTATCTAACTAGAGTAGAATAACTCTCACTTCTATTACTTCCTGGCTAGCTATAAACTTCCTGAAGGCAGGAAGATCTCAGCAAGCGTATGCCCAAGCACATGCTAGTGATGGTGAAAAGGTCCTTTAACGGATGGTGACACATGTATGATTGTTTAAGAGCTTTCTATACATACCCAAAGAAAAGCTCACTTGGGCCTCCCTACTGTACCCACATTGTATTGTATCCCTAACAGCCATCAATCCCCCGAGTCCCTGGGAGCAGTGGGGAGCCCTTACCTAGACACTGGCCTTCCAGAAGCCAGTACCCATCGGTGCAGGAACAGGTGTATCCTCCTTCTGTGTTGATACAGATCTGGGTAGGGTTGCACTGGTGTGAGTCTGTCGCACACTCGTCCACATCTGTAACACAAAAAGTATTCCAGACAGTGTCACCCACATCTAAAAGCCCTGGGTTCACCTGCTGCTGCTCTTTTCTCGGCTGGGAGGTTGTTGATAATATCACTGGGCTAAACCAAGAGACAGAAGCGCCTCTCTGATAGGCACTTTTGAGACATACTAGCCTCAAATTAGAATGGGCAGAGCTGGTCTTGCTCAGAGAAACATACAAAGGGGAGAAGCATGGCTGTCTGTACTCTTCGTCAGTCATTGCTAACCCTTTCTGAACATACATGACACCAACAATGACTCATCCTTGCTGATCCTGCCCTCTCCTGCCTCCCCCTCCCCCGCTTCCTGTTATCTCCTCTTTTGTGACTGCAGCAGGACACTTTCTCTCTGCCTCTGCCAAATGGGCCACCAGGCAGTCAGAAATGTCATTGAAAGCTGCTATTCACTGTGTGGTGTGTCGGACCCCACGCTTTTCCTCACAGGACCCCGCTAGGGCAAACAGAGCTGAGGGAACAGTAAGCACCAAACCACATGCTCAGGCTGTGCCTCCCGGCTTTCAGCCCCCACCTGACTCAAGTCTTCTCGTGAGGAGATGACAGAGGACAAAAGTGGGACCAGGCAGATGTAGAAGGGGTTGGCCGAAGGGACTGAGTTTTCACTACCTCTTCCAGGCCCCACTTCACATATGTGCCTGTTGACACTGCAGACTTCAGACTTTCTCCCCATCCACTCAAATGGCATCTTCGGGCTGAGGAAACAGCTCTGCGTTAGTGTACCTGCCTGGCATGCATCCTGGATTCAATCATAAGTAACATATTTGCATGTGTGTAGGGGAGGTAAGGGGGTCCAGGACCCAGAAGTGTGAGCTCCTTGAGACAAGCCTTTTCATAGCACTGAGTTTGGTGTGCTGTATACGCAGAAAGGCAGACAAGCTGAGTGAGACATACAGCCAGGTAAACAGTGGCATCTCTGGGCTAGATGGCACTGCCACACCCGTGTTCACAACAACTCTACGTTAAAACAACTGATGAATCCCTGCCGGACTCCAAAGTGACAAGGTGTCTGTGTCCCATGGGGAGCCAATCTTCACTGCTCCAAGCATGGATACCCACCAAGAGCCTAGGTCCAAGGTGGTGGCACATTCATTCCACCCTGACAGTGTGACAACATGCAAAATCCCAGCCCAGTTCTCTGCTGCAGACTCACGCCCCTGCCCTTTGTCTCCCTTCCACCCAAGCTCTGCCCCTACAGCCCAGCCTCCCAGGGGAGCCAGGGGATAATGCTTGGCCAGTGGCCACTACTGTCCTAATCCACATCCAAGCTTATGACAACAAATAATGCCGCCATCAGCCGGGACATATTTACATTTTCCCATCAGGGAGTGATGGATGGTGATTACAGCCTGGGAACAGCACTGCCTTGGGAGTCTCTGCTCTTGTCCCTAACTTGAGGAGCATGGGAAGTGAGAGTAACCAATAAGAAGTAAGGAGCTGTTAGAGAGCCAAGGTGACAAGTTCCCAAGCCTCTGCCTTTGTGTGACACGCGACAGAAACAACATGCCTGCAGAGCAGTCCGGCAGAAACCAAGCACAGGAGACTGATCTCAAAAGGACATGGAGGACCTCAAAATGGGCTTACTGTACATGCAAGCAAAGGTGCGCACATACACATTTTTTCAAAGCTCTACTGCTATTACCAAACTAAAGACTTCACTCTGGGATACCGTTTCTGCATATGTGTATATATAACTGAAAATTTAGGACCAAAAAGATGGTTCAGTGAGTGAAAAGGTACCTGCCACCAAGCCTGACAACTTGAGCTCAATTTCTGGGGCACATATGGTAGATGGAGAGAACTGGCTGTTTGTCCTCTGAGCTCCACATGCATGCCATAGCATGACCACCTACACACACACACACACTCTCTCTCTCTCTCTTTCTCTCTCTCTCTCTCTCTCTCCACATAAATAGATAAATAAATTAAATGAATTTTTAAATTTAATTAACTTTTGCTATATTTTTTAAATGGAATTGTCCATAAAAAGTCTGTTTTGAGAACTCAGTGGTTCAGTAGATCCCTGGGACAAAAGCGCCGCTAAACCCCAGCCAGGTTTCCTCAGCCAACTAACTGACAGGATTTGGGGATGTGGGCTTTAAAAGCAGCCATTCCCCTGCAAACCACTGTCAGGTTACCCACCTCGCAGAGGAGCCCAAACTGGAAATGTTCACTCTGTGTTTCCAAAAGGGGGTGAATGAGGCATTGCAGATTCCAGCTCGCAACCGAATTGTTTACATTAAATACATCTGACTTAAGTAACAGAAGGAAAAATACATAGAATGGCTCCAAGGACATTCTTTGGCAGGGTGTCCTTTTCTGCATCAGTGGAAAAGCACAAGTTACGGCAACCTGAGCAGGTGTCATTATCCCAATCATGGCTATTCCCTTTCCTGTGTGATAGTTAGGAGTGGTCTCCTTAGAGAAAAGAATGCCGGGTAAGTACGATCACTTATTCATCCTTTATGCTCTATGAGTTGTGTGTGTGCCTCGTGTGTGTGTGAGAGAGAGAGAGGAGAGAGAGAGAGAGAGAGAGAGAGAGAGAGAGAGAGAGAGAGAGAGAGAGAGAGAGAGAGAGAGAGAGAAAGAGAGAGAACGAGGGGGAGGGAAGGAAAGGGCGAGACCCACGTGGGGAGCTGGCATCAAGCACAGCCCTCCTGTCACACTACTAAATCCCATCTGCTGGCTCCCTGCTTCCTCCCAGGAACTTCAGTCAGTCAGCTGCCCAGCACCTGGAGGAGTCTACCACAGTAATTCTGGCTGGTTCCTCCCCAGGTGGGACAAAGTCTAACTGCTTTCCAGGTGACCAGCCCCTTAGTAACTGGAGGAAAATGCTCATGACATTTTCTGGAACCTGGAAAAGCCCATTGTTGCTCCTGCCCCAAAACAAATTCTTATCAGCATCAAGCCACAGCTTTGTCGTCCCATGATGCAGCGGCTAAGCTGTCACTGTGTCCTTCATGTGTCCCCAATGTAGTATTCTCAGTTGCAGACAACTGCTCACGCAGAAGAACCATCAAACCAGTCAGGGCTGTGCCTAGATGCCTTCTGAGGGACCTGCAGGGCAGACTCCTCCTCTCGTGCTCAGCAGACTGAGCCAGGGCCTCCCTCCCTCCCGTCCCACGCATTGCACTGCAGGAGATGATGGCAAGAAGGGGAAATGACCGACACAGTCCTTCGACAGCATCTCAGTTTCCACCTCTGCACTCCAGCGGCTGTGGGCCCTTTTCCAGGATGACAGGCAACTGAAACATGAAGAGACAAGTCTTACAGAACTCCACAGCCATTCCTCAACCTTGCAGGATCTGATTTTTCCCTTTCTGTCCCCAAGCTCCAATCCTGTGGACAAGCGAAGCTGACTTAGGCAGCTTCCGCTGAACGTGCCTGTTCTAGTGTAAGAAAAACCATCAGCCAAAGTGAAAGCATTCTCGCTGGGCAACTGGGAGAAGCCGTCCAAGAGCACTTCACGTCCACACCTTTCCAAGGACTCCGCTCTTTCTTTGTGGGCAAGGCAGAAATCATTTCTGGGGTAGTGAAATTTTAGCCAGTGAAACAACATGTTTTTCCAGCCTGCTTTTTTGTTCCTTCCTTGCCCAAGCTAATGGGGTCTGATAAGAAAGAGGAGAATAATAGTGCCGCATTCCTGCGCCTCCGTGTGAAGGCTATTTCAGTCTGGCTGCTGGGCTGGGTCACTGCCATTTTTCAGGCAGCCCAACCCAGCCAAGGCTGGAAGCCACACAGGACCTACTTTCCAAACACCTGCTTAATTAAAGACCTCAGCATTTGAGAACTCGCTTGCAAAATTCCTAGCGCATCTGGACTCCATGTGCCTGATGGTCTTGCAGTATCAGTAGGAGTCAAATCCTTTGTGTTTGCGGCCCTTTTCTCAATGCTCAGTATTTAGCATTGTACCACTAATTAGACAACAAATATGTAGCCCATTTTCCAAACAACAACAAAAGATTCCTTCCATGTTGGATGGAACCAGCTGGAATCTGAGACCCAGACTCTCCCTGGATGCTATTCATCTATCCATAAAGTGAGAACTTAGAGAAATATTCTCAGATGGCCTAAGCTCTGATCTTCCAGAGAGACTAAGTATGTAAGTAATGAGGATCATATTGGCTGACGGGTAATTATTCTCATCCACAGCAGACATGATAAACAGCAACGGCTGTGCTTGCTTTCAAACTGGGCAGTGAGTTGGCCCAGTCCATTCGACTTGTGCCAGAGTACGGGTGGCCACAGCAGTGGGGAAGGGACAACACACGGGTCTTCACAAGCATCATGAGTCAAGATGTCCTCAAAGTTAGAGGCTAGGCCTGCAGATTGGCACTCTGCACATGGTTTTTAGGGGGGTTAAGGCTTAGGCCATTATTGTGACTATAAAACAAACAGCATAACACTCAAATTAGATTTCCTTTTATTAAATTCCTGCCATTTGTCTATCAACAGGGAAGAGTTTTGGATGTATACCAGGCAGCATTTTTCCAACCCTAACTATGCACAAGAATCACTGGCTATAAGAGAAAGTCTGGGGTTGAGGCTTGGCAAGCTGTATCAGTCTGAAGTGATCTAAATGAGTCTGGGACAGAGCAGAGGGATCTGCATGAGAGCAAGACTTTTCATCCTCCATCTGTATACACATCTGGGTGGATCTTGTTAAAATGGAATCCTGAGACTCCGTACACATAACAGCTCCCAGGTGGCATCACTGCTTCTGGCTCAGGGTCATCACTAGCATAAGGAGGTGCTGGACTCATCTGAGTGAGCCAGAGTTCTGTGCCCATGCAGCAAAGCCTGCCGGCTACAATAGCACATTCAGTCCTCCGTATTGGTGGATTCTGCAGCCACGGGCTCCACCAGCTGCAGCTTTAGGACATAAGGACACTGGAAGTGTACCAATTTTATGCCCCCCACCACACACACACACACACACACACACACACACACACACACACTTTAACAGAGTTTTACCATGTCACCATGGCTGGCCTCAAAGGCTCAATACTTCTCTTCCCAGGAGCTAGGGTGACGCACGCACCAATTGGCTTTTTGTGTTATCATTCCCAGCTCAAACAATACAACACAGATGCATAGCGTGTATGTCGTATCAGGTGTCATAAGCAGTCTAGAGACGGTTTAGAGCTTTTGATGGCTGGATTACGAAATTATATGAAAATATTAGGCAAGTTTGTAATAAGATAGGACATGAGTGTCTGAGGACACTCCGGTAACCAACTCCCACCCTTCTAGATGCACTGAGGATTTAGAGTCTTGTTAGAGCCCATTAGGGCAGGAGAGATGGATCAGAGGTTAAGAGTGGATCTATTGCTATGCAGAGGACCCAAGTATAGGTTCCAGGACCCACATCTGGCAACTCAACAACCACCTGTAACTCCAGCTCTGTGGGATCCAAAGTCTTTTTCTGGCTATCATGGGCACCCGTATTTACAAGCTGGCAGATGTACATGCCCACAGAGCATATTCACACACAGATATCATTAAAAATAAAATATATTTAAAGAAAAATAAATAAAAGTCCTAGTATGGCCTGGCATGCACAGATTGCTATTCCAGTATAGGGTCTCTTCCATGACTCAGTCCTGACCTGTAGTGTACCCAGGCTTTGCCTACAGAATACTGTGTCTTAGAAGGCCCCCTTCCCTCCTATTAGTTCACTGGTAGTGTTAGGTTTCCCATGAATAAACTCAATTCCCTAAATCTTAACTAAATTATTAGAATCACTGGCCCCAAGGTGATGACCAAAGCACAGCAATCCCAAGTAGGAGACAGGTCAAGACTATCCTATAACACGTGATCTTATTTTTCACCAAATCTGCAAGATCGTAGCTCATAAATGCATGGATCTTGAATTCCGAAATTTTCCTGGCTCCCCACATACTCTGTTTCCTCATCCTCGCTGAGCCAATTCTTCCACCTCATTCTTCTTTTACATTTCATTTTGAGACAGTCTCTCACTATGTAGCCTTGGCTGGCCTGGAACTCACAGAGATCCTCCTGTCTCTGCCTCCAAAGTACTGTGATTAAAGTCATGCACCACAATGACCAGTGTGTTCCTGTCTTTTTTTTTTCTTGTGTCAGTCTGTGAACTCCTTATACACACACACACTCTCTCACGCACACACGCGCGCACACATGCACACACTAGCTTCTCACTCCCAGTGCTGGTCTTAGTTAACAGCACCACCATTTTTCAGCGTCTGGGGAAAGGCCTCTTTTGGCACAGACCTCAAGGCTCTTTGTCCCCTTGTAAGTCCCAGCAGAGGGTTCTACCTCCTCCAAACATCAGCACTTTCTAAGCTCTCATTTCCTGTTCCATCAACATGTTAATTAGGCAGGGCATGGACTTTCAAAGCAATGTCTGATAAAGGTTCCTCTTTCTTCCTCAGGCTTGACATCCCAGAGAAAGTTTACTCTGAGAGGTGTCAGAGGAAGAAGATGATGGAACGCCCTGCCCTGAAAGCAGTCGTCAGCACCACCACTTGGGACACAAATAGAAATCCAATCTATTTTTCCATCCAAAACAAAATCTTCATGAGGCCTAGTACTTGTGTGAGAATACGCAGGTGTGCAAATCCACCCCAAGGAATTAATCAGGCCAGCAGCAGCAGCAAACATTTCCTCCTGGGCCACCCTCAGCGCTCCACTGGTAAGGAAATCTGCAGGTGTGCCCTTCCCACCCCTGAGGTGTGAGAACCCTTGTTCCACCTCTGACTCCCTCGTCCATTCACCAGGACAAGCCTGTACATATTGCCAACTCTCTGTGTCTCAGTTCCCCTATCTCTGGTAAGGGCTACCTCACCTGCCCTCTTAGAGTTTGAACCAAATACAGAAGACAGGCATAGCTCATAAACAAGTATGTATATGGGAATGGGGCATGGCTCAAATGGTAAAGTGCTTGCCTTGCAATTCAATCCCCAGAACCTACATAAAAATGCTGACCATGGTGGCACAGCACAGGCTTGAATCCCAGTGCTGGAGAGACAGACAGGAGGATCCCTTTTTGGCCAGCTCCAAGCCAATGAGAGACCCTGTCTCCAAAGAAGGGAACATGACACCAAAAATGACACTCAAGGTTATCCTCCAACCTCCACGCATACACCTTCACATTTGCACAGCACAAGAATGAAAACACAAGTACAAAATCCACACTTAAATTTTTGAATTAAAAAAAAAAGTGTGAGCAGAACATGTAAGAGGGAATATCTTAACTCTGGGAGGTGGGGACAGATATGGATACTGACTGATGTAGGAGACTCTTCGTCACCTGCATCCTTTCCTGTAGCCAGTTTCCCAGGGCATGCGGGAATGAAGTGACAGATAACTCTTTTGAAGTAACACACTTTAAGAAGTGGGCCAGTAGTGGCTAATAGGTCCCACCCAGAGACCTGCCCACTCTATCATTCTCTCCTGCTGCTGCCCCTCTTCCCTAGAAGAGGCCAATGATCTCTCCTGACTAGTAGATCAGAAAGCAACTTCCCTATTACTAAAAGGAGGTAAAACCTTAGTGGGTGGGAGGAAGAGGTGAGGAATCATGGGGGCAGAATGAGAATGCCATAGACAGCAAGAGTCTTGGGAGACGCTGGCTCTGGATGAGGGGTGACCACATGCTCTAACCCAGAAGCAAGAGCCACCCACACAGCCCAGGCTGAAGCCTCCCTCATCCTGCTGACCACCCCTTCGACTTAGTAAGAACTGCATTATATCACTGAAACGTAAAATAGATGCTGGAACTGAGTAAATACTTTTCAGGATTGAGTGTTTACCTGGCCTGTGGAGTGGGTGTCCCCCTTCATAACCACCCCTCTGAGGTTAGCAGCAGCCTGGATTTCTCCAGTGGGAAACATGGAAAAGCAAAGGAGCTGCATGGGGCAGTCAACCGGCTAGCCATCCAGCCCTCCCCAGCCCTCCTCCTGTGCTCACTAAGGGCATGGCTCCCAGAGCCTGACACCCACTGTGCATCTGCACCACATACATATGCCATGAGTCAGGGATTCAAAGGCAAATGACGCATGGGCATATCTTTGAGAATGCACAGGGGCCAGACAATCCCCATTTGTACAACAAAGGGAATTCTGGGGGGAAATGCAAGGCATTCTCAGCAGGGATGGGTTTGTGTGTGAATGTGTGAGGGGAACCGAGAGGCTAATGTGACATAGCATCCCTTAGGAACCATTCTGCCAACAAAAGGCGTTCAGCTGGGAAGGAACAGTGTCCAGTCCAGAGCTTCTTCACCTTGGTTGCAGGTTAGGAACATCTGGAGGGCTCTAGATTAGAATGTGTGTCAGATGTTCTACCCCAGCCAATTAAGTGGGAACCCCAGCAAGAATTAATGTAGCCCAATAAAGAGCTCCTGACCTTGCCAATGGTACATATTAGAATTACCTTGCAGGTTGTGTGAATGTGTATGTGCGCGTGTGCGTGCGTGCGTGCGTGCGTGCGTGCGTGTGTGTGTGTGTGTGTGTGTGTGTGTGTGTGTGTGAGTGTTTCAAATAGAGTTCCTAACTCAGGATATCTGGAACAAGTTCCAGTGGCCAGCATTTTGAACTGACATCCTACATGATCTTGAGGAAAGTGTTCATATGTTCAGAAACATGGATCTTGTCTCACTGGCAGACCAGTTTTAACACTGCCTTTGTAGACTGTCCCATGCCAAGAACAGGACCTAGTACAGAATGTTCATTTAAAAGCTAATTGCCTCGTACCCACTAAGATGAATACTACAATAAAGAAATAAATAGGTAGACTCTCTCGTGCAGAACAGGCGCTCCTGAGGTCAAAGACCAGGGCCTCTCTGCATCTCAGTCCAGTGGCTGACCCATGCAGCTGCTGGCAACCCCAGACAGGACATAACCATCTCAAATAACAGTGAGCGGCCTCATTTGTGAAGGGCTTGCATATGCTGAGTCCTTCACCAATACCATCTCACCACGTCTTTCCAGCTGCTCTCCGAGGTTCTGCAGTGCTCGCTTGGTGAAACAAATGAGTTAAGGTGCATGCCCCTGCCAGCAGAACAAATTATCATTGAAGCAAGGATTCGGCACTGTAGCCCATATTCACCCATAAACCCTCATGAGTTATAAGTAGACTGAGTCTCCTTGTCTTAGGGCATGCTGGGAGGGGAGAGGGGCTGACTAGACCTACTCTGTGCAGTTACGTGTAACAACCTGAGGGAATGCTTAGGACATTCTATTAAGCAAAATGGGGCAGTTGCAAAGGACAGACACACTCGCTGACTGCTTTCCTGTGACATGCCCACCAGCAGTCAAATAGAGACAGAGCCTAGATTGATGGTTTCCAGGGGAAGAGACTGTTGTTCAACGGTTGCGACTATGAAAGTTGAAAGATGAGGTTCTGAAATCTCAGGTCTGTTTTGCTTTGGTGTAAATACACTCAACATGACTGAGCTGTACCCTGAAGAGGGACAAGGCAGGACATTTCATACAGTGTGTGCTCTGCCGCAGTACAAACGCTGACGGCTGAGAACAAAGCCTATTTCTTAACTGGGCTTCATCTCAGATTTTGCAAACTGTTCCTTATCAGAGTGATAAGCAAGTGACCTGTGATCTACAGCTAAACCCAGAAGGAAAACCACAGCGGCCGTGCTGGCTCTTTGCACAAACAGCCTGCATCATTCTGCAACTTAGTGTCACTGCATGGGTCCCAAAACCAGAGAGAGAAAGGCTGGAGAGGAAAACCATGAAGGCAGGGGGGCAATAGGGAGAAAGCAGATACAAAGAGCTCTGAATTATCATGGAGGGTGGGGGTGAATCCAGCCTCTAATGTCTGGGTTCAATGGGCAACAAGGAGGTGGCAACAGAGGAACTAGGCCAGATCTGGTTCAAATCCTCCTGTCCCCACTTTTTAGATATATAATGTAAAAGCAGATGCTGATGGGGTTCTTTTTGTCAGCCCCTAAAACACAGATTTTCTCATGTATAATGAGAATTAGTGACCATAGTAACTGGGTAGGATCAAGTATAAGTCAAGACCTTACCACAGTATCAGTCAGGGACTAATATTCCCAGTCAAGGATTGGTCTTCCCAGTCAGGGACTGGTCTTTGTACAAGAAGGCTGTGGAGGAATAGGTGGAGGATCTATCCTCTAAATGGGAGAGAATAAGAAAGGTTTGAAACTCAGGCTCAAATCCGAGTTGGCTCAACAGTGGCCTTCAGGCAAGTATTCCTATACCCCCACCTCCTCTGAGAAAACAGTTCTCCTGACTCTCCTGTCCTAAGAGGCTGACAAACTTAAATCCTCTGAGGGACAGGTACCTACCAGAGCTGAGGCAGGCAGAGGAGGCCCCCTGGAGGACACAAGGAAAAGGGACGCCAACACTGGGGAAGAAGTCCATGGCTTGCCTTGGCATACAAAGCAGGTATCTCACTGTAGCCATGGCATACAAAGCAGGTATCTCACTGTAGCCAGGTAAGGGAAAAGTTAAGGCAAGAGTAGACTGAAGGGGAGACTCGCCTGCTGCCGCTTCAGAAGGACTTGGGAACAGAGTGTGCTGGCCTCTGCTTTCTGGTTGGCTTGGCATACCTCCATCACAAACACTGTTCCTACAAACATTTCTACAAACCCTCTAGATACACAGTTAGACAGTGTATATAGAGAGGGTTAAATTATGTAAGCATATTAAAATATAGGAGGGTTGTTGCACTATAGAAACACAGTGTAAGAACACAGTATAAACACAGCCATGTTTCCTAGGATTTGCTCTGAAATCAGAATGTTCAGGTATCTCTCTGTAGACCTCTCTCTGGACCTGTTTGACAAGCCTATCAAAAGGGGTTCCTGAGAAGATGGAGCAGTGGTGATTTACTCTTCCCACTTTAATACACCAAAGTAGTTATCAATTCAAAAAGGGCAGTGTGCTGGTCAGAGTCCGGGCTCCGTGTTCTTCCTTCCTTCATTCGCCAACTCTAGTGACTGGTGCTGACCAGCCCGGAAGTCTACATTCTTTGTCTGCTGCTCTCCATGAGCTGAGCTAAGTCTGGTTTTTATTCACTTACATTCTTTTAGGCAAGTCTCTGACGTGACCACCTTGTTGTAAGTGATAAAAGGAGCCAGAGATGGTTGGCAGATGCTTAACTTAAGAGCTTAACTGAGCCATTATTAACTAGGTTGATGTCAATCTTCTAATTTTTTTTTAAATAAAAGCATCATGCCTAAGTTTGGGGGAGTCAGTGAGGTAAGTGATTCCCTTGATGGGCTGTGTAGAAGGCTCAGTTGGTAAAGTGCCTGCTGTGTAAACATGAGAGCCTGGGTTTAGATTCCAAGCATCCACGTAAAAGGTAAGCTTGGGATGTGTGTGTCTGTAACCCCAACACTGGACAGGCAGAGACAAAAGGATCCCCAGGGCTTGCTAGCCAGCCAGTCCGGTCCAATTAACTCCAGGTTCAATGAGAGACCCACATACATATAACATACACACAAAAAGGAAGAGAGAGAGATTCACTGGAGGACATACCATCATAAATGAATTTATAGAATTATTACCATTCTGGAAAAATTGCCTCTCTGCAAGTCATACAATAAATTAAGTGGGAAGGTCACTATCTAAATCTATGAAGTTCAAGACTGTGGTAGAGTCTTAAGCCATCAGCTTCGCAAGTAGCAAACCCTCTGTATCTGCTATAGGACAGTTCTTCAGATCATCACATTTCTGGATGTGTAGGCTATTCTGCAATTCGATCTAGTGACAGTTGGATGGTCTGACTTCAAGAAAAGACAGCTCCTGTGATAATGGTCAACAGGCATTCATTCATCATTCACTGTTTCTACAAATATTAACCAAGCCAATTCTGTGTACTTGGTGCTGGACTGGGCACTATAAACACTAAAATAACAAACATTCCACATGAACTTCCCAGAACCAGTATCAGGCAGACCATGTTTCCTGATGAGAATGCAATTAAATGGAAATTACCATGAAAAGACGAATCCCAATAACTGTGTAATTTGATGAATTCACCCCTGCATATATCACAGGCTCTAAGATGTAATCACAATAAAATCTGGAATATTCTTTAATCCTAATAGCAGGAAAATGCTGTGTGTCCTATGTCAAAGTGACATTTCTGTCAACAGCAAACCACACATATTGTACTGGGCCCAAAAGATGGAAACAGAGCTAAAAACAAATATGAACTTGCATTTAACTCTTTAATCATATTTTAGCAATTAAACAGCTTTCCCTCAGACTATGAATGGAGCACACCCTCTAGTATGACACCAACTCAACACCATTACACTCCAGATTCTTTAGCAGTCAGCAAGCACCTGAGTTCTCCAGGCTCCAACCCCACCACCCTATGTCTTTTATAGTACCTTCCTAGTTTTAGATACACAAATACTTACTCACCGAGAGGATATAAAGTAAATACTTAAATGTTACAAGGGAACAAGGCCTTGCCATGTAGTCCAGATGTGGAGGAAGCCATCTGTTATCCCTTAAATGGGGAATGGCCTCCAACGACTCATATATCTGAATATTTGGGTCCCCAGTTGGTGGAACTGTTTAGGAAGGATTAGAAGATGTGGCTTGTTGAATGAGGTATGTCACTGGGGTTCCCCGTTAGCTTTCTCTGCCTCATGCTTGTGTCTCAAGATTTAAGCTGTTTGTTGCTCCGGTGCCGTGCCTGCTGCCATGCTTGCTCCCCACCATTATGGTCACAGACTCCAGCCCTCTGAAAATATAAGCCCCAAATAAACTCTTCATTCTATAAGTTGCCTTGGTCATGGCGTTTTATCACAGATCAATAGTAAAGTAGCTAAAGGCTGGAGAGATGGCTCAGAGGTTAAGAGCACTGGCTGCTCTTCCAGAGGTCCTGAGTTCAATTCCCAGCAACCACATGGTGGCTCACAACCATCTGAATAAGATCTAGTACCCTCTCTGGCATACATGGAGGCAGAATGAAAACTAGCTAAGGCATTATTAAGACATTATTCCATCTTGGTTTATATATGTACACTCCACAAAGACAAAATTGCCTGATAACACATTTCTGAGGACATATGCCCATTGTTAAATAAAAAATAACTGTATATCCAAACCTGTAGAACAATCAGGTTGTGTGTGTATATATGTATGTGTGCATGTTTTTGGATGTTAATATCAAGAAAATATTTAGCATATGAAATTAATGAATTATACATAAAGCCTGAGGAATTATAAAAGGGGAAAAGAAATTCAACATTTAAAAAGAAGACAATAAAAAACACAACAAAGGACCAGACAGATAAATGAGAAGTTGAGAATGCATGTTGCTTTTGCAGAGGACCTGGGTTCAATACCCAGCATCAGCAGATGGCTTACAACTGCCTGTGACTCCAGCTCCAGGGGATCAATGACACCTCACACACACACCACACACACACACACACACACACCTGCTGGGCATACACTGCCTACCTATACACAGACACACATCTACTGGGCATGTACATACCTACCTATACACAGACATACACACACACCTACTGGGCATGTATGTGTCTATCTATATAGAAGCTTGCACGTACCAGTCTTGTATATGCCTATCTAAACATAGACACAGACTTACACATAATTTAAAACAATGTTTTTGAAAGGTAACAGCAGAAAAAGTAAAAAGAAGAGAAAACAAGAAAAGAAATGAAATTAACAAAGCTGAAAGTTGGTTGTTTAAAATGGGTAAATTGTTCTATGACTTGGCAATATTTGTCCTTAAAACACAAGTTAGAGGACTGGAGAGGTGAATCAGCGGTTAAAATCATATGCTGCTCTTGTAGAAGACCCAAGTTCAGCTCACAGCCACCACCAGCAGCTCACAAATCTGTACCTCCAATTCCAGATCATCCAATGGCTCTGACCTCAGCAGGCTCATATACTCGTGCATATAATTTTAAATAGTCAAAACTGATCTTTAAGAGAAAACTAAGTTAGTACAGAAATATTAGAAATGAAAATAGAAAATAAACTATTGTTGCAGCAGAGAATAAAAAGGTCATTCAGAAAATGTAGGGAGAAGTTCATTCAAATGAATCTAAAAATATAAATGGAGTAATCTTAAGAAAAACATAGCTTTGTAAGGAAGGAGCTGAGATATAGTGATGCCTGTCTGGAATCTCGGCAGCCACAATGTGGGGGTGGGAGCACTGCCCATTAGTGAGCAGCCTGGACTACACAGTGAGTCTGAGCCAAGTCTACACTACATAGTAAGACCATGCCTGGAAAAAGAGAAACTAGAAAGTCCAAATAGCTAAATTGCTCCATAATTGTAAAAAATTTATATTGGCAGCTGAAAACCTTCCCATTCACACACAAAAATACCAGACTTCAATGATCTTACAGGCAAATTCTAATGAAGTTTCCATGAAACAGTCCATGAATAGATCAGTTTAGCTTTCCAGAGAATAAGAAAGAAAAAACATCTCACTCTATCAAGATGATATGATACCAGAATCAGCCAGAATACAAACAGGATGTGAGAGGCCACTTTAATTTGTAGATATTGCTGTCCAAATCCTAAACAAAGTGCCAAACAAATCAGTCTGATATTTTAAACACATTATGCTATGCCGTGACCAAAGTGGTTATCTTAAAAATGAATATGCAAAAATGGATAATAAGAAAACCTACCAAGGTCTAGAGAGATGGCTCAGCAGTTAAGAGCACTGGCTGCTCTTCCAGAGGACTCAGCTTCAATTCCCAGCACCCACAAGGCAGTTCCCGAGGATCTGACATCCTCTCACAGAGATACATGCAGGCAAAATATCAATGCCCATAAAATAAAAATAAATAAATGTAAGTAATAAAAATGGAAGGAAGAGAGGGAGAAGAGGAGGAGGAGGAGGAGGAGGA
>JAQHUG010000055.1:3868691-3882974 GCA_028555095.1 Dicrostonyx torquatus | reverse complement strand
TCTGCATTTACTAGGCAAGTACTCAACTACTCTATCACTGAAACATATTATAATCTTTGCATGTGTATATGTGTGTGACATGCATATATGAATGCATGTATATTGGGTGTGTGTGTGTGTATGTGTAGGACAGAGGTTGGTGTCATGTGTGTTCCTCAAACACTCTCCACCTTGTATATTGAGGCAGTCTCTCACTTGAACTCAGAGACTGTGGACTCAGCTAGTCTAACCAGGCAACTTGCTCCAGGGATGCCCTGTCTCAGCCCCATTATTACAGATGGGTTATCAGGTCTGCATTTATAGTGGTGCTGTGGATCCAAACTCTAGTCCTCCTAACGGTATAGTAAGTGCTGTCCTCCTGAGCCATCTCCTTGTCCCTCTTCGTGGATTTTTTTTTAAACAAGAGCAAGCTCAGTAAGTATTATTCTTTATAATGAAGCATCCAACATGACCCTTTTATTTCTCAGAGACAGACGATTTTCACCACCTCCTCTATATTATGCTAAAAATCTCAAGTAGTGCAGAAACCATGAGAAATAAATGAAAATCATAAGGATCAGAATATAAGAGAGAAAAAAAGCTCCGATTATCCCTTGGATAATGTGATTAGCTGAATATAAAAGGACTAAACATGATGTCAGAACTTCTCCAGGCATTCTGACATAAGATCAACAATCAGAAATAAGTTATATTCTTATACATTTGCAACAAAGAGACTATTGATTTCTTAAGTACCATTTTTTAAAAGAAACTACCAGATTTGCAGAAATCAAGAAGTCTGCCGATGTCAAGTGTTGGTGAGCTTTTAGACCAAAATATACCCTTGGCACTGCTGACTAGAGTGTGATCTGGCATAGCTGTTTTGGAAAACAGCAAAGCATTATTGTGTAAAGTTGAAAGTTCTATGCATTTTGGCTTCGCAATAGCTGTCTCCATGAAAGGAGCCCACACCATCAGTTTTTTTCAGTAGCAAAGAGCTAGAAGCCACTCAGAGAACTTTTGACAGAGGAATGCCAGTGCCAATGACTGGTGCAGTCTGGTCTCTCTGTGGAGGAGTGAAAAGTGGTAGCCACAGTCAGCAGCATGGAGGAGAGTCTTGGAAGACCTGGGGATGATGTGGGCAGTGCGGTGGAGGGAAGCCCAATGTGGCCTGGGTGCTAACTTCTCAGGTGTGCATGGCACACAGCCTTCCCGGGCAAGTTACATGTAATTTGTTCCGATAACAAATAATCAAGTATTGTACGTCTTTTCCACAGGTCAGCTCAGTTTCCTGGGAGACTGATGAGCAAACATCAGCCATCACAAATGCTGATAACCATTATTATATCAGAGCAATTGGTTCAGATGCCCCACAAGCAGAGCTGCAGATTTTGAACAAGGAACTCTCTCTGCCTCACTAAACACCCTCTGAGGCTGGCAGGGCAGGGATGGTTACCCTGAAAAAACCGATGGTGTGGGCTCCTTTCATGGAGGCAGCTATTGCGAAGCCAAAATGCATAGAACTTTCAACTTTACACACTAATGCTTTGCTGTTTTCCAAAATGAAAACCCAGGAGATCAAGACTTACCCACCATCGCACAGCTAGGAAGGGTAGAACTGAGTGTCAGACCAGGACAGCCTCTGTCCGTCATCTCTCTGTAGTTGCTGCTCCCCTTAGCCATTACAGAGAAGATTCCAGTCTCTCTGATACCTTATTACTGAGTACCTAGCCTGATTCTGAGCCATTTTCAGCAGAGCATTATTCAACTGCTTAAGAGTTTATTCTTTCAGAGGTCAGTGGCACACACTGCTCCAGACAAAGACTTCTGAAACCATACCGCATTTTGCAAGCGGCCAGAGAGTTTTTCTTTTTCCTAGAGTAGAAATTATCCTAATAGATTGTGGCAGAGGGATGCCCAGCTAGAGAAAGCCAAGCATTGCCCTTACTGACTGCCATCCAGTGGCGCATGATCCACACACATTATCTCTTCTAGTCGGCACAGAAAAACCAACAAGGTAAGCTTTACCGCCATTCTAAGATACATAAACAAGACACCAAAGTCGTTCCCAAGATTTACTAAGACAGAGGACCAGGTGATAAAGAAGGATGCTTGGTTCTTTGTGTGAGTGGATGGAGTGAGAAAACATGGCCAGAGGTGACCAGCACATTAAAATGAGGTCAGGGACTGGAGAAATGGTTCGGTGGGTGAACCACTCACTGTGCAAGCATAAAGACTGGAGTCTGGATCCCCAGAGCCATATAAATGCCAGGTGGGTATGGCAGCCCCCCTGCAAGCGCAGCTCTGGAGGCAGAGACAGACGCTGGGTCCTTCGGGGTAAACTGGCTAACTAGACTATCTGAATTGGCAAACTCTGGGTTCAAATGAGAGCCCCTGTCTTAATAAATAAGGTGGAGAGTGATTGAGCAAAATATCTGACACTAATCTCTGGCCTTCACACTCATACTGAACAGGTCACTGGGTCTTTTGTGTTGACTCCAAACATGGTAACAGCCTGGTATTTACATAAAGAAGGGTCATGGGTTTTTATTTCTGATTATTTCCCATGAAACTGAAAGGAAGTTGCCTTTGAGGGGCTTTCTGGGTACCCTGTCTTTCTCCCTAAGAACAGATGAATAGTACAGGTGGCTCCAGGGCCCTTCCCTCTTTACTGATAACCCTGTCTCAATGTCACAGAAAAGTGTGTGCATATGTCTGAATCAGACAGTTAATGCATCCCTTCTTATTCTATGGAAGCTCAGATCCCAGGCCCAGATCTTGTCTATCTAACATCCAAACTGCTCCCAGGTGGTAATAGTACCCCCAATTTACTCTGAGGACACTTTGAGTAATATTAGCTATACATGTGTTCCAGGTAGCCTTAGACAAGGACTTGCTTAGTCACAGCTCCACAGTGACTGAACATAGCCTGAATTCCAGGATGGCAAGAGATTCGAGCTAGCTAGCAGAGCCTGCCAATGTCCTCCCACTGATGTTCTAAGGATCAAGGCAATCTCTCTGGGAAAACTCATAAACATGGAAGTTACCAGACTGCTAGCTGCAGCCCTCTTTGAGAATGCAGAAACCTATGGACCTGAGACAAGAAAAGGCCAAGGCTTTTAGATCCAGCCCTGTCTAGAACTCACATCTCTAGGCCTTTTCAGTCTTGAAATACAAAATTGGCAGAGGGGAAGTTGGAGGGAGGGGAAACCCTGGTCAAGATATGAAATTAAATTTAAAGCAAAACATACTAGGTGTTCCATGCTTTACATGAAGGGTTCTTTTGTCCTTTTGTTGTTTTGTGTTCTTTTGTTGTTTTGCTTATCGAGCCAGGTGAGTTAGCTTTATGTCACTAGTGGTGTAGATCACAGCCTTCTCAAGCAGGGACCTTCTAAGATCTGAAATCACTTGACACCCATCCTTTCATATTCCCCTTAAAGACCAGCCTGGCTATAATCCTCTAGAAGGCCCTGTTAGGTTTTTACTGTCCTCATGGAAACCCTCATTTTTGAATTCCCCAAATGATTTGTTCTAAAGTTCGAATCTGAGCTCAATTCAATTTCATTACCGCTTCAATGAACCAATGAGTCCTAATGCTGATGTTTGCTATGTCAAAAACCAAAGCAGGCAGGCATGGTGGCACACACCTTTAATCTCAGCACTTGGGAGGTAGAGGCAGGTATATCTCTGTGAGTTCAAGGCCAACCTGGTCTACATAGTGAGTTCTAGGTCAGTCAGGGCTATTTAGAGAGACAAAAGACAAAAAAAAACAAAACAAACAAAAAAACCAAAGCATCAATGATTTCTGGGTAAATTTTTAAAGGTAAATCCTGAGAAATCTGCTGAGGTCCCAGAAATCTCAAAGAATACAACAGTGTGAAACTCTCCCCTTGCCTTTTGTCACTTATGGCCCACAGGGAATAGTGCAAGAATGCTAACAGCACACAGTTGGCAGGTGTGGATGGCCCAACAACTCAAGCAACCGAAGTCCCTGAAACCACAAAGAAAGACACCTTGGGCACCATGTTGCTGTGTGTCAGAACAGAAACTTGGGTCTGAGGGAAGTCTAGGGGTGAGAAATCTTCCAAGCCAATCAATCTCAGATGAGTGTTTGCTTAGTGACACAGGTGACTTGCCTTAGACAGCACCACACTCTTCCTTTTCCATGCTCCATTCTGGAACAAAGTGCTTTTAAGTCATATACTACTTTTCAAAGCCCGCCTGAAACCACTCAGCTGTTTGTGCACAGTCAGGCTTTCTGGGGAGTGCGGCTCTGCCTCTGTGGGAAGGACCCCGAGTGCTGCTGGAGCTGGTTTTGCTCTCGCCAGAAGACCCAGACATTCGGCCAAGAACCAAAGGGCCAGAAGGTCACTAGGTTGAGGGTGGAAGGAGGAGTCTTCACAGAGTCAGGCCAGAGAATGCCATTATTTAAGAGATGATTGAAGACTTTCTTCAAAACGGACCCAGAGAGCCAGAGCTCTGGGGTTGCAAGAATGCCAAGCACCCAGTTTGCAGATTCTTTTGTTGACCTGATGTGGTAAAGCCAAGAGAGAAGAATGGAAAGAGTTTCTCTTCTTTACAAATTCAGTAGCTCGGCTTTGTCAGCAAGGGCAAAGAATTGAAGCAAAGGTTTGCTGCTGTGGCTTTTGCTAATAGCCTCATCTTCCTGTTTATTCAGTAATTATTACTCAACATTCTTGGACCATGGACCCATCCGCAGGCCAACAAACATAACTGCCCCCCCTCTGTGCTAGACAGTGGGTGAGGGGCTCAAGAGATGCAAAGACAACCAAGATGGAGGCTTTAGCATAGGGAGTGTGGGTGTGACTATGATCTAGAAGAAATGGTGAGAAATGGCCCAGCCAAGGTTCAAGTGAAGGATTTGGAAGCTCAAAGGAAAAGGTTCTAGTGGGCTCAGAAGAGGGCTAGTAAAGACCCACGAAGACTCCTAGAAGGAATCGCATAGGGAGTAATTAAAGACAAGAAGGAAAAACTGGCTTCTTGATGGTCCCTGGCCTCAGAAGGTTCCCTGCTAGATGAAAAGGCCATGTTCCAAGCTTTCCTCCTCTTCAAATTCATACATTGAAGACTTGACGTCCAGTACGACAGAAAGTACCTACATTTGGAGATGTATCTTTGAAGACACAACTGAAGTAAAACAAAGCCCCAACCCACCATCATTGGTGCCCTTCTAAGAAGAGAAAACTGGACAAAGGGAAGAGGAAGAGCAGACATGGCGGAAGATAGCTGGCTGCAAGTTAGAAAGAGAGACACACAGCAGAACTACACCCTGTGGCCCTCAGAAGTCCAGTCCTACAGCCACCTTGCTCTCGCCCTCCAGAAGAATGTTGTAATACACCCCTGCTCATCAAGACACTCTGTTATGGACACATTTGCAGACAAACATTCTGCAAGCCATACACACACACACACACACACACACACACACACACACCTCCCACACTAGAGTCTGCTCCCAGGCTTCAGGGAGGATGGACTTCCTCACCCTCCCCTCCTTGTTTGCTCTCAACAACCTTGTTGATGAGACCCTATTAGTCTGCGTGTGGCTCTGCAGTTTGATTTGGAATCCCATATCCTCTGCTTCATGGTCAGAAGGCTGCCCTGGAATGTGACCCTGGCAAGCCTTCCCTGCTCAAGAGAGCCAAGGCCAAGTCCGCACTGTCTCCTGTGGTCTTGATGACTTTGTTTCCTATTAACTCATTGGTGACTTGTCCATCTGCAGAAGTACCAGGGTTTCCTATGCCATGTTTTTGCTTGTTTATTTATTTGTGTGTGTGTGTGTGTATGTGTGTGTCATTGGAGGGATAGAATATTAATAGTGAAATTACTCAATTTATAACTGTTTGCTGAGCTTATATGAGGGTAAAATGGAGATCTACAGCTTACAGAGAGGGCCATGTTTGATGTGTCCGTATAGTGGTTTGGGAAAGGATTTGGTGAATCTAGACTCTCAGATAAAGAACTGATTGCCAAGGACCTACTTTAAAGAGATGATTGTTTTATGCCTTGGCTTACCACATCGTGAATGAAAGCCAACATGGGATAATATCAAACCCCCTGGTACTATCAGCCTGAGGGTCTGCACTGCTCACTGGCTCTCCCTCCTCCCCAATAGATGAGACTTTACACTCACCTCTGAGCATCTTCAGTCTGTAGCCAAGCAATGGCATGCCCACAGTCAGTTTCTGGACCCCCATCTCTTTCCATAACACTGCATTTGTCTTGATAATGAAGAACCCAAAGGTTTTTAAGTAAATACGGGGCACATAACATCATATAGCAGTGCTATTTCCAGATTTCCCTGTAGAGACTGCCTGCAGCAGAATTGGTTCTCCCAGGATACTCCATCTTTGTGCAGCCACACCGTGGTCTCTACAGGGGTTGGACTCCCTCCACTCATTGCATCCCATTTCCCATGGTCCCTTGAAGGAACTCAAGGTAAGGAGGAAAGAGGGATTGGTTGGCCAAAGCTGTCTTTGACAATTCCCCTGGCTACTGCCTCAACTTTCAGCTCCCTTTTATCAGCGAAAGTAAAATTTTTATAGTTAAAATCTAACTGTAGTCTTGGAAGGTATCAACGTTTTCTGTTGTGAAGTAGAATGTTTGTTTAACTATGTAAAGATATGTTACGTTTGTTTAGGCTGCATTTGTTTGACTAGCAAATGTGTATTGCCTTTGTTTTACCTTGCCTTCCTAAGGCACCTGATTGATCTGACAAAAAGTTGGACAGACAACAGTTAGGCAGTAGAGGGATGAGTGGGGCAGGCAGGCAAATAGAATAAGTAGTAGGAGGACTCTAGGCTCTAGAGAGAAAGAGACGGAGATGTCCAGGGCCAGCCAGGCAGCCACCAGTCAGCCAGACACAAAGGAAGCAGGAAAAGAAGCACATACAGAAGGAAAGAAAGGTTACAAAGGCCTGAGGCAAAATGTAGATAAAGAGAAACAGGTTACTATAAGTTATAAGAGCTAGCTAGAAATAAACCTACTAAGGCCGAGCATTCGTAACTAATAATGTCTCCATGTCATGATTTGGGGGCTTGGTGGTCCAAAAAAGCCTGTTGCATCCGTCCTTAAAGACCAGAGAGGGCTTCGCCAGTCAGGGACACTCTCAAGGTGCCACTTCAGGAAATAGAAGTGCTCTCTGCAAGCCAAGTCATAAAATGCTAACTCACTTACCTAGAAAGTTTCCAAGAGTCTTGCTGTGGTGACATCTGCGCCAGATTGTTCCAGGTTTCTCTTAGATCACGGGGATGGCATACCCCAAATCTGCTTGACTAAAAGGAAAGCTCTAACCCACTGTCAAGTTTCCTGCTCCCATATGGCTCTCTTGGAACTCCTGCACTTTGTCCTGAAGGGTGAGGAGGCACCTGCTCCTTCCCTCCTCCCTGCTGGAGAGGAAAGCCAGACTTCAAGGTTTAAGCTGGCACTGGGCAAGGGTGTGGCAGTATCTTTAAACAGCTGCACTCGACCAGATGTTCTGAGGGCTTAGGTGGGACTCTGCCTGCTGTAAGGAGTTGGGTATGATTGAGATATCCTGGGCTGGGGATGTGGCTCAGATGACAGTGTTTGCCCAGCATGTATAAGTACCCAGCACACATAACTGTGGCGCTCACAATATAATTCCACCGTTCAGAGGCAGAGGCAGGAGAAACACGCGTTGAAGGTCATCCTTGACTAAAGAGCAAATTCAAAGTCGTCCTAGATAAGTGAGACCCCATCTTAAAACAAACAAACAAAAGGGCTAAACTATCCAGAAAAAGGAAAGGTGTCCAGGAAGTCTGAGACAGGGCATTTCCTAGAAACCTCTGCCATTGTGAACCTCTTGGACTTGTAAATACTGCTCAATCTCAGAGGGCCCTAGATTTCCAAGGGGTTGCGTTCTACTTGGATGCTGCAGACCCTCCTCACACTCTACACAGACAGTGCCAGAGTTCATACAGAACCAGGGCATGTGCTCATCATCCTCAGGGCTGGGTGTGTGACCACCCACAGACACCCCCTTCCTGGAGAGGCTTGAAAAGGGCACAGCTTCGCTCCAGGGACCTAGAACACGGAGGCAAT
This sequence comes from Dicrostonyx torquatus, assembly GCA_028555095.1. NCBI lineage: Eukaryota > Metazoa > Chordata > Mammalia > Rodentia > Cricetidae > Dicrostonyx > Dicrostonyx torquatus. Next base: position 3,874,913 of record JAQHUG010000055.1, on the reverse strand, counting down.
GAGGTTGTGGAGTGGCCTGTCACTAGTCACCAACGATCACGAACTTGACTCCAAGTCACTATTCACCTGCCGTCACAGCACACAGCACATAGCACGAGTTTGTGGGATGCTAGGGAATGTGAATAAAAGCCTGTCTTGACTTTGAGAGAGTTGGTGCAATTCTTAGTGACTATCCAGTTCCACTCACAATACCAGTGAGAGAGGGAAGTAGAGCGCACCACCGTGCAGGCTTGCAGCAGGAAGCCTCCAAAACAGAAATCTGAAAGCAATGTAAAAGTAACTTTCAATTCTCCATTGTGAAGCCTTACTCAGCTGCATGGCTCCCAATACCAGGCAGTCTAGTCCCGGCCCATATTCAAAGCCTTGTCTCTCATTCTAAGTTTAACTGCTCTCAGCCTGTGCCCATGTGGCATGCTGGGTAACATAAAAGAGCAGATGGCCCAGTGAGCTCACAGCCAAGGCTGGCCCCCACTAGAAGTCCTGAACACAACATGAACACACCCTGCTCAACACCTTTGCTCATGCTATTCCCTACCTATTACCTTTTCCAACCCTACTCTAACATGAAAGCCCACACAAACCTCCCCTGATTCCCTGAAGACCAGCAAATACCATCTCAGTGTGGAACTTACACAGAACACTCCTTCAGCATCTGGCTGTTCTGTGGGTATCTGTCTAATTAAGTGGACCCTGGAAAACTGTGACCTCCCTGGCCAGGGCGACCCCAGTGTGGACCTTAGTTGTAGACCAAGTTGAGTGGTGATTAGTGTGTCAGATTTCACAATTCCCACCAACTTGCCTGACTCCTGCCAAGAACTCAAGGAATGACTGAATTCACCAGCAATAACAAGTTAGGCCTAAGTGGGCAACACTACCTATGATGCTATCAGTTTCTCTTCCTCATTCAAATCCTCCTCACTCCACTCATCGTGTGTGGCTCATCTACTCATTCAGCAAAACCTCATCAGGCACTAAAAACACAATGGTGAGCAAGACAGAGAGTTCCCTCCGGGCCTCGAGAGGTTAAATAACCAGGAATGTCTATTTATCACTGTACAGAGTGTGCGCCAGAGGACAAGTGCAAGATGCTACGGTCATCCCTGAGTCCCCACTGAGTTCTTCATCCACCCTAGCAGCCCTGTACCATCATGCTTCATCTTGGTGATGGTGCCCTAGAGAACATGGCCACCCCTCACTAGGCTCAGATACGGAAAACATATATCGGCTCTTTGTCCCCAGCAGGAATGAAGCAGAGGCTGGAATCTTCTTTGCTTTTGCATTGTTTCATATAACTGCCCTAAATGATTATCCCCCTCCCACGGAAACTACGGAAGATGCCAATTTCATCCTGATCCCGGATGTGAAGTCTGCTCTGTCTGACCTCAGTGATCCCCAAGGGATGTGTAAAGACCTGCGAAATATGCAGAGCTCATAAATCAAGTCTGGCTGTATTTCTGCAAATGGTCTCATTTGAACAAGAGTCAGACAGCCCTGAAAATCCCCCAGGCATCATTGCCTCTCCAGCACTACCACGGCAGACATCTCCAGAGTCCGCCCCAGATGCTGACTGCCTAGGGCAGGACCAGCTCAGGCTGTCCCCATCTCCCCTCTGGCCCCACTCCAGCAAGCTGGAGGGAAATGGAAGGTCAGTCCTTGACTTCTTGTCTGCTGTCTGAAGTACCCCAGAGAGAAAAATTCTGTGAATGTCCTTCCCTAAACAGACCCTAAGGAGATGGGCCGAGAACCTTCCCCAGACACACTCTTCTGTGTCCAAGATAAGCAAAAGCCTCAGAGTGACTGTAGGTTCCCAGGACATGTTGGCATGAGGCACAACGGAAGGACACTCTGTGGGCTTGTATGAGGGGGGACTCTAGGTGCTGGTGGATGTGTGGGAGCCAGTCTCTCCTGTTAGAACCTCCCCCAAGAATGTCCTTAAGAACAGGCCAGTAGAGGTAGAACCTCATAGGTCCATCTAAGCCCACAGATCTTCACTGGCACCTGTTCCCATCAGACTCTCTGCTTCCCTGGGCATCCAATTCTATTCACTCTTCCCATGGCAGCCATATGCCAGCACCATGCTGAGTGTGGGGCATCCACAGTGGCCATCGTGGTTCCCGTGGTCTCTCCTGGCACTCAGTACAGCATGAGAAGTCATAAAGGGTGGGGTTTATGTGAGGGCTGAGAGAGCAAGTGAGAAAAGGAGGGGAGTCTCATTCCCCGGGATGTCAGCACCCACACTTGCCTTCCATCCATCAATCCATTCATCTATTCATCCCTGAGATTATAACTTATTGAGAGCCCACTCTGCCACAGGCTGTGGATACATAGCAGGTGCTGGTGTGGTGCCTGCAGGCCAGAAATGCCCCCACCAGGAATCCAACCCACTTCCCGAGTCCTACATCATGTCCTCTATATAAAAGATGTAAACAAGGCACATACCTGTTAGAGGGAGCCCTTTCTTTTCTGTTTCCAGCTTGAGGTCCAAGGGAGCTGGTTAGAAAGTCTGCCTAGCCCACAGTTCTCACAAATAGCCTGCCTTGACAGAACACTGGAAACCACGTGTCCAGATAGACTGGCAGTCCAAAAGAGAAGAGAACAAGGGCATTCAAGTTGCTTTGGTACCAGGGTCCCAGAAAAGGTACAGGAGCCACTTCAGTGGGCACTGAGTGGACAAATGGCAGAGAAGAATATATATATATGAATGACTAGTTTGGACCACGAATATGTACTGGGAGGCATATCCCACTTTCGTGTACTGGGAGGCAACGGTAGGAAAAGTAAGACATGTCCTGTTTTTTTCACTTGAGTGTTGGGATCAAACTCATATCCTCATGAATAGCATGTGCTTTACTGACCAAGCTATCTCCCCGGTGGTGTATATATGTGTGTCCTTATTAATGCGCTAAATAGCAAGGTTGGGCAACAGATATCATGTCTTCCACTACATTCTAGAGTAGTGACAAGCATGAATAAGACTTCAAAAGCAGTTCAAAGTAACTGCCTCAGCTGTGCTGTGATCTGTAAACACATGGCTTTACACAGTCAAGGGTCCTAAGAGCTCCAAGGCAAGTTACCAACATACTAGATTGGCAATGCTAGCTTTCAATTATACATTAGCCAGGGACTGTAAAACTAGAGGCCTTGATTTAAATGTACTGACCCCAGATTAAGAGGCCTAATATAATACTAACCCTTTTTTTACAGCTAACAGTACTTAAATCAAAGAGGCCAACTGACTTTCTTAATGCCTTTTGCCAATAAGTAGTAAATCTAAGCCCAGCCCTTACTCAGCTATCTTTGCGGTCCCTTTAACAGTACAGCATGCTACCTCAATTTAGGCTTTAGTATCATTAGTTTTTAAGAAAAGTAAGACATTTTAATAAAGTTAAGCAATTTGGGGGTGGCAATTTAAAAAATTATTTCTGTCTTTCCTTAGTGAACAAATGGGTGGACAAGGGCTCTGTGGCTTCAGATGTGGTCCTAGGTTAACAACATTGCCCCTCTCCACGGAAGGTCAAGCTAACTCCAACTGCTGGAGCTGAAATGATAATTCAACCCTCAGCCTCCGAAAGCATGCAATAGTCAAGCTATTTTCCAGGAGAAAGAACACACAATAGCAGCAACAACTAGGGACTGTAGGGCAGTGGAGACACAATGATGGGATAGGAGAAATCAACAGCAATGGTGAGGTTTGAAATCATGATAGTAATTAACTTGTGCAGCCCCTACCCGGAGCCAGACTCTGGATTAGACCATTCTCGTTCTCGCGCATTATACTATATAATTCTCAGAAGAATCCTTGGACATTGTTAGTGTTGTCCCTGTTTACAGTTAGAAAAATGGAGGCTTGGAGATGCTAGGAAAAGAAGCAGATGTAGAACCCTGGGTGAAGGTTGCCAGGGCGCAAGCTGCCCAAAGCCAGCTGCAGAGTTCCTGCGTCTCTGGAGACACCATTTCCTCCCCAAGCCTAGTTGGTCCTACATCCCTCAGGGGCTGAGGAACCCTCCACAATTCACATTTTCTAAGCCTGAGGCCTGGGCTTCAAGTTACAGCCCAAGCAGGAGGCCTGGAGAAAAAAAATACAGAAAAGGAAAAAAAGCAAGGGAAGGTCTCCAGTTCCTTCCTCATCTGTGCTGACCACAGACCTGCCACACTGTGGCTGAGGTTTCTACGTGCTCTTGGCCTTGTCTTAGGGCTGGGAACAAATGCCACACTGGGCTGACTTCCCATGGCTTTGTCTCATAACTTAAATAAACCATGCTCTCTGGCACTTTGAAGCAGATTCTGAGTAGTCTCCCAAAAGCCTTGACGACCTGCAGAGTGGGTGTGCTCAAGCTCAGCTTTGGGTCCTTTTTAAGGTTTTAAGAATTAGGCCTTCAGTGCATTTCAGACTGAATCTCCATTCTAGTTGTCAACTCCAAGACCCTAGCAACCTCCCCCATGGACCATTCCCAGTGAGTGACACTCCAAGCAGATTCCAGGTGAGGTGTTCTCATGCAAGCAGGCATGCCTACACCTATTTTATAGCTTGTAGACAAAGACGTAGAATCCCAGGCCTCAACGGTAGGAAGCAGTCAGCCAAAGAGAAATTCAGGGCCTGACTGACTTAAGAACTTCAGCCCCTCCATTCCCAGAGCCTTCCTGGCTTTTTGTGCCACATTACCAACTCCCAGCCCCCTAGTCTTTCAGCTGCTTGCATGGTATCTGATCTCCCTTTCTTGACCACAGACCCCTGGCTGTTTCCCTCTGTGCCTAAATCAGAGAGCCTGGAATTACTGAAGCACTCTGTGAAGTAAATTAGTTGACCAAACACTGGCTAGCTGTCAGGAAAAATAACTTGAGTATCTTAGGCCAGTTCCGTGCATCTTCCAGAAGTATCTGTTATTTGTTGTTCTCTGCCGACTTGGGTGCAGTGATCACTAACAATGCAATGTCAGACCAACTGGGGAACCAAAGGCATTGCTTCTGTAGTCTTAGGAATGGCCAGGAGGATCCCTGAAATCCTGGAGTAGCTCAGCTCTGGAAAAAAATAGTTTTCTCTACTGCAGAACACATCACAAATCTGTTACTGGTGGAGTCCCTAACTTGCTACTGAGCCATGTTGGTTAGCAAACCAGGCTTATGTAGAATGTCACCCAGAGAGATGACATGTTGAAGGCCATAAGGAATAAACATTCAGAGGCTGGTGGCAACCACATTCTGGGTTTGGTTCTCAGAGGTAATGTGTCAAGAGGGAAAGGTTCCAGAATGGCAGTCTGAATCTAGGAAGCCCATTATTGAGCCACTCGCTTCTTGCTTTTAGTTCAGCACAGCCAGCCCCTCTTTCCCCCAGATGGCTCTTAGATGGCTCAGAACTCTTTGTGTATTGTTTGATCGCCACTATGTCTGGGTCCGGGTCCAGGTCAGTGACCTTGGCTCCAAAAGCCTTTCTGCCATGTCAACTCTATCTGACTGCCCTCAGCCCCCATCTAGAGAATCTGGTTACCATATCTTCCGTGGTTGTAAGATCTGGGTGACACATTGCATCTAGCCAGGAATCCCAGCAGCCTTGTGGAGCTAGTCACCCCCAAGCCAAGCTGTTATTTTTCTCAATGCAAAGCATTCTTGGCTTGGGGACTGTAATTCTTGGGTCAATATGTCCCTGTCTACAAAAGTGTCCCAAGTAATCTAGACTTGTAGCCAGGGACTCAGACACTCCAACCTAAGGCCATACTGTTCCAGAACAAACAAATTTTAGTCACCACTGAGGTAGAACCCAAAACAGAAAAGTCAAAAAGGAAGCTCAGGGATACTGGGGGAACTGGGGACCTACAGAAAGAGGACACAGGCTTCTCTGAAAGTAAATCAGAAATGCTGCAAGGCTGGGCTCCAGGGGACAGAGACAGCCTTTAGCTTGCTCAAGGTGACTCTCCCACTTTATGAAAGGAAACCAGGGAATGAATGGAAGGGGGAAGAAGCCCAAAGGCAAACCATCATAAAGAGGTTTATTCCGAACAGTACATCAGAATTGAGCCAAGTCCATTTCCAGCTTCCAGAACACTAACAGGGAAGAAGAAATGAGCTATGCACAGCCACTCCAGGCAAACACCTTTGCATCCACAAGGAACAGACAGAGTTAGCAACTGCAGCAATTAAGAAAACTGTCCAAATCGGACTCTATGAAAGCAATGGGGAAAAGGCATTTTCAGGGGTGGGGAGATGCACGTGTGTGCAGATGCATGC
>JAQHUG010000055.1:3847494-3864328 GCA_028555095.1 Dicrostonyx torquatus | reverse complement strand
CTCTCTCTCTCTCTCTCTCTCTCTCTCTCACACACACACACACACACACACACACACACACACACCTACCTTCTTTGGGGCCATTTCTTTTCTAAGAGATGGGAGCTGTCAGCTGGGCTCACATCCTAACTCTGCAATGGCCTCACTTGCTAAAATCCATATTTACCTTTCCAAAAAGAGAGAGGTTGTAGCTAAAGAATGTCCAAAAAGTCCTTCCCGATTACAATGGCCTATTATTCTGCTATATGTCATAAGGAAGCAGGCTATGAAGCATGTGGCTTGACTGGGTTCCACATTTTCTTTCCTAGGCATGTTTGTAGTTAAGGTAAATCTCAATCAGCATGTACACATGTGCCCTGACATACACCCCAGGTCCTTTGAGAACAGTAATGCAAATTGTGAGCTCAGGTATGTCCAGTTTTCCCCAGAGTGTTGAAGGACATATATTTACATACTGTTTGCATATATTTAAATGTAAATTCACATCATTTACATGAATATATTTATATATTATAATCAGTACAGTCTCTCTAGTTGTTGGTTACAAACTAATACTCCAAAGCCCTGAAACCCACAAAATCTTATTAAGTAGACTGATGGTCTCCCACACTTTTAAGGCCATGGAAAAAAAAGTATTAGAATTTCAATTCATATTTATTTTTATTGCATTCTTTTAAATTTCCTATTTCTTATGTGTGCTTTATATTCCTCAAACCACATGAGAGTAACGGGATGCATGTGTCATATATAAACATGCCTGTAATGGGGATCCAAGCCCAAAAGAACTTGGCAGAGGGGGTGCTCAATCTGAAAAGTTGGAGCTTTCGCTGTCAATCTCTCCTCACTCTAGCTCTCCCAAGGCTGGAGACAACTACAAGGATTTAATCCAACTACTGCCAAGGGACTGGGCAGGACCCCAGGCAATTGTACTCCAAGGCAGCACTGGCCAATGGAATCTGAAGCTCTCCAGGGTGCTGCCAGTTCCTTTTAGGACTCATGGCATAAGGTGTCTGTTTTTCCCCAGAGTCTCCATCATCAAGGTTCCTTTAGACATAAGAACATCGGCTTTCTCCCAAGAAACCCAGTTTCTTTTCCAGATCAGCTTAGGTTGGCCCTCAAGTCTACTCGGCAGAATACTCAGTCTGTACATTCAGTACATAAAAGACAGGGCACTAGCCTGAGTCTGATGAGAGGCATTGGTTATTTAGTTGAGAAAACTTGAGGTTGATCATCAATGAGATCAAAGAAGGGGATAGATGGATGGATAGATGGATGGGTGGATGGATGGATAGATGGATGGGTGGATGGATGAATGGATGGATGGATAGATAGATAGGTTATAGATATATGATGGGTGGATGGAGGGTGGATAGAGAGATAGATAGATGATAGATAGATAGATAGATAGATAGATAGATAGATAGATAGATAGATAGATAGATGGATAGATAAAGGATGGATGTATGGCCTGATAGATGATGGATAGAAGCTTGGATAGATGGATGATGGATAGATAGATAGATGATGGACAAATGCATGGACAGATGGTGGATAGATAGATAGACTGATCAACTGACAGAAAGATCAAATTGGTTTCCTAGAGAACTGTTAAGAACAAAACTCAATCCCGGAGTCAGAAGAGGACCCAGAAATATATCTGGAAGAGAACATTATGCCATCTATAGAGAGCAGACCATTGTCTGATGGGCACATTTCATGGCAGCTAGTTCCATTTGGGAAGACACATTAGATTCTGACAGTGCACTTGAGAAAGTGTACCGTGTGGAAGGGCAGGAACTGCACTACTCACCTACACACTGGTTGCCCTCATCCATCTGGTACCCAAAGCGACAGACGAGAGGCCTCGAAATTGTGGGGTAGTTGGAAGCTGGTACTGGTGGAGCAGCTGCTGGGTATGGGCCTGAGTAGGGTGTAGAGTAGGGATTCGAGTAGGGCCCTCGATACACTGGGTTGGTTCGAGGGATGCACAAATACCCGCCATTCTGGTTGACACACATCATGTCCCCACGGCAAGCCTCAGGGATGGTCCGGCATTCATCAATATCTGCAAAGGCCGCAGAAAAGACAAGTGTCAGTGGCCTCCTGCATACGGAGCTTGTGCATACCAAAGCAGAGAAGACAGAGGGGGGTGACCCTCCAACACGTCACCCGACTTATTACAATCTGATGCTCCCCAGCATCAGCTAAACTGACTGAAAGTGACCTGTGCTATCAAACATTCACTCTTTAAGCCCCATCCACAGAAATCTGGACTATTGTTGACTTCATTTTTTATTTAAAGAACACATTTGTAACCCAGAAAAATGTGCTCTTTAACATATAGGAATATAATAAATAGAAACACCCTTGATTTACTTAAAGAAAGCAACAGTAAAAATAGACATGTGTTTGTGCATATAAAATTATTCCAGGTACTACCCTGTGTATTTTCTATAGTCTGAAAAGAAGAGACAAGGCCTAAGAATTGTTCCTATTTCTATTCAAAATAATAGCTGGGCAAGAGAGAAAGAGACTTTTGGGCCCAGAAAGACAAGATTTGGCTCAGACCTAGTACTTGCTGAGAAAGCAGAACATTGCTTTCAAGTAGGTTCACATGGTGCCAGCAAACAGGACCACAACTAGCCCTGCTGGAGAACAGCTCATGCTGAAAGGAGAGTGGTGGTCTGTCTAGAAAAACCAGGCTTGTTAGGGTGGAGTCAAAGGAGGCCCCAACTCTGGCTCCAGTGGGCAGCAGACCTGGCTTTGGGTGCTGGACCCTGTCACCAGCTCTGGAGCCTGCTCTGTGTGGGCCTGGATCCAGGCAGCTCTCCCACCATGTCATCTGAGAAATCAATGCCAGCTTCCAGCTTGAGAACTGAAAATACTGTGATTCAGAATACAATGGTCTGTTCTCTAGCTAGAGTGACGGACTGGACGAGAAGGCCACTGCCCTCTTTGTCCTGCAGTGAATCCTTGAAGCAGAGTGCTTTATACTATAAATGCAAGCCTGAGGCTGGGTCTCCCAGTTCATTCTGCCAAGCCATCTGACACCCCTCTTATTCTCAGTTGATGTGACTCAGGAAAGACAAATGATTTGACATAAATCAAGTCTAATTAAAAAGCCAACCCAATATGGAGGGCCACACCTTACCCTCTCTATATTCTCTGTGTTCCATCCACCACATGCCATACCTGAACTTCCTTTTCATGCCTGGTCACTGTCTGTGCTGTTCCTTCCACTATGGATTGAGATTTCTTGAGGGTCCTATTCATCCTTCAATACCCAATTCAAACTGGATCTTCACCACTCCTTGCTGAATCTGGGCATAAGGCATCCCCCTTGCCTCTGCTTTTCAGGGTCCATTGCTGTTACCACCACTCAGCAAGGATGTTATCCACCAGCATGTCACTACAATCACTGTGTCTAAGCTTCTCTCCACCAGATGTCACGGGAGAGAATGCCCTTCTTCAAAGTACTTCCTCATTCCTGGGATCTGGGAATCCATTAAGCTGCAGGGCTGATTCCATTCAGGTTACTACTGATCAGCTGGCTTTGAGATGGGAGCATTCATTCCTAGATTACATATGGAATGCCCAGTGTGATTGTGTGAGTAGTTAAAAGCAGAAGAAGCAAAAGACTTGGTCAGAGATGCTACAGTAAAAGAAGGGACCCATAAATGTGAAAGACACTTGACTGCTGAGGGTGAGGGAACAGGCTACAACTGAGGAACAAATGCAGTTTCTAGAGTCTGGGAAGGGCCTCCCAAGACAACAAGTAAGGATGAAGGACATAAAACCTAAAATTTTAGGAGGGTGGATCCCACCAACCACTCCCACGAGCAAAAAGGTGCTCTCTCTCGAGTCCCAGAGAAACACAGGCCCACCAATACTTTGATATTAGCATGGTAGACAGATGTTGGGCCTCTAGAGGACTCTAGGATCTGAAATGTGCAGCATCTAAGCTACTACATTTATGAAACCATGTGGAGGCGGCATTGGGGAAAAGATCCAACAGGAATGCTTGTTGACAACAGAGGCCAATGCTTTGACCCTGGGCAATGCCTAGCACAAGCACACGAGCAACAAGAAAGCCATTGGCCCAGTCCTTCCATCACTGTGTTCTTCCATGGAGATTTGACAACACTGGACAGCAGCTGTGGCAGAAACGTCATGACAATTGGGCGCTCACCAAACGTCCCCACTGAACCAGGGACTGTCAGTATCACATACCTAAGCACTGTCCTGTCTGACGGTCCAGGTCAAAGCCATTTGTGCACTGTTGCTGTAGAGAGGGAGAGAAAAGAAACAGGCCAGTTAACTTGACGTGCATTCTTTGTCCCTATAAAAGCGTCGCAGAGCATTTGGGAAGTGGAGTAGAGGGGAAAGGCACACATGACACCCACACAGGAAGCCGGTCTCTATTTGGAAGTGTGTTCTTACAATCACTGCATACTTAGAGATGTTTCTCAAACCCCTATACCAGCGCCTCATGAACCCGCTTTCATCCTTGTAGATTTTTGTCATGCCCGAGTAATGAGGAGCACTCATGGCCACATATGAAGCCACAATGTAACAGCCCTAATTCCAGGGATGGAGACACCCCCAGTGCTGTCCACCTGTCCATAGAATCCCAAAATAACTCTTTGTTCCCTATGAAATTCTCCCTAAGTCTCAGTTGTTTTCATAAAACAAAAGCTACATAGCAGATGTGACCCATTTTCTAAGCAAAGATGATGGGGAGATTCCCTTATTTCAGTTCCAGAAAGGTAGTGGCACAAAGGACAGACACTCACTGGCAGTCCCAGCGAGTTGTGATTTTACCTGTAACCTGAGCTACAACTGTATATACATTTTTTTTAGTTTACTTTTATTTTCAAGACACATATTTTATTGTGTAGCCCAAGCTGGCCTTGAACTCATGGTTCCTATCTCTGTTTCCCAAGTGCTGTGGACATTTGTGCTTTGGGTTGTGGGCTGAGCCACCTTTTCAGTCTTGACTATGAACTTTTCGAAAGCTGAACCAGGAAGAGTTTGAGGGCCCCTAGCAGGTGCCTGGCTTCTGATATGGGTACTCCTATCTCTCTAATCATGCCTCCAGCCTCAAGGTCAGGTTTCCCTGGGCTGTGGGGTGTTTGTGAAGATGTTGAGCTCATTCTGGGCTACAGTTGAGGGTTCCAGGCCTTAGAGCCAGGGCAAAGGACCCAGAAGAACCTGGAGTCTGTACCACAGAACTGATGAGACCAGACTCTAGCCCTGCTCTCCAGCTCGGTGCTGGGGTAGAATGGGCTCAAGCCACTGGTTTAGTTGGTTTCTTATTCTCACTGGGCCCTTCCTTACTCTCTTCATCCCTTCCCTCTGTCTCTGTTTCTTTCTCTAAAACATTAGGCTACTGCTATTTACTTTTAAGTGGTTACAAAGAAGAAATATGTTATTATATATGCCTAGACTAATTTACATGATCTTGTGACCACTGTCTTCTTCAGGCGGAGATGTTCGTGTCTATAACCCTTGGAGCTAGATTAGAAATTGCCAAGGTCCCCCTGAGATCTAAAATTCTAAGTTAATTCTTCTCAAGCCCTGACTATCTTCAATGGCCTGAGCGTGTCTAATGACCTTTGCATGTGCTTCATAATTCTTCCCCTCGCCTCATCCCAACATATTTTTTCAGTGCTAGGCATCAACCCTTGAGCATTCTAGAGAGTTTCTCCACCCTGCTCCACCTGCAGCCCCTCAGCCTTACTCAGAGATGGGCTGTTTTTATTTCATCTCCAAGAGAGCACAGAGCAGGGTCACTCTGAGTCATCTAGACCAGTGGTTCTCAACCTTCCTAACACTGTAACCCTTTAATACAGTTCCTCACATTGTGGTGACCTCAACCAGAAGATTATTTTTGTTGCTACTTCATAACTGCAATTTTGCTACTGTTATAAATCTTCATGTAAAATATCTGTATTTTTCTGTGGTCTTGGGTGACCGTTGTGAAACCCTCTCCCAAAGGTTTTGCCATCCACAGGTTGGGAACCACTGATCTAGGGAACCCTCCCATATTGCTTAGGACTGACATACCTGGTCCAGCCCTCCGTGTAGCTTCACAAATGAGACACTACAACTTCTCTCAAACCCTCACCTTGAACCCAACCTTACTGTCACTTTCACACTCCTCCCAGAAGAAGGGATACCCCCCACTCCAGGTAGCTGAATTATTCAACCCCACACACTGTACATTGGGATATTTGGATAACCTCCACTTCTCCATGTCCTCCCACCTTTTCCACCAGGTATTGTGTGGATGGAGACACACAAAGACCCACCCCTCGTGGCTCTTTGCAACATTCCAGGGGCATCCTGACCAAAAAAACAAACAAACAAAAAAAACCACCACAATGAACTGTCAAATTTTTAAGTTAAAATGAATCTCCCTGAGGGACACAAATGAGGTGGCAAGCTTTGATTTCAACAGTCTTGGATTTGGAGCCAGGATGCTGAGATACAAGACCAGCTTTGCCACTTGGAGCCTACATCACCTTGGGCCAACCTCAGCCTCCCAGTGCCTGGGCTATGATCTGTATAATATACATATTATGGGTGAACCATGGAGTGTCTCCTGTTCCTGTGTCCTGAGATTCTAAAACACATCGCTGGCCTCCCTTCCCCTAGTTTTGTGACATGCTAGAAACCTTACCTGTGCATTCCCATGGTGTGGAAGCCATAGCGCTAAGATGGCAACTGTGAGTATCCTGTGGGAGGAGAGAGACCGAGAGTGAGTTCCAAGGGATGCTTAAGTCTGGAAAGCCTGGGTCTCCTGATGCCCGGGCATTTAGATGGTGCCTTTACCTTGTGCTTACAAATGGATAGGGCACACTCAGCAGAGCCCAAGGGAGAACCCAGTCCCTAATCACACTGCAAGAACAAGCCCCTTATGCTTACTTTGTGTATTGGAATCGTGAGTTAGTTCACATGCTGAATACAAAGAGCTTGATACTTAGGAGCAAAAGGCCAAAGACCCACATCTGTGGCATCAACCAGTTGTCTAGGTCTTTCATCATTCTGCATGGAATCTGCCCAAGTCAAGCATTGTTTAGACATGACCACAGAGTCAAGAGCCACCATGTCTTTAATCATGAAAACTAGAACGTGAGGTGCTTTGTGTTCACAGGAAGTCACTCAACCAGAACTTGGAGCCCTCGGTTCACATATATGAGGACCAGGCTTGAATGGCCCAGCAACCCAGGGTCCACCCTAGCATGTAGCTTATGAGAGCCTCCATACCGAGGGTAAAAGACTGAAAAACCCATGTAATCCCCAGAAGAAAGACAGTAGGAAACAGCAGGAAATGCCATGACACCATGGCTCAGCCAACATGGCTACTCACAAGCCAGTAAACAGCTCTGCCTGTGGGTAATTTGGTTCTTTGCTGTGGCTAAGCTTTTGTCTGGTGAAACTGTGGTCACCAGTATGCTTTAAAACTTCAAAGTCTGTGTCACTCACACCCAGTAAGATGCCTATTTGTGCATCGTGCTCATATCAGTGTGTATGAGTGTTGGCGTGTGTGTGTGTGTGTGTGTTGCATGGGTGCATGTGTGTGTGTGTGTGTGCATGCGTGTGTGTGCGTGCAGAGGCTGGCATCTGATACCCTCCTCAATCACTCTTTACATACTGAAGCAGGGCCTTTCACTTGCACCCAGAGAAATCACTCATACACATAAAATAATGTTTTTAATCTTAAAAGAATCACAGAACAGAAAGCAGCAAATACAGGAGGATGTGGATAGATCATTGCTGATGGGAATGTAAAACTGGTGACCCAGCAGGCATAGTCCCCAGAGAACCGAGCACGGGACCAGACAGACCCATGTACTATTGTGTTCACAGCAGCACTTTGAACAATAACCAAAAGGTGGACACAGTGCCATTGTCCATGCAGTAATGGCTAAACAAAATGCGAACACACACACACACACACACACACAAGCACAAAATTATTCAGACCTAAACTAAGTGGAACATGTTACAATGTGGAAAGTTGGGCACATTGCTATGTGCCTGTAGTCCTAGCTGTTCCCGAAGGCCAAAGTGGGAAGGGCACTGAAGCCCAGGAGTTCAAGGCTAGCCTGGGCAATATAGTGAGATCCTATCTTTACAAAAGAAATTAAACAGTACAAGAAAGCAGATGAGATGGCTCAGGACTCATGTAGCAGAAGGAGAGAACCATGTCTTGAAAGTTATCCTTTGACCTCCATGCAGGCACCATATGCCCCGCATAAATATAAGTAAACAAATAACATGTAACTAAAATAAAAGGATGAAAAGGTATAACAGCAGGGCTGACCATGAGGAAATCATGTTGTGAACTGAGTGGGTCTCACACAAAAACACGCAGAATTCAATTTGTGTCAACATACCCAGAGTGTTCAGACTTGGGAACAGAAAGCAACATGGTGGCTCCCAGGGCCGGGAGAGTGTTTAATAGGTACAAAGTTTCTTTCATTTTTTTCCCCTTCTTTCTTCTGTTTATTTTTTGCTTGGGCTGCTGTTTTGCTTTTGAAACAAGGTCTTACTCTGTAGCCCAGGATGACCTACAACTCACAATATGGCCCAGGCTGTCCTCAAATCTGTAGCAGTTGTACCTCAGCTTCCTGAGTGTTGGAGTTACAAGCCACAAACCATTACAGCCAGCTTTTTTTTTTCTTTTTAAGGCAGGGTTTCAAATGTAGCCCAGGCTAGCCTCAAACTGGCTCTGAAGTCCTGATTCTCCTGCCTCCACCTCCCAGACGCTGGGGTTACAGATGTGCACCACAACACAGGGCAGGTGCAAGAATAAAGAGTCATGGAGTCATCTTGTAGCACAACGCAAAAGATATGCAGATGCGAGGGTCTAGTCGGTTACTAGAGTTGTTCAGTTTGCTAGCGTATATCTGACAGCCACTGCTTGAGCGAAGCTGATGGGCAGGAGCTACGGAGCTGTGTGTGGCCCAGTGGCCACCCACCTGAGCTAGATGCTTTGCAGCATGGGCCAGGAATGAGGGTTGACTTGGATAAAAATGCTAGAAAAACTCAGTGGGTGCTGAGAGTCAGGCTGAGGGAGGGACAGGAAAGTCAGAGGAGGCGTCCTGGAGGAGGTGCTCTTGAATGTCTCAGCGTGGCTAGGAACTTGGAGACCTGGTCGATCTGGTTGGAGTCTGATGCTTGTAGCCACCCTACACTATGGCTCTATAGTCCCCACCTTCTCAGAATGAGTGCTCAGAGATTACAAACTCAGTCACATCCCTGTCACATGACTCAGGAGAAACAGCAGTAGGTATGTAGGGGATCCAGGATTAAAGTGGCATCCCAATAAATCTGAGCCTGATCTACTAGAAGATGCAAACCCACTTCCTTCATGTCCTCCTGCATCCAGTCCTGAGCAGACAAGTTTCTGTTTCATTTAACCACCTATGTGAGCCAGGTTCTCCAACACTGGAGACAGCTCTGACCTTATCAAGTGCACAGCCAAATCCCGGGACTTTTTGATATTTGCAAGAGCCAGACTTTATATCTGGAAGGAATGAGAGAACAATAACAAATTTATTTTCCAGTCTGTATATTATGAATTTCAATGTTTTCCTGTTTCTTCACGTGACGTTTCCTTTCAGGGGGTTATAAAATCCTGTCTCGTTTATGTTGGAGTCAGGACAGCCTGACTGTATGCAGTGGAGCTCAAGAGCAACTGGAAAAGGCATGCTAATCCTACGGGCTTCTCCCCCTACCCCACTCCCCATTCCTTTAGACTAGAGCCAACCCAGGGCCAGCCAGCCTCAAGCCCAGCCTCCTGGAAGAGCCATGGCTGGGTCCTGGGAGCAAAATAAGCTCCAGGCTAATGAAGAGGCTTTCCAGAAGGAAATAGTACCCAGCTCTGCTGCTCTCACATCAATAATAGCTATACCTTGTCATGAAAACCCTAAAGAAAACCTCCAAAACTGAAGCACAATTAATACCGGAGAAGAGAATCTGCATTTCAAGCTTTTCTTCGGAATCTGGGTCTGCCATCCCCCTCCTCCGCCCCCGCAGCACCCACCCCCAAAAAGGAAAGTGAAGGAAGACAGAACCCCCAACTCTCAGAACTGTCTGTCGTTGATAATGCATTGCTGGTCTGGGAAGCAGGGTGACAATACTGTTTGGCTCCGTTTGTATTAGCATGCATGCACCCCTCCCACATGCAAATACACGCAGAAAAAGTCTGCAGATCTGTGCAGAGCAGCTATGTTTTCAAGAGATGCTGGAGAAAGGCAGAACAGATGTCATCCTTAAAGTTCCTCAAGGCTCAAGGATTACTTGACTGGAATTGCAATTTCCGCAAAGAACAGCAAAGCATTTGCTTACGTGCATCTCTGTCTGCACTGTCCACTGTTCCTTGGCTCGAAACTTCTGGGTCCCATGCCCTCTGTGAATCACACACATAGAGCAAACGCAGCCAGGAGTGTTCTGAGACTCCCTCGGCTTCTCTTGCAGCCTTTGCAGCAAAGCGATTGCTGGTGCCTGGTGCCTTAGCCAGCGGTTTCCCAAATTTAAAAAATATGTAGTGTGATATTTTGTAAAGTGCGCAAAAAGTTGCTACCCTTTCCAAAAAGAAAGAGGAATGACACAGGAAGGTTGTCTGCAGCCCTCTCTCGAGATGCTGGCTCTTGACACTGTTAGAAAAATCCTCACTCCCAAATGAAGGCTTCGAGATGGAACCTTGAGCGAGCGGCGCAGCTTTTTGTAATTAAGTGTCATTGCATCACTAGCTAAACTCTTTCCCAGTGCCCTGACACGGGCGGAATCTCAGCTATAGCCATTTTCCACCCATCAGGTCTGGAGTTAAGTTTCCCGAGCTTGGAGAAAGACAATCTCTGGAGCCTCCGGACCTACCTTTTTAATCCTGGCATGTCCAAGATGCGCGGGAGGAGAGGCGGCGACTCGAGGAAGTCAGGCTCTGCGGTAGGACCCGGGCGGCTTGATTCCGGAGGGGCTGAGCGGACTGCGCCGAGGGCTGGGGCAGCGCTGGGTGCTGGGAGCCACTGCAGAGCCCTCGCCGCCGGCACCTGGTTTCGCTTAACCCCCTTCAGTAATTCAGCATTAAACCAATTGGAGGAGGAATGTTAAAAATGAACACTTCATTTTCTAAGTATGTTAAACAATGCAAATGGGGCCTCGGTCTGGACACAGCTGGTTCAGATTACAGCGCTCACCAACTGGCTAGACTCCTCACAACAATCTTGGGGCGTCTGCCAGGGCCAAGTGCTCAGCGCTGGGAGGGGAGCCCAGCAGAGTGCGGTCCTGGGGGCGCCCGGCCTCCCCTAGGCGGAGGAGGGCGCGCGAGGGGGAGTGTCGTCAGGCCCTGTAGAAGCAGGAACTTGAACTCACTACTAGGGACATGCAGGATGCTCCCAAGCAAGGATGTGGGGCAGGAGCAGTTTGGGAAGAGAAGAAGGGAGGCAGTATGAGATCAGAACCTCAATGGGGACGGCTCTTCTTGGTGGCCCTCACCTCTTTCTCCTTGGCTTTTTCTTGTTTTGATTTGAATTAGTGTCTCTGGTCTTCAAAGTAAATAAGAATGGTAGACTTCACATGGGCCCTGAAGTCCTCTTTCCTCTCTTCGCCCCTCTTCTCCAGGCTTCTTCTCTCATTTTGTGTACCTTTTTGTTTTCTAGCACTGGAACCCACTCTATAAAGTGTAAAAGTGCCAAAAACACTACTCTCCAAAAGACACGACCAGATTGCTGCCCTGCAAGCTCTTCCGCGCCTGCTTCTTTTGGGCCTCTCAACTGCCAGACTACAGTTCAGAAAGCTCGCTCCAAAGAGGGCCCCTCTCCTTACCACAGCTCTGAGTAGTAGGAACTGGCTGTTTCCTTGGAGATGGGGATAAGAGAGGTCGGGTGACTTCTCCTCTACCACACAGCTATCAGAGATGCCAGCGAGCCTCCCAAGTTCACATCTTTATTTAGCCTTTTCTAAGGATACTTGCTGTTTTAAGGAAATGGAATCCCATTCTAAAACCTCATTAGGCTAAACAAGGGCAGCTGGACGTTGATGCTGTTGAAACTCGGCAGCCAACTAGCGTGATCTGGTGTGTGTGTGTGTGTGTGTGTGTGTGTGTGTGTGTGAACATCTAAGAATAAACTACTTTTAGGTACATCTCATTCACAAGGTTGTGCATCCTTCCCATCGTTCTAATAGCTAGGATTATAAAAAAAAAAAAAACCTAAGGTCCATCAGTACAGCACCAAGAGAGCTAAATAAGAAAATTCCAGGATTGGAAGATAAATGAGAGTCATCAATCAAAATGGCTAGACAGTCAAGCATGCATACTGACCAACTCCATCTATGTAAAATCCGAAGTCAGGAGGGACAAGAAGGCCTCTCAGGTGCTCCTGGTGGTAGCTTCTGACCAAGGTGCAGACTCAGCCTTCATGAAGTTGTGCTGTAACATTTTTTTAAATGTTAAAGAGGCTCCTTACACACTAATGTTGGAGAATTTCCAATGTATCCTCTTCTGACCTCCAGGGACACTGTGCACACATTGTACACAGACATACAAGCAGGCAAAACACCCCTACACCTACTATAAAGCTTTAAAAAGTAAAAATAAACAAATATACATAATCTAAAGCTTTGTAAAAGTATGATTATGGAAGGAAGAAGTCAATGAGCCCAAATCGTCCAAAGTAAGTTGTGGAGCTGTGGATGAGCCGTGTCACACCAGTGTTGTCAAGCTCTCCCTGCACACAGTTTGTAAGTAAACAGTATCACAGGTATATAAAGACAGGAAAACTGACCACAGTTTTCTCCCCTTCTCTCCTCCCATTCCTTCCAGTCACTTCCCCCACCTACCCCTCCCCACAACCCACTCCTCCTCTGTTTCCATTAAGAAAGTGGCAGGCCTCCCATAGGTATCAACAAAGCACGGGGCTCCACTTCCTCCCTTCTTGAGCATGCTACATAAGAGCTCTACCCCGAGCTACATCCCCAGCCCACGTCCTGGGTTCTTTCAGCCGGTAAGCAAGTATCGTGTGACTCCACGGCAAACTTGTCTTCTTCCCAGGCTGCAGCCATCACTGGTTCCTATTGAAGCTGCACCAATGAAGACCTTCTGTGCTTGACCCTAACCCTAACCCTCTATCCCTAACTAATGGCCCGCCTCTATCCTCTCTTCCTAACTATAGAGTGTCTTACATATGTGCCCTTGTTACATTTTAATCTATTGTTCAAACACTTTTTCTTCACAAATTCTGTTATCAAAAGTAAGAAGTGTGACCCTCAGCTGTGATGGCACAAGGTGACTTCTTTAACATGGTATGGAATATTAGTTGAAGATGTGTTACATTTGTTTATGCTGTGGAATATTTGTTTAATGACGCAAAGATGTGTTTTATGCTGCATTTGTTTAACTCTGTGAAGCCACATTACTTTGCCTGCCTAAAACACCTGATTGGTCTAATAAAGAGCTGAACGGCCAATAGGAGAAAGAAATCAACAGGGCTGCCAGGCAGAGAAAATAAATAGGAGACGTGAGTACAGAAAGGAGCCAAAAAAAGAAGACAGAGAGGAGGATGCCAGGGGCCAGCCACACAGTCACATAGCCAACCACAAGTAAGAAGAAAAAAAAAGTATTATAGAATAAAAACGATAAAGGCCCAGAGGCAAAAGGTAGATGGGATAATTTAAGAAAAGCTGCTTAAAAATAAGCTAAGTTAAGGTCAGCCATCCATACATAAAAATAAGTCTCTGTGTGTTTATCCTGGAGTTGGGTGGTGGGCACCCAAAGAGAAAAAACCCTATAGTTCTCTATGAAGCTGTTGGAAGGGCCAGGTTCCAGAGTGGAGTTCTCTGTCACTGGCCTCATCTCTTTTCCCACAGTTTGGAGCAGCATGTGAGCATGCTCCGCATCCTCACCTCACTGTTGGGTTATTCAAGCACCATCTCGACCTCCCCTTGTGTGCCAGAATCCACAATCCTGACTCTCCACCCGCTGCAGTACATGCCAGGCTCCTCCTTCTACCTCACAAGCGTCATGCTTCCATAGGGTGCTCATCTGGTCCACAGACTGAGAGATTGTCAAACATCTGATAACATCAAAGCACATTACCCCAGCACTTACTGCTCACCCTAAGCTATTTTTAACAAGAAAAAGAGGATGTAGGTGTAGCAGCTCACGCTCTCGACCCCAGCAATAGAAGACTGAGCAGGAGGATCCCCTGGAAGTTGGAGCCAAACCTGGGCTACATGGAGAGTCCTGGACCATCTTGGGCTACATAGTTAAAGCTTGCTTCAAATGCCACCTCCTGTCTTACAGAAGGGGAGGAGAGAGAGAGAGAGAGAGAGAGAGAGAGAGAGAGAGAGAGAGAGAGAGAGAGAGAGAGAGAGAGAGAAGGGAATTAGGTCTTTGGGTGTGAAGAGCTTGGTGACCCTAGCTGGCCTCTCAATCACTTCTTTCACTTCTTTTACTTGGTGTTTTTCTTCTTCACTTGTAAAGTGGGGATCCCCACACCTTCCCACCTCCCACTATCAGAATCAAATACCATCCTAACTATAAATTGTGGCCCAAACAGAGGAGCTGGCCATCTGCAGAAGGGGCCCGTCTTATTCTGTTTCGTCACATTTGTTCACCATGGTGAGGCTGCAAGACAGATGAACAACTTTTCTTGGATTTGTTTCTGAAGTGGCATGGCAAATTTGGGGAAGCTCAGTTATACGTTTGATGGTATAGATCATTATTAATGTAAACCACTACCTCCCCCCAAAAAAGTGAATTCCATCAAAATACCTTTCTAGGAGTAAGTGTAGAAAGGGAGCTTACTGAACGTCTGTCACTGTCTATTTTGCTTCTGCTCCCTCTTCTCTCGTCTCCACAACTGCTTGAAGTGAAGATTCATTTGCAGATGAAGAAGCAAGACATTGTGTAGGGATGTAGAGCAATAGTAGAATCTTGGCCTAGCTGCTCAGTGTCCTGGGTTCCAGCCCAGAAGAAGGGAGAGGGCGAGGAGTGGTGGAGGGAGGACGGAAGTTGTGCACCTGAGCAATGAGGGCTCACAGAGCACAAACTGCAGCCACAGGCCTGTTGGCTCTGGAGCTTTCACTCCTCCCGAGTTACCAAGTGTGGCTTTTTCCAAGATAGACAGCCCAGCTGGTAAAAGTGCCTGCTGCCAAGACTGATGGCCAGAATTTGATTCCCAGACACATGTGGTAGAAGGAGAGATGGGATACCTCCTTCAAACTGTCCTCTGACCTCCAAACACATCCTGGTCTGGGTTTGCCCACATATATGCACACAAATTACTGAGCTAATTAATAAGGAGGATATATAAAAAATAGATCTGTCATAGCCTTTGTTCCAAAATATTCCTTGGAAAAAGCAAGTGTGGGTAGGGAAATGTTTCATTTCTTCCAAAGACTAACTACTTAGTAGCATGACAGGCTACTGCGTAGGGTGCAAATTCCTAGACTGTGCCTCAAGACATGCCAGAGACATGCCACATCAAATTAGCAGGTCGGCCTTATACAGCATCCGTAGGTCCAGTTTTGCTTATCTCTTTCTTTAGTTTTAGTTATGTGTACATATGTGTATCTGCATGTGTGCATGAGAGAGGGGTGTCAGCAGAAGCCAGAGGTGCTGGGTCATGTGGAAATGGAGTTGCGGGCTGTTGTGGGCGCTGGGAACCAAACCCAGGTTGTCTGGGAAAGCAGTAAGGCCTCTTTCCTGCTGAGCATTGAAACATTGCTATTGAACAGAGGAATGCCATATACCTAATTTTAAAACAGTACCATCATCAATCAATCATTCCTGTCTTCCTGCTATAGGCATTTTTTAGGAACTGGATATAGGGGTGGGTCCCGATCCCCTGATTCATTAATTTGCCTGCTCCTGTGCCAGGCCAGTTTTACTTACTGTCATGCAGAACAAGGTGATGTGGGATTCCCCTCTGTAAGTTGTGAATATGTTTTACTATTATTGGTTAATAAAGAAGCTGCTTTGGCCTATGGCAGGCCAGAATATAGAAGGTGGGAAAACTAAAGTGAATGCAGAAAGAAAGGAGGAGTCAGGAAGATGCCATGTGACTGCTGAAAGAGGACCTTACCGGTCAGCCACGGCCTCATGACAATACAGAGATTAATAGAAATTGATTAAATTAAGATATAAGAGCTAGCTAGGAATACACCTGAGCCAGTGTTGTGACTAATATAGTTTCTGTGTGATTATTCAGGTCTGGGTAGCCAGGAAATGAAAGCACAGTTTCCTTTAACAACAAGGTGCTACTCATTGCTCTTGCAGAAGGACCAGATTCACTTCTCAGTGCCCACAAGGTGACTTACAACTGTCTCCAGGTCCAGAGGTCCAATGCCCTCTTCTGGCGCCCACTGGTACCAGGTATGCATGTGGTACACAGACATGCATTCCAACAAAATACTCATACACACACACAAAAAGTTTTAAAAACCTTTTAAATGGCATTCTGCTATCTGATTACTTTTTGTTCTTGAGTATTGATCTGTTTATAAGAATCCTGTGAATTGTCTACAGGTATTTATTCTTCCCACTTTCTAAAAACACTATATTGGATGCTAGAATTCTATTATTTTTTTTGAAAAAATAGTCTTTTGGGGGTGAATTGTCCTCGAGAGGCCTCCAAAACAGAAACATGCTGTAGTTCTCCAGTTACTAAGACTTTTCAACAACCTTCATATGAAGTTTCATGGATTTTTTTTTATGGAGTTGGCCATTTACACATCTGTCCATTTGCTCACCTGTCAATTCACTCACCTGTCCATTACACACCTGTTCATTAACTCACCTGTCCATTCACTCACCTGTCCATTC
>JAQHUG010000055.1:3791236-3847314 GCA_028555095.1 Dicrostonyx torquatus | reverse complement strand
GCTCACCTGTCTATTACACACCTGTTCATTAACTCACCTGTCCATTCACTCACCTGTCCATTCACTCACCTGTCCATTTGCTTACCTGTCCATTCACTCACCTGTCCATTCACACACCTGTCCATTTACTCATCTGTCCATTCTCTCACTTGTCCATTCGCTTACCTGTCCATTCACTTACCTATCCATTCAAACACCTGTCCATTCCCTCACCTGTCCATTCACTCACCTGTCCATTCACACACCTGTCCATTCGCTCTCTTGTCCATTCACACACCTGTCCATTCGCTCTCTTGTCCATTCACATGCCTGTCCTTTCACTCACCTGTTCATTCATTGTCTTGTGAATTTGCTTACCTGCCCATTTGTTTACCTGTTCACTTGCCCTCTTGTCCATTCATTCATCCAAGTGCTTCCTAAGTTCAGTTACCTATGAGCTCATGATCTTTCCATGTCAGACCAATTTGGTTTGTTTTGTTCATTATTTCTTCTCTGTGAGACCACAAGATAGTTCTTTAAGTTCACTGAGCTTCATCTTTCTGTTGTAAAATGGGGCAAAAATTTATCAGTGGTCAACAGATAGTGCCTATCAGTGTGCACCAGTGCACATGGCCCTCAGCAAAACCAACACACAGAGCCCTCAGCAAGGATTAGGTCCCACTCTTTTTATTCCTTCCCTCCTTTTTCCTTCCTTCCTTTCTCCCTTCCTTTCTTCCCTCCTTTCTTCTTTCCTTCCTTCCTCTCTCTCTCTCTCTCCTTTCCTTCCTTTCTTTTTTTCTTCTAGCTTTATTTTATTTGTGTGTTTTGCCTACATGTATGTCTGTGTGCCCTGTGTCTGCCTGGTACCCTTGAAGTTCAAAAGAAGGTGTCAAATCGCTGGAGATGGAGTTACAGACACTAGTGAGTAGCCTGATATGGGTGCTGAAACCCGAAATTAGCCCTCTGTAAAAGCAGCAAGTGCTCTTAACTGCTGTGCCATCTCTCCAGCCCCTGCTTTCTTTTTAAAATACAGGTGCTGGTTGGTTGAAAGTTCAAGTCGAGGTGGACAGGTCCCAGGGTGTTAAGAGAGGGAGGCATATGCAAGGAACTGGTACCAAAACCAATGCAAAAACTAACATACAGAGGGCTATTTACCCCAAAGTGTGGAGGCAAAAGCTGTCAGAACCAGGGCTTCCTACCTTCTGCCCCAGGATCCGTCTCCCACCATTACTTTTGGGCTTTACATGAGTGTGTGTGTGTGTGTGTGTGTGTGTTTTAATTCTATTTATTTTTCTGATGCTAGAGATTGAACCCAGAGGCTTCAAGCACAATAAACATGAGCAGAATGGTCTGCTCATGCCTGGAATTTACTGGTAATTTGGCAGACCATGGACACACCTGGGCTTTTTCTATATTATTCTGTTGACTGTGATTTTAACATATAGTTCTGTAAAACAAAGAAGTTTCCATGGAGTTCCAGCAATGGGATGCCTAAGAAGCCAGGTCAGATGCCACACCAGGCAGCCACAGACTGAAGGCTAAAGGGACACTGGAGACCGTGCCACAGGAGCCAGCCCACCCACAGGAACTGGGATTGAAGTGAGAGTCAGTTGGCCAGGGAGTCTGAGAAAGAATGTCTGTGGGATACAACAGTGAGCACATTGAAAAGAGAAGGCAAGGGCAGCCACAGAAACCAAGCAGAGTGGCATTTGGATCCTGACCTGAGCTTGCCACAGTGTGAAAAGGAAAAGCTTTGACACTGTCAGAAAGTATGACTGCCCAGTGAGTGCTGGACAACCATTAAGGAATGACTCAAGATGCACTAAAAATTAGCTGAGAATTAGTGGTTAATGTTTAGCCATGCATACAGGTTTGTGGAAGTTCTGCCCTTCTTAGTTTTCTGTTTGTGAAGGACAATTTATTTTTAATTAAAAATTTGTTTTACATTTAGTTTGTTCACACATGCATGTGCGTGTGGGTGCATGCATGCCATACAGTAGCCATATGGACGTCAGAGGACAATTAATGGGTACAGCTCTCTCCTTCCACTATGTGGGTTGCAGAGATCAGTCCCAGGCACCAGGCGTGGCAATAAGCACTTTACCTGCTAAACCAACCCTCCAGACCAGAATTGTACTTAAGTGAACCAGCCATGGTGGGATATCAGAGGTTAGGGAGGAGATTGGCCACTAAGATTGAAGCTAGGCTGGGGTAAGTAGTACGTTCCAGGAGAGAGAAATCCTTCAATTTTTCACCTATTTGTGGCAAAGTGTGGTCTTTTCTTTTTCATCTCTCACCATGTGTGTACACGTGGGGAGGTCAGCAGACGGTACTGTGAAGTTAGTTCTTTCTGCCCGCTTTTCCTTGGGTTCTAGAGTTTAACTTAGGTAGCCAGACTTGCATAAGTGCCTTCACTCACTGGGCCACTGAACCACCTCATGGGCTCCCCCTTTTAAGTATCCATCTGTGTGTGCACACTTGTGGTTCAGAAAGTCTGTTAGGCAGAGGCCAGCAGAGGAGGCAGGGGATCCTCTATTGTGCTCACATTTTCCCCTGAAGCAGGGTTGTTTCCCAGACCCCGGGACTTATGGACACCAACAGCGATCCTTCTGACTTGCATCCACTCAAGCTGGGGTTACAACATACAGTGGCTACCGGCTTGTTCCATGGATCCTGGGATGTGCACTCTACTCCTTGGGGCTGCGTCATTGAGCCATCTCGTCAGGCCAAAGTATGACTTTTTCTTTTTCTCCTTTCCCTGGATCTGTTCTCCTTTGCTTTGATAACATGATTCAGACCTATCAGCAATACCCATGGGCATCTGGATGTTTGGTCGACATGGTAATCTGTGGATCTGATGCCCGATTACTCTGTCTGGACCACTCTAAGAACATTCCATTCTAAAATGTCCATCTGAAACTGCACTGGAAGTTTGCTGAGTGTGAAAACTTATGACCACAAAAGGAGACTTGACATTTAATTTCATCTTAGACTGTTTAGACGTAGGAGTCTTAAGGCAAGCTTTGCTGTGCTAAATCTTCCAGGGCCATAGCAAGATGTTAATACTCTAGCTAGTTTTCTGTGCCTAGGACAACGGACATGGGGCAACAGGAAATGGGATCAGATTATGAAATTCTAATAAGAAGTCGCCTGGGTTCAACCCAAGTGATATAGGTTGGGAATCTGGGACCATGACTGGAACTCTAGAGAAGCTGAGGAACAGACAATGCACACCTGGTCACCTTCTGCAGCGTCCAACACTGTTACAGAAGTGACCAGAGTTTCCTCATTTCTAGACTTAGACATGGCCCGTGTGACCTCTATTTCCACTGCCCCAGTTTGCTCTGATGTGTACACACATCCCTGCTTCTTCCTGTGAGCGATGGATACTGTTGGGCTTTAGAAGTTCACACCCAAGCAAAGAAGATGCCAAGCACAGAGGCTTCTGGTCCAGGTCACACCTACAGGTGGTAAAACAGGAAGCCCCATGCCTCCTAGCCTGAATCTGTGTAAGCATCTCTGTGAATCCAGACATGATGGAGTTGTAGTTTCAATCGTAGTACTCCTGGAGAGGTCAGGACTGGGCGAAGCACTTACTGTTTGATGTCTACATCATCCTACACAGACAAACTCCAAGACTGCCTCCTTATTTGGTGTGGTTTTTAAGATGTGCTGTTGTAAAAATGCTTTAAAAAAATAGATGGGAATCTGAGCTGAAACAAGAACTGGTGAGCTTGGATTGATGTTGGTACAGCTGGTGACAGGCACAGAATTTGCTGTGATTCACTACATGTATGTCTGTGTTCAAAGCTCTTATTTCAAGCCTTTGCTAACATGGCACGGTTTACCACGTGATGAGGCCCAGGAGCAAAGGCTCATCACTATACTCTGCATTCTTTGGACACTCCTGAGGTTTCCAAGCTTGCAATCACACTTTGAAGTTTTTGTGGGCCAAATGCAGCAACTTGGCCCAGTTTTTTTTTCCCCTTTTGCGAAACATGGGCCATACTTTCTTCTTCACATTTCTCATTATTTCTGGTTGAAAACCGGACAATTCTGGTTATAGTATAGCAACTACTGATTCTGATATATATAATTTCATTTAGCTTGACTAAATTATTTAACCCAGCAGTTTTTCTTACCACAGGAAAGTACAGCTGCTCCTTCAGCTCTTTTTTGCTGTAGAAAGTCTTACAGCTAGTGGTCACCCGCCCACTGGGGCGTGGCCTCTTATACTATATATTCCCAAGAGAATGTTGAGCACCAAAGACACTCCACTTGGAGCTTGTTTTCTTCTTGGCAGAAGTGGCCTTTGGACAAAGAAATGCTCATGCCTCAACCACTGACAAGATACACAATATCTGAAAATGGATAAGCAGGACTGTCAAATCTTGCCAAGACAGGATAAGACAGTTTTAAAAAATATCCTGCCTCTAAATATGGTCTGTCAGTTATTCTAGGCCTTAGCCAAAGTTGGTTGCTTCAGCGTTGTAAATGAGACTTTGGGTGATTGCCCAGGTAGCCAGTTGTCTCTGTCATTTGTTGCACATTTTTGAAAGTTGCTTGATAGCACTTCCTGCCTACTCAAGTAATATTATTTCCCTTCTCAGACTTTCAATGGTGTTAAAACTAGATAGTTGTTGTTACTTTCCTCTCATGATTTGGCCAAGTTATTTATTAAACAAGACTTAGACTAGTTAGGATAGGATAATTATTAAATATATTTGTTCTTATTGTACATAATTTTATTTAAAGAAAAGGGGGAGGTGCTGTAGGAAGTCTTATAGCTAGTGGTTACCTGTCCACTGGGGCGTGGCCTCTTATATTATATATGCTGATGTAGCGCATGTGTCTGGCCTCTTTTCCAGCCTCTCTGTTTGGGTTGTGGGATTCATTTTCTGATCTCCGTTCAAACAGAGGATTCTGATTTGTGAGTCTACCCCTAAATAAATAGCCATCTCTTTCTCAACTCTGAGCTAGTGAGGGATTTCTTTTAAGCGTCCATCCACACCGTTTTATGTTTTTGTTTGAATTTCTAGTCTGCCTTCCCAGGGCCAATCCTGCCGAGACCAGTACTCAGCCAGCCACGCTTGTTCTTGCTCAACCTGCAGAGTCCGAGGCTTCCACACATAGTAGAGGGCTGTGTGGAAGCTGGGCAGCCCATCAGGTCCTGATCATGTTGGTCCAGATCTCCCTCCCAGTCACGCTGAGTCTGTCCCCTGCACCTGCTGGCTTCCCCCACCCAAGATCGCATCACCCCAGACTAGCTACAACTCTCCCTAGCAAGGTTGCAATGGATTGCTGCTGGCCCACCACCCACCATCCATCTCCTGCCTTCATTCCCAGTCCTGAGCCTATGCCATTCTGCAGCAAAGCTGCTGTTTTTCATGACTGACTCAGAGATATGGTGAGAGGAGTCACAGCAGGAAGGCACCAGATTCCAAGAGTTATACAAAAAGTGCAAGAAGCTTTGCAGGAACTGTTTTCACTTCTTGATTGGCCTTGTAACCTTCTCCCCCACCCCGTCAAATCACAGAGCCTCCAATGGCCACTTTCTTGACAAGTTAGTTCACTTTCTGCAGGAAGGACTGGTTGATCTCTCCATAATAGGCCATGCAGATTCCCCTAATAGCTGGATCCCGGTATTTCACACACATTGAAGAGTGACAGCAGGGTAAATCTCAGCAAGCAAATCTGATGCCCAAAGTAGGAAATAAACTGGATACTGTGACCTAGACTTGTGACCCCAGCACCATGGAGGCAAGAACAGGAGGAGCTATGCAAGGTCCTGTTTTAAAAACAGGAAAATAGCACAACAGGCTGCCTCCATGGTTAGGGGTGCTGAGCCTTCTTCCAGCGGATTCAAGCTCAGGTCCAGCACTCACCAACCACCTGTAACTCTAGCTCCAAGGGATCCAACACCCTCTTCTGGCAACACACACACACGGGAATAAAAAAAAATTTTAAAAAATGATCAAATAACAGGAGCAAAGAGAACCAAAGTGGAAAGCGGGAAGTCTTCATTTCTTAAGTAGCAGTGTTGTGAAGAGCTGACTCAGCAGTAGCACTACTTCCCCTACAGGTGCCAACTACTAAGCACCTCCCAAGCAGAAAACACAGCTGAACAAATGTATCTAAGACTCTGCTGGCAGCAAATTTAAGAGGTGTGGCAATGCTCTGAGGAGAAAAACAAGCTTCCTGATAATTTTTTTTCAAAAATTCAAAGGACTAAACACCCCGTGCAAGCTTTAAAGATAAACAATTAACTCATCTATTGAGAATCTGATAAACCAGTGAGGTGCTCAGGAGAGGAGGTAGCCTGACAACTTCAGTTTGATCCTTGGAACCCACATGACGGAAAAAAAGAGCTCCCACCTGCTGCTCTGACATTCACACACATACAAAATATGCTAAACTGTAATAAAAACAATTCATAATTTTATCCTGATGGTCCCTGTTATTCGAGAAAGTACCTGAGTACAGACTTGGCTAAGGGCCCAAGGATGATGTCAGAGTTCCTGCCACCCCAACAGGCCGCACAGGAAACACAAGGTTTCTTGCTCTTTCAAATGGACTCTCTGAATGTGGCTGCCAATGGGGGCAGACTGAGAACCCATCGATAATGGCACTGGGACCTATCTCCTCTGCATGAATAGGCTTTTTGGGAACCCAGTCTATTTGGATGCACACCTTCTTGGGCTGGGATGGAGTGGGGAGGGCCTTGAGACTTTCCACAGGGCAGGGTACCCTGCCCTCTCTTAAGGAAGCAGGAAGAGGGAGGAGGGGTAGTAGGGGAGCGGTGGGGGGGACTGGGATAAGGGGAGAAAGCGTAAATTTTTGAATAAAAAGGAAAAAAAAAAGAAATGATGCCCCTTACCCAGCTTCAGGGGCTGTGCTCTCTGGAAGTGAGTACAGTTAAGGACACACCCATCACGGTGACCCAGTGCTGGGGGAAAACTCACACACCCTCAACACCTACACAGGCCTTGTATTCCGGAGTGACAACATAACAATGCACCTTGAATTTCTGGGCTATCTAGAAATAAAATTAACAAACTTGGTATGAAACTCAGCCAAATACTTCAAATCACTGAGATTTAGCGGAGGGCCAGAATAGCGAACTGAAGTTAAAGGTTGTTGGAGCTGAAGAATGTGTAGAGACAGCTGGACATTCTCAGTTAGGCATCATTACAGGAAATGACTGATACCAACTCCAGCAGGACGGAAAGGAAGACTCCATGGTAGGAACCAGTGCAGAAAACCAACTAAGGGTTCAAATGTTTGCCTCAAGTGATCTAAGGAACATTTTAAAACAGCCCTGTCTTCAAGATAAAAACTGCTACAATTATAAAGAATTATTAATTTATAGGATGTTGTTGTAAATGGGGAGGAGAGGTGTAGGTTGTGTTCCCCAGCACCCGGCTCCCAGCCCGCAGCCGCTGGCCCGCTCAGCCACTGGTTGCTTGCTTATGCCCAAAATAACACACATGAGAACTGTATTCATTTAAACTCTGCCTAGCCCATCATCACAAGCCTCTTCTTGACTAGCCCTTACCTCATAAACTAACCCATTA
Organism: Dicrostonyx torquatus; assembly: GCA_028555095.1. NCBI lineage: Eukaryota > Metazoa > Chordata > Mammalia > Rodentia > Cricetidae > Dicrostonyx > Dicrostonyx torquatus. Next base: position 3,839,761 of record JAQHUG010000055.1, on the reverse strand, counting down.
TAAAATTCTGTAAGTCACCACGTGGTGACTTACCGGAAAGGTCTAACCTGCATCCATCTGTGATGGCGGCTCGTGGCATCTGGCTCACTTCCTTTCTTCTCCTCAGAACTTCCGTTCTGTCTACTCTGCCCACCTAAGGGCTGAACTATCTTATAAGCCAGGCAGCTCTTTATTCAACCAATAAGAGTAATATAAAATACAGGAGAACACTCCCACATCAGGATGTACCAAGTTTTGGCAAACTGCTTGACACTCCCTGTTACATCTTTATTTACATGGCCTGAGCAAGGAAGGAGAACAAGGCTTAGTTGCTAACGTTCTATACTCCACTAGAACTGGTCAGGGTGAGAACCACTGTCTGCTGCCATTTACTACCTTGCTGCCAAGATATGCTCCTCCCATTTGACTGCCCTCCAACGTTCGCAGTATGTGTGACCCCACGGATGTTTCTCACACTGTTCACTCACCTGTACACGTCTGTCTCACCCACTCGGCGCAGCCTGAGGATAGACCTCACTCCTTCATTCTCAGACTTCCCACCACACAGCTACGTACAACCCATCCTCTAGCTGCACCTCTCTCGCTCCTGGTCCAGGGAAGGGAGTCTGCCATCTGAGAATTCCTCCACTGAGGCTCACAATGCCCCTCCACCCCTCCTGTCAGCAGAGCTACCTGCCAACAGCCCTCTCCCTGCCACTCCCCACTTAGCAGAGTTTTTGTTCTCACCATTCCATCTGTACCACTCTACTCAAACTCCCAAGAGCAGGAAAATTACTCATGTAATACACATATGAACAAACGTGTCACTGTTCTTTATCCATTACAAGGCTAGCAAGGTGGGTATACCTCAGATGTGAGCAAAATGAGGCCCTCAAAGTAATTCTGTTAAAGGTCACACAAGATGGGTCAAAGTCACAACTCCAATTTGGCTGTCAAATTAAAAAAAATTTTCCAATAATGCTATCACACGAAGAATTAAAAATAGGTTCTATCGAGGCTAGAGAGATGGCTCAGCAGTTAATAGCACTGGCTGATCTTCCAGAGGACCCAGGTTCAGTTAATTCCCAGCACCCACATGGCAGCTCACAACTGTCAGTTCCAGGGGATCTGACACCTTCACACCAAAGCACATAAAATAAATTTAAATAATTCATTTAAAAATAGGTTCTATGTCTAAGAGAAAATGAAGATGCACTAGCTACCTTGGAAAAAGACTAAGCAACCAGTGATCCACACTTTTTCCTCTGAAGGGAAGCGAGGAAAAGTCCAACTAAGCCGTCAGGCCCTTCCTTTCACATACAATCCTCAAGAGTCTTAAGCAGTCTGTACTTAACATCTCCAGGGCTCAAACTGAATCCCAGCAGCAGACATCTCCAGTCAGCAGACAGCAGAGGCAATACATGGAAGTCATTTCTCCTCCTAAAGAGACATCAGCAGCTGTTTCCCAAGTGTTTTTATTGTGGATAAAGACACAGTCAACTTAAGTCATTTATTTGAAGAATTTTTTTTTGCCTTGCAATGCTCCTGAGAAATTCAAGAGTGCATTGGCTTTAGCTCTCTATACAACACAACCGATCTTATGATACAGTTGGAAATTGCTCACATTTGTTATTTTCCTATAAAGACAATACATCAATTTTAAGTGATTAAATCATAATAAGTTAAGATGTAAAGATTGGCAAATCATCACAAATGTCAACATTACAATGATCATAATTTTTCCATAGGAATATATAAAATAAATATTACCTAACTTAACTGATATTTACAGAAGATAAATTTTTTGTGGCTAGACGATGCTTTAAATGCTTCAATATATGAAAATTTCTTTAATTTAAAAAACCCAGTTCAAATGCAGCACTTTCTATGGTTTTCATCTCTTTGCCTGGGCCCCTCCTCCCCATAGCTGACTGAGTAAGCACTTGAAGGCTCTTGAGTCCTTTGGAAGGTTAAAAGAACTAAAGGCTTTTCTTGGGTGATACTTGATGTTTAACTGGCTAGCTGCATGCCATCTCTTTTTGCTTATGTGCTTTGGTTTCCCCCTTTTAAAAAAACAAATGAGAATGTCAGGAAGAAAAACTCACAGACGTACATGCTATGATTACATTCAATCAGCTCCAACGGCAGGGTGAATGCTTGACTGTATATTTCGTTGTACTTGAAAACCATTAGGAATGTTGTGAAGAACTGTGGCTTCCAATGCAAAACTCAACCACAAACACTACTAGGTACACAGAGAAATCAATAGTGAACTTACTGCAGTTCCAACAGTATGGTAAACCTGTGGTAGCTGATGAAAAATTCAACTGCAAATTCTACCGAGTACTAGAAGTTGTCAAGAGCAGACTTACTGCAGTTGCCGCTTACCACTAGCAGGATCCTGTGGGTAACACAAAGTTGCTCTTTGCTAACAATTTTTCTTGAGCAGATGGTTCATCTCTGACACAACTTAGTTCAGAAAAGCTGATGAGTCATGTCTGGTTTAGATCAATGAACACTTAGCATGCATACAACACAGACATTAGGTACTGCAGCTTTCAGACAAAGTCATCTATTTCAATAGCAGTCATGTAAGACCATGTTCTTTGATGCCTGGGCGTGGAGTCCACCATGACAGCTTCCAAACTGAGGCCAAGTGAACGGGTGGGGATGGCAGGTTGTTTCAGTCAAGAAACTTCATAAAATGTATTTTAAATATAAAAAACATTGTTTACATAAGAAAACATTTTACATCTTCCATTTTCTTCTTAATATAAAAACTAGCTTTTTGGCTGCTTCATGTGGAACTTAATTTTTTGATCACACAATGACCCGACTAGTGAGCGAGAGTAAAGGAACATAGAAATCCCTGTATCAGTAGATCCTCAACGTACTGCTGAGGCTTAACTGTTTTAATTTTGGGGTGTGCTGAAATGATAGACATTAAGCAGAAATCATGCTTCAGATTTAGAATTTCTCTTTTCTCAATGCTGGAGCATTAGAAGCTGTGGCTCCCAGTCAGCCTCATGGTCCTGAGAGGTAGCAGCCTTACGGCTGACAGCTTAATTCAAGATGTTTTAATTACAATGGGTTTACTGGGCTGTGAGCCCACTCTAAGTTGAGAGGCATCTGTAATGCTGGTGAAACTGGTGGGAGCAGCTTAACATTTCTCTGATGACAATTTTTTCTAACATAGCAGAGAAGGGGACTATAAATAAGTTAGTTAAGGCCACAGGCGACATGAGGAAGCAGCGTAATCTCAGTTACTTAATTTTTCAGGAAAAAAGGTGTTTTAAACATCAACACACCATTAAAACCGAAACTTCCAATCTTTGAAACACACAGCTTATCACAGGGAAATTCACAAACAACGCAGCTGAGCTCTGACAGGTGCCAGGGCTGTGGACATTTCTGAATTAGTCTGCTTTCCACCCTTCCTTGCCTTACAGGCTCTTCTGTTTAAAAGGCTTATCTGGACTTACAAAATATGCAAGAAATGGCTTTTCAATGCACAACGTCAACAACTAATGCAAATATGAACATCCTGCCACGAGAGCTGTGAGTCAGGACTCTTTTCTTTCATAATGGCTTCGTGAGAAAGGACAGAAACACTCGCTTTCAGTTCCAAACACCGGGTGCTGGAGCACGGCAGGGAGTGCCGCACCCCAGACAGCCTCAGCTCAGACTGGGGCAGGAGGTGATAGGTCTCCAGGTATTGCTATGTAATACTATAGTGTAAGGGTTATGTGGATACAGCCATACAGTGTAACACTTACAAAGAGTTACATGGTTTTGTGCAGTTTGCAAGGAAACCTTTAGGTTTTATTTGTTTTTGTGGTGTGTGTCCATGTTTTGAGGCAGGGTCTCACTATGTTTGTTGCTCTGGCTAGCCTGAAACTCATTGTGTAGACAGGCTGGCCTCAAACTCCTAAGAATCTGCATGCTTCTGCCTCCCATGTGTTGAGGCTAACCACATGCCCTAGGAACTGCTAGAAACCTGTAGTTTTAGATGGTACTTAAAAAAGGAAAGTTCAGCTCTTAAAAGTAAATGATACCATGAGTTACTCATAGCATGTACTACACAATAAAAGGAAACAAACTACTGGTCCATGAAACAACATGGATGGATCTCAGAGATTATGCTATGTGGAAACACCCATATCAAGAGCGTGCACTAACACGTGATACCATTTCAACAGCCTTCACGGAAAAACAAAACTAAGAAGGTTAAGCGGCACAGCTCAGGGGACCCTTTGGATGAAGAGTGGTGGCCAGATGAATCCACACACATGCTAGAATTGCACAGAACTACGTAACCAATTTGCCTCAGGACAGCCACAACCTCCTAGGAACAGCTCTGTTCTCTCCCTACACAAGGTCTCTACAGGTGGCTGATGCACACTGCAGAGCATCTTCTGCTCTGTGCAGAAAAGCCTTTATTAGGCACCTTTGGGGTGAAGGTGGAATAAATTCCTTATCTTGAGAAGATGAACAGCATGCCCCTCTACGAAACGAGCTTAAAAGTCTGAGGAGACAGCAGACAGTTACTCTTGCCTCTCCTTTTTAGAGTTTTGTAAATTAAAAAGTAAACAAATATTTTAAATTAGGTCAAATGACAAAATGAATAAAAAAGCAAATTATATAGCAGTTCTTACTCTTCAGACACCTGTAATTTCTAAAAGCATTATGAATAATTTTATTAACAGAGAAATTACAAATTACAACTACAACTCTTTCCAGAAGGCCACTTTGTGATAAAGTTCATACATACAGTGTTCATGGTTTCCTTAAAGTGCTGTACAGTCTGGCGTGGAAGCGCCCTACTGCTTTAGAAGGTCTTTTAGTACAACGCCAGCGCTGTTGTCAGGTGACACTGGCAAAGGTGTAAACGTGGGGAGAACATCTGACATCGGTTTCAAAAGAAGATGCCCAGGCCCACCAGGTCCATGTCCAGCTGGGTTAATAAGGGGCACAGCTGCTGAGCGGGGAGCCAAGAATGGACTCAGATCTGTTCTTCTTCCTGCCCTGGGTTCTGTTATATCTAAAAGATAAGATAAAGATGATTTGGCTTCTACCCTTCACAAAGAGGTTAAATGAAATGACCCTGAACACAATAATATTAAGAAATGTGTTCCAATAATTTTATAAAACTCACCAACAGGGTTGTTGGTGTCTGTTGTTGGGACAGGGGTCTACCCATGCTGGCCATGAACCTAACAGCGGAGGATGCTTCTCCTGTCTCTCCTTTGAGAGCTGGAGCTGTGCTCCCATGCTCAGTTTTAACATGTGAGTAAGCAATTTAGCACTACTATCAATTTTAAAATTCACCCTGCTGATCATAACACTACTATTTAGCACAGGTTTGGGGCCATTCTTTATTCAAGAACACCAACAGATCCTCAAATCCTAAGCAGAAAATACAAACTTATAGGCCAACAAGATAGCTCGGCAGGTAAAGTACCTGCTGCCAAACCTCTAACCCTAATGACCTGAGTTCAACCCCAGAATCCACATGGTAGGAGAGAACCCAACACCCCAAAGTTTTTCTGACTTCCAGGGGTATACAGGAGTACACATACTTACACACATATAGACACATGTACATACAATAAACAAATAACATTTTAAGAATACCAATGTGTATTATAAAAACCTTTTAAGAATACCAATGTGTATTATAAAAACCTTTTAAAAGTTCATTCCTAGTCATTCAAAGCATTTTCTGATATTTAAAAAAACACTGCCACATGTACTTTAGGCTTCCATATTTGGTTACCTATTAATTAAATTAATATGCCACTGAGGTCTGGATCCTACAGCAGACTCTATCTATGAAAAGGAGATGGGCAAACGTGTGGGAGGACAGAGATCCTTGTGCTCACAGATAAGCAGGGGGGAACCAGGAATGCTAAACACATGTGGTCCTTCCTTCAAAAGGGGGGGCGTATAATCTGTTTCTGCCCAAAGGCTGGGAAATGTGATGTTTGTAACGTCAGCATGGCCAAGACCACACTGGATCCTCCCACAGACGTTTATTGTGTGCTTCTCAATCTACAGACCCTGTCTTATAGTCAATCTACAGACCCCACCTGTGTGGAAAATGTCACATGGACTTTACAAAGAGCTTTGATGTAGTCATGTCTTATACAGTCAATCTACAGACCCCACCTGTGTGGAAAAATGTCATACGGACTTTACAAAGAGCTTTGATGTAGTCATGTCTTAAGCTTTATTGTGCACAGGAACTGAGTCGTTTATCGCCAGAAAAAAAATTTCACCAAACTGTAATGTGCTTAAATATGCCTAAAATAAACTACTCAGGTCAGAGAACTTATCTGTCTTCTTGCCTCCTGCTAATCATTACACTGCAGATTATGGTGGTCCCAGAGATCCCAGCATAAAAGCGAAGAAATGAAGAAAAAGGAATGGTAGAAAAGGGGACAGAGGGCATTTGTATGTGCAACAATACTGATAAAAGTATTTGATTCTCAAACACTAGCTGTATAACAGAAAGCTTGACTGGGTGTAATAGTTCTGAAATAATTGTGTCTTGTTGCAAGGCTACGTTTCATACCTACCTGAACAACGAAGGAGTTGTGAACTTGATTTCCTGGTGTTAAGATAGTTACGGAAAATGCTGGCATACCATACTATAGTGCTGTAATAGTAATTAAGATTAACTTGCAGAAAAACAAGCATCTTTTTAGACATTCAAAGGCTGGAGACCATTCTCAGTGGCAGGATTTCTCTATTGGTGTGGGAAGCTACAATTCATTTTCATTAGAATAGGCTTAGGACTGGTTTTAGTGGCTAGAATTCTGGTTTATTACCAAGAACACTAACAAATCCATTGGTGAGAGCTAAGAAAACCCTGGGAGGTCCCTTCTTATGCAAAGGGAAACTAAAAAAGTGGGCACCGAAGACAGAGACAAACTCATATGCAGCTGTCGCAGGGCACATCTGGATTCTCCTGCTGGAAAAGCTCCTAACACACTGTAAACACAACTAAACACTAATCTCTACACTGTGAACTCAGGTGGACACTAGTCTCTACACACTATGAACACAGGTGGACACTAATCTCTACACACTATGAACACAGGTGGACACTAATCTCTACATACTATGAACACAGGTGGACACTAATCTCTACACTATGAACACAGGTGGATACTAATCTCTACACACTGTGAACACAGGTGGACACTAATCTCTACACACTGTGAACACAGGTGGACACTAATCTCTACACACTGTGAACACAGGTGGACACTAGTCTCTACACTGTGAACAGTGTAGACACAGCTCTTCACAATGATGAACACAGCGTGGGGACTAAGCTCTGCACACTGGTGAACACAGTAGGAACACTAAGCTTGTATCCCCAATGCAAACTCTGCCACAACACAGTCCACCTCTGACTGACACATACACCAAGCTGAGCTCAGCCAAGGAAGGAAAGGGAGATGGTGAGAAAGAAAGCGAGAGAAAGAGAGGGTGGGGGAGAAGAAGGGAGGACGGGAGGGAGGGAAGGAAAAGGAGAGAGAATGATAGGAAATGCAGATAAAAGAGCAGACTTGCCGCTGAAGAATGTGAGAATCTCTCTTAAGAAACTACAATCGGTCTGGAGGGATAGCTCAGCCACTAAAGGCTAGGCTCACAACCGAAAATATAAGAGTTTGGTTCCCAGCACCCAGGTCCTTCCAGGTACTTAAAAAAAAAAAAAGAAAGAAAGAAACTACGACCTAGTACAACATGAAAAGAAAAATTTCTCAGCAGTCTGTACCTCCTAAGTGACTTTTTACTGAATTTAGCAGCCAAACCTTTTATCTTAGTGACAGATAAACTTTATTACCTTACCTTCATATGAAAGTTCAAAAAACCAGAAACATCTATCTAAATAACTAAAGAAGTTTTAAAAATTGCAAAACAGAATTTATCTAATATTTTTTCAAATTTAACTACAGTGTGTGATGTGAACTATGAAGCATATGATATGTACCTTAACTCTATACTAAAATATGTGTGTCCACATTAAAATATGTAAATTTAATTATACAAAAAAAAGATAATTGGTTTACAGACTAGTGGATAATTAATTTCAACTCCAGAAATTTTACTATATGCCAGTATCATCAGTATGAAATAAGAACTTTACAACTCAGCGGGACCAAAACTATATATACACATGCAGTCACCAACTACTTCCTTCCAGACAGATCTTGGGCACATAAGGGTGCTTGTCCACATTCTTTGGATTAGGTCAGTTAACTGAACCAGCCTTACATATATTATTTATGTGACAAGGTTTGGCTATTGAATACAAGAAGTCCAAAGCTGAAAATTATTTCAAACTATGTGTAACTAACCTTGATTAGTAATGACTGCCATCAGAGAGAAATGAAAACCAGCGACAAAGCAAAGATGTAACCAGTTCACCACCATTTCCAGGAGAGTAATTCAAACCGGCTTACACTGATAAAGGGAATAAAATCAAAGGTTCCCACAATGCCTAAAAATATCCTACAATATATATGATCTGGGGCTGTGTGGAAGTAACCAATGAAAGGTTTCTCATGTAGACAAAATGATTCTCACAAAAAATTATTTTGACATAAAAGTGAAAATATTTTATACTATTGACATTAATTAAAGCAAATAAGTAACAAGATACAACATACAAGACCCAAATTTGGTGACATTAGAATTTTGGAAGCAGTATTACATATTTAAAAAACACTGAAAACTTAGTGTCACCATAAATCTAAGTCATAAGTTAAACATTTGATTTTTACCACTGAAGTTTACCTTTGGCACTTCCGGGTATGCCAGTGTGAACTTTCCTTCTTCCTGGAGAATCCAGTGGTTTCAAGTCATGAACAGACAGCTTTGGAGGTGGGATAGATGGATGAGACTCTGTTTCCAGAAATTTAACAAAAAGTTCTGAAAAGGACTGAGAGAAAATATTTGGTTATATTACTAGGATTGTACCAGATGATGTAAAAAGAAATCTGTTACTATACAAATGAATATGGTATTTAATCATTTCATTATTCAATGTTCAACAAGAGTGAAACTGGGTCTTACACTATTAAACACAGATTGCTGATTTGGTCTCAAAGGTGTATTGGGCACACTTTTCGATCCTCCTCCAAGCCATCCTGTCATCCACCGAGTAACACCTCCTTGATCTTCAGCAAACAACTGCATGAACATTTTCAAACAGAAAAATATTACCATATAAGACAAGAAAAATAAGAACCTCTCATATGTGATTTCAGGGAACAGTAAATCATGATTTATAATTCAAATTCTAGTAAATGTTTCCTATTACTGACAGAGGATATAGAGAAAATATACCACTTAGGCACAATCTGAAATAAATGTTCTGGGCACGGTTATGTCTCAAAAATGTCAACAACCTGATGTGAGAATTAGTTTGTAATTTGTAAACTATTTAAACTAATACCAATACAAACTAAACAAATCTACCTCTTTGATTAGGAAAACTGTATTAAACCTGTTATATGTACATTAAAAAGAGACATTTTCTACTATGCCCCTATTAAAAGTAATTATAAACATATTTAGCATGAGAACCAGGATGTAGCTCAGTGGTAGAATGCTTACTCAACATGTGAAACACATGCTAGGTTCCATGCCCAGTGAAAGAGAGAAAAAGAGAAGAAAGGGGAGGGGGGAAATCAGAGAATGAGAGAACTAAAGAGAAAGGGGAGTTAGAGTGGTCTTGCTGTCTCGTTACCTGATCCATTTCCTCCCTTTTAACACCCAGAATGCTCCCCATCAGTTGTAGCACTTCATGACGCTGATTTTTAGGTGCATGGAAATGACCAATGAAGAGGTTTCTCATAAGGACTCTAGGAAAATCAAGGCAGAAACAGCTTAGGCCAACCTAACATAGCCTACCTTACTAACACAAGTATACCCAAACTTAAACATTTACTTAAACAATGAGTGGCTTAATTATAAAGACTGAATAATAAGGTATTCTAAAGTGGCTTTTTAAAAAAGTCTAACTAGAAATATTTCAGACAACCCAAAATGCATACTTTTTTAAAAATCACTTATTAGCCCACTAAGTCTTTAGACTCATAATCAATTGAGGAGGTATCTCATAATCAATTTTCAATACCTAACTAGGTGATTCTCACATGCAAGGAAAATGAAAATGAAGATGTTATATGTCCCCAACCACATTTACTAAAAATTTTAAATAAAACCTTAAATTTTAAAATGTTAAGTGAGATATTATTGCATGGATAACTAGATTTTAGACCTAATTTGATGTGGGAGTCCCCTCTGTGTGCTGTGATTATCATTAATGAACAAAGAAACTGCTTTGGACCTATATAGCAAGGCAGAACTTAGGTAGGTAAGAAAAGCTAGGATGAATGCTGAGAACAAAGAAGGGTGAAGTCAGAGAAGCAATGGAGCTGCTACCAAAGTCAGACATGCCAAAACTTTGCCGGTAAGCCACTGACATGTGGCAATACACAGATTAATAGAAATGGGTTAAACTAAGATGTAGGAGTTAACCAATAAGAAGTTAGAGCTAAGGGGCCAAGCAATGATTTAATTAATACAGTTTCTGTGTGATTATTCTGGGTCTAAGCTAGGTAGGCGGCCGGGAACCAACAAGCGGCCTCTTCCAACATTTAAACATTTAAACATGCTAGATATGTTTACTTAAGTGTAGTAAAGAGGGGAAAATATGCCAGGCAGAGGTGGCACATGCCTTTAATCCCCACTTGGGAAGCAGAAACAGGCAGATCTCTGAATTTGAGGCCAGCCTGATCTACAAAGTGAGTTACAGAACAGTCAGAGCTATACAGAGAAGCCCTGTCTCAAAAAAATCAAATCAAAACAAAACAAAAACCCAAAAAAGAGGGGAAAATATTAAAAATAACCCTTTTACTTTCTAAGTATTTCATGTATAAGCGATAATTTTTTCTAGACAGGGTTTCTCTGTGTAGCCTTGGCTATCCTGGAACTCAATCTATAGACCAGGCTAGTCTTGATCATACCTGCCTCTAGTGCTGGGATTAAAGGCATGTGACACCACTCTGCAGGAGTGATTTTTCTTTTAACTCTTGAATATGGTTTTGAGAAAAGAAATGAATTGGGAGAAACAGACTTTAAAAATAAAAGAAGGTAAGTTACTCTACTGACTGTCATGACAACTATCTACACCTCACTATGTAAGAAAAGCAAACTGCTTCTTGAAAACGTGATCAAGTGTACACCTCTGCTGCAGCTTCACCATTCTCTGACAGCAGTTCCTGTAACCCAGGAGGAGTCAAGAGGCAAAGCTCACTTGTCTACTTTTCCTTCTGTGCTGCTCACTAAGTTCATCAGTTTCTTCTGTGCATCATCCAGCATCTCTTGATGGAGTGCAACTGTTTACAAAGAAGTGGATAAAGACAGCATTAGCCAACCAGCCTGGACAAACACACAGCAAGACCTATTTAGAAATGTATGTGCCTATTCTACTAGGAAATGGCCAATTGTGGTCAGCTTTTCTTTGGTTCAGGAAACCTGGACAGAAATTACCTAGAAGGCAAGGGATGCAGCATCCCACATGTCTTGTCTCCAGTAAAACGATCAGTTCCTTAACAGAAGTGTAAAAATCACAACAGGTTTCCACCCACTCAGAAATGCACAGGCAAAGAGCAAACTGTCACCACTGCCTTCTCACACGATGTATTTCCAGAACAACTCTCACTTAATGGGAGAAAATGGAAAGGAGAACTTTAGGTTTTCCATGCTCTGTCTTCCTGGTTGGTCTCTGTTGTTGGTGAGCCAAAAGCGTCTCTAACCAACACCATGGCTTAGGACAGCTGACAGAGCAAAGCACTCTGAGGAAAGGAAACGACAATGGAAATGAAAAGCATGGGCGCTAACATGTGAATCGTGTTACAATGCTGTTGGCTGACTTAAAAGTATGTTTAGGTGATTTCTAAATTTGTACTTTAAAATAAGCAAAACCTATAAAATGGTTGGAATTTTTAAAAGCAAAGTTTAAAATGAAATCAGGAGATGTCCTATGCACAAGCTAATCAAGCCAAGGATCAAGAGCTCTTGGCTTAGCCTCTCCATTCGACAGTCTACACCTACTTCAAAGCGGGCAGCAGAGCTGAAAGAGGAGCTCAATGGTTTTAAGGGGAAGCACAAGACATAGTCCTAGAAGAAAGCGGAGGAGACTGCGTGTAAGGTCCAATAAGGGAGCACATGCCTACTCCTTCCCTGAAGGGGACGGCTAGCTGAGTCCCTGGCCGGGAACCAGGTCTGGCAGTTACTTTTCCCATTCTGTGTGCCATTTCTCTTTCCCATTGCCTTTTTAAACATTAGAGCCTTAATTTTTTATGAAGTCTAATTTACCTTCTTTTTGTTGTTTTCACACAGTACCATAAAGATTTACTACTATATCTTCTACGAGTTTTTATGGTTTTGAATACAAAATTTAGGGTCATGATCCTTAGCAAGTTCATTTTTGTGTGTGGTATGAGACAGGTGTTCAACACGGCAGGCACCCGATTCTCTTCATGGGAAAGCAGTTGCTCCAGTTACATGGTGAACCCCATGTTTTTGGCACCATTTTGAAAAGTCAACTGACCACCAATGTCTGATATATTTCCTGCTCTGGCTTCCCACAGAATCCTGCTTGGTTTTCTCCCTCTGATGAAGAGTTGTCACTGACAACTCTACTGACTCATAACCACCCTTCATTCTGAAGTCCCTAACTTCCTTCCTCTCATGACTTTCCTCCGAGACACATTAGGTCTCTCCGTTGTCTCCATTCTGTCCTATATAATGACTAGAATGCTGACTTACAGTACTAAATGCAAATATAAAGCATTCATGTTAAAGTTTTGCAATGGCTTGTGGTTCTCTAAATTGCAAAATTCTGAAATACAAAATGCCATTCATATAATAGGCTAATTTCACCAAAATAGAGATAGTTGCCATAATCATATTATAAAAACCAAAGTTTGTTTTTGTAAAAAAAAAAAAAAGTATAAAATTTTCATTTCCTATCTTTCCAACAAGGAATTTAAATTGGATATAAAAGGCTGGCGGGGGGTGGTGGTGGTGGTGGTGGTGGTGGTGCTATTACCGAAGTTTGACTCAGTAAAATACATTTCTCTAGATTCTTCAAGTACTTTACACTATGGGCATGTGTCGCTTTCCCTAGCAAAATTCTAGAAGTGATAGAACTCTTGGCCACAGATCAGCAAGCTGGAGCAGGAGTCAGTGTAAAGACCTCACCTCCTCCAGGACTACAGATGGCAGCTGAGGAACAGCCCAGCCTTCCCCACTGGATGCACACGTGCCTGTGCACTCATGTGGAAGCTGAAGGTGATGTCAGGTATCACTTTATCACTCTCGCCTTAGTCCCTGGAGACAGGGTCTCTCACTGAAGCGAGAAGACCTTGTGCTCTCCAGCCCCCACAGTGCTGGGGTTATGGGAACAAGTGTAACCTGGGATCCAAACACAGGTCTTTCTGCTTGCATAGCAAGCCCTCTTACCCATGAGCCACCTCTCAAGCGCTGCTACCTTCTCTTTCTCAGTGTGTCTATTACTATTAATTTTATACTGATTACACTTCAAAATGATAATAATTTGAGAACATATTATTTAAAATAAATTATAAAAAATAATTTCATGGGGTTAAGTGGTTAAGAGCACTTGTTGCTCTTGCAGAGGAGTGAGTTTAATTCATGGAGCCTACATGATGTCTTACAACAACATGGAATTCTAGTCTAGGGGATTTGATGCCCTAACAGACATGTACTCACATGGTGCATATAAACCTATGGAGACCCACACACATAAAAATAATAATCTTATTAAGATTTTGCCTTTAAGTGGATGAGTATTTTACCTGCATGCATGTCTGTGTACCACATGCATGTAGTGCATATGGAGACCGGAAGAAGGCAACAGATCCCCTGGGACTGGAGTTAAGAGATGGTTGTGAGCTTCCATGTGGGTTCTGGGAATCAAACCCAGGTCCTTTGGAAGAGCAAATGCTGAGCCATCTCTCCAGCTCCAATAAGTAATCTTAACAAAAAAAAAATTCTTATTCTTTTTTTGCTATTTCAATGTAGTCATTAAAAATAAAAAACTACATTAGGCACAGAAGTACGTCTGCAACCCCAAGTTACTTAGGAACCTATGGCAGAAGGACCCTGAGCTACACACAATGAAGCTTGTCTATGCTTTCTCAAGAGAGATGAAAAGAGGGAAGAAAGAGAGAATTACATGGAACTCACAGTTTATATGTTTAACCACAGAAACCATATATAAAGCTACATTACACTGCCTCCCGTTGAAACAAACAGGAAAAACAGATAGTGAGCCACTAAGCCAGATGGTCTAGCAGGTAAAAGTGCTGCTCTGTAAGCCAACAACCTAAGTTTTCTCTGGAATCCACACAAAGGTGGAGAAAGAACTGACTCCACACAAAACTGTCTTCAGGCCCCTATATGCACCATGGCAGGCCTGTGTGCACATCCAGTGTACATCATATGTACACAGAATAACAACAAATTAAATAGTGCTTTTTTCTAATAAGTTGGGCACTGTAGTTTGCACCTGTGGTCCCAGATGCTAAGGAGGCCAAGGCAGTAGTATCAATCAGTTGAGCCTGGGAATTTGAAGCCAACATGAGCAACATAGTGAGACCTTATCTCAAAGAATCCAACCAAACAAAAGGCCTGCATGATGAATAAACAGTTTCAGAGTAAAACTCATAAAGATTCTAATAAAAGTTATTTTTATATAGTAGTCAAAAAGCCAAAGCATTTTTTTAGGTCAAACTGACAAGATAAAATTGTCTTAAACTCACTGTTAGTCCCTGACCTAATGCAATACGGGATACACAAACTCACGGGCTTAAATGTACTGTGACATTTGAGTAGAGAAAAGAAAAGAAAGGGACCTTAGAACTTAGCGAACAACACGGGAAGAAATGTATTAACTTTGAGAAGTTAGAAGAAAAGGAAGTCACACACCCATTCCAAAGTCCCCAAAGACTCATCTTTTTCTCCAGCAATACTTGCTCTCCTCTCCTCAGAAATTCTGAATATTTCTCTACAAAAACTGGACTCAAACCACAATTTGAAATCAGAACTTTCTTTATATGGGCAGGCACATTATTATTATTCAGAAATGGGTTCTAGTCCAAATACAATAGTCCTGTGAATAATCACACACACCCAAGTAACCCTTTAGAAATGCAAGCTGGGCTGGGAGCATTTTCAAGCTGAGCAGTGAATCAGCTGAGATGGAGCCTGGTCTGCAGAAAGCATGACATGGAGTGCGTGACAGTAAGTCTTCCACAGCAGAGCTCTCAAACACCCGGAGGTGACGCCATGGTCTTAGAATCAAAATCGAATGTGCAAGAGTGAGTGCATCATAACTTTACATTTTACTTGTGATTAATGACAGTGCACGTGACATCATCTTCAGAGAACATCTTAAAGTGCATCATACTTCTCATATTCTTCTGCTTATCTCATGACTAAGTACCTATGAGCAGGTTTACTGAACAGACAGCTGAATGAGATAATTGGGAAGACAGAACAAGAACCCAGAAACTCAGAGATAAACCATGCTCAGGCCCAGGCATGTTTTGCCTCTTTTAAAATGTGTTTCTTGCAAAGGATTCTTAGAGAATGGAATAAATGACCAAATGTTAATTTTCTAAATAGTAAAGTGCTATATAAAATGGGAGTGTTCTTTCGTCTGATTTCTTTTCTTCCTTCCTTCCTTTCTTGAGACAGGGCATTGCTACATAGCCCCGGCTGACCTGGAACTGCTCTGTAAACCCAGGTTTACCTGAAACTAAGAGATCTACCAATCTCTGTCTTGGCTGCTAGGATTAAAAGCATGCATCACCATGTCCAGTGTTCATCTGGCTTCTTAAAATAACAAATTCATTGTTAAATTTTGCTCTAATCAACAACACATCTCACATTGGTTGATACTGATATTCTGTGACTTTTTTCCTTATTTTGCATTTTTCTCATTTTTAAGAGCCAAGGCAAAGGAGAGAACAAGAGAAAAAAAATGTTTGAAAGATGATTTTATATCTCTGTGTAATTATCAGTAAGTAAATTAGGTATTGCTGTGGAATAATCTTTTTGCATACTGTGAAGATATGTCATTCTGATTGGTTTAATAAAAAAGCTGAATGGCCAATTGCTAGGCAGGATTTTCAGGGCAGGGAAAACACTGGAAAGAAGGTAGAGTCACAGGCCGATATAGAGGGAACAGACTTGCAGTAAAAGAGGTTAAAGCCACGAGTCATGTGGCACCAGGTAAATGATAGAAACGGGTTAATTTAAGTTATGAGGTCTAGTTAGAAGTAAGCCTAAGCTATCAGCTCAGCTTTCATAATTAATAATAAATCTCTGTGTCATGATTTGAGAGCTGACTAGACAAACAGAAAATCTGCCTACAAATGACATCCAATGTCCAACCACATATATCCATATTAAGCCTTGAGGAAGCTTAAAAAGGTTATAAACACACAACAATGGAGCCACACACGGCTTCCTAGTCTCATGTCTCTCATGCTGGCCGCTATACAGAGACATGTCTCCCAGCAGCTGTCTGTGAGCTTGAGTTGCCAGTGCACCATGAGGTAATCAGCCTTGGCGGATTTAAGATTTTCCTCATGAAGACAGAAAAAGTTACAGATACATAATAAAGTAGGTTCAGACAGGAAAAAAAAACCTCTAAACAGGCTACAGTGTGTTTTATAATTTGCATAGGCTTAAGAAAAATGGGTAGAAACAGACATAAAATAAATAAATAGCTGAAAATAATAAAATCTTTACAGAATGAGTACAGTTGTAAAAAAAAGAATAAGACATGTAGAGATGGGAAATACATAGGGAGTTTGGATCCTGTATGTTATTGTGTTGTCTTTTAATTTTTTGATTGCTGATGAACAAACAGTTGCTAAGAGACATTGGATTGTGGAAACTACTAAATTAAACCAACCTATATATTTTTAAAATATCTTAACTTCAAACTGGAAGTCAAAAAATATGTTGTGTTGGAGAAGATGTTATGCTTTTGTTTTCATAGCAAACAAAAGGCTGTGGATTTGTTCAAGATTTAAAAGGATCAGGTTTGATTTGGGGAAAAACCCCTGAAAATCCTGGCTACAGACATAAAGAAATAAACCTAAAAAAAAAAAACACACACACACAAGATAAGTGACATATATTTTACCTGCTCAAACATAAAATAAAAAGCCATCTTTAACTGACTTGTGCATACTGCACATTTCATACGTGTGTTAATGAAGGTATTAACCTTTGAAAGTGTGTGTTTTTTTCAGAACCAGGGGACCAGACACCAATGAAAACAGGTGGCCCAGGTGATCCAGCCTCTCAGAATGACTCTGCTTCAGTCATTAAAGTTCTGTGTCCAGAACAGTTTCAAGACTGCTGACTGAGATGGTCCAGCCTCATAGACTATTCTAGAAAAGACCTGACTATTGCCCTAATTTTCTCTGAGTCTCCCAAAGATTCCCACATTCCCAGAAACAGGAAGTAGTGTAGAGAACACAACACCCACCCACATTCCCAAGATGTGAAATGGATAGGTTTTGGTCATTTGGTTGGTAATGGATGATTATCATTGCTTAAGGGGTTGGTTATGGTTATTGATAATGGTGGAAAAAAGCTTAACAAAGGAAATTAGATTTAAGGATTTCATTCTGAAAAGAAAAAGGGGGAATTTAGAAATGATAGGATAGAAGGGTAGATTACTGAATCTACTCTTAAACTAAAAAAGCAACTACTAGTCTTAAGTATTTTACATTAGTATGGGTTTTGTATACTGATACAAAAATAAGGCTATTTTTGTTATACTGCATATATGTTTCTATTCATGTTTAAGGTATTGAACCTATGTAGCTCATTTATAAAGGTTATGTAAAGTTTTAGTCTTTGGAAGCTATTTAGGACAATAAATACTGGTTAATAGTCATCTATAACTATCAAACTTATAGTCATTTTAGGTATGTTTTCAAAGTCATGCAGAGATATATTTATATAGATAGATAGGCGATCTTTAAACATTTCAAAGACCTACAGAAAATAGCATTTAAAATGTTTTGATTTAATATTCTTTCTTTATAATATAAGACTTTTCATGACAGTGAGACATGGTTGCTTGCGCAGCACCAATTTACTTCAAAAAAGAAATATTGGCATAGAAGAATTTCCATATGAAGTTTGTTTTTTTATGGCACATGCTAGAGAATTGGACAAGGGGCTGCCCTTGCTTTGACTGCTGACAGTATGCTGTCCAAATTGGACTAGCAGGACACAAAGAAAAGCAACTGCCAACCTTTGCCAAAACAAGGTAAGACAGCCCTTCAAAAATCCCTGCTTCGCAAAGAAGCCTGTCAGATATTCTAAGCCTGTGAATCAAAAATCAAAAGATGGTTGCCCCAATGCTGCAGAGGAAAACTGGGTAACTGTACAGGCAATCAGTCACCTGTTTCTGTCATTTCTTTTAGTTTTGGAAGTTGCTTGCTCTGTACTTCCTGTTTTCTAAAGTAATATATCCTTCTCGGGTCTTTGATAGAGTTGAAGACTAGATAGTAGTAGTTACAGTTTTCCTTAGCTAAAAGATAAATTAGGTACAGAACTTTAAACTCACCAAACTAAGAAAAATAATATAGCTTCCCCAAATTGCCAAATACAAATGAACTAAACATTGGAAATGTAATTTTTACCTGAAAATTGTTCTCAATATATATAACACATAATAACATTTTTGTTTGTTTGTTTTTTGAGATAGGGTTTCTCTGTGTAACAGTTCTGGCTGTCCTGGAACCAGTTCTAGTAGACCAGCCTGGCCTTGAACTCACAGAGATCCTCCTGCCTCTGCCTACAGAGTGATGGGATTAAAGGTGTGTGCCACCATCGCCCAGCTATATAATATTTTTAATGCCAGCAAATCAAATATGCTTTCCCTCTCTATTAGTTCCCCTCAACCTTTCATTATCGATTCAGATAACTTACAGTTTCCATATAGAAAGTTTTAAAAGCATCCTTATAGAGTATATACTTTATAAAAAAGCTTTGCATAGCCAAGACATATCCCAAAAGAGGACTGAAATTTACCATTGAAAAGGAAAGCTGTAATGCTTTTTCCAGTTAGTGAATGTTACTGCTGTATCAAACCCTCCGAGAACAGCACCAACCTCATTTCCTACTGCAAATCACCAAGGATGGCGTCCCCCAAGGAGGGACCTGCCCTGCCCACACAGGGGTTTTGTTCTTACTAACTGCCTTTATTTTCATTGCTACTTTATAAAGCTTAGTTATTTTCCTAAAAGGAAAGACTATTTACATGTAGAAAAGTTACAGATAATACAGCCACTAGGAAAGGGCAGAGCCATGAAAACAGAGAGGTAAGCAGCAACAAAATAACACCTACAAAAACTAAGCAGTGCAATAAGGTAAACAGCATACTTGAACCTACCACACAGGGCCTTTACAAAGCTCTAGAAAACAAGCCAGGACCTACTATATGAAAATCCAGATATCACCATCCTTCCAAGACCTAACTCGGCTCACAAGCCTGTGCAGAAATAATGGGGTTGGGCTGAGACTCTGCCACACATATAAGAAACATTCACCAGTTTTTACCAGACCTGTCTAATCTATGGCCAGGAGTAGCTATAAATGCAGCCTAACATAAAACTGTTTACCTTACTTAAAACACGACAAGATTATTTTGGGGGGGATTGGCGGGAAGGTAAAACAATCATACTGTTCTCCCCAGTGTGATTACGATGTCATACTGTAAAGTCAACAGGTTGGACCTACTTGTGTCCATCTCCCTTGCTGTTTTCGTATTAACAGTTGACAACCTACTTGTGATTCATGACTAAGTTTCATTTTCCTACACAGCTAATCACTTCCACTCCACCTTCCCATTCCTGCATACCAACAAACCCACCACACCACACAATCACATGCATGCCACTCTTTCTACATTTTCAGAGTATGCTACCTCATTTTATGTGAATCCCTCCCTCTGTTTAGAAAGGTTTTCCTTAGCTACCAATCGACTTAGCCTGTACATATCCATCTCTTAAGAAAAGTTAAGTCACTTCTAACTTTGCTTACCTTCTCATACCACTTATTACCAAGTAGAATGGATAACTTTTTCTTTTTTTTTTTTTTTTTTCAGGGGAGAGTGCGAACGCAGTCCCCCACTACCACAAATTATGCAGTCGAGTTTCCCGCATTTGGGGAAATTGCAGGGGTCAGCACATCCGGAGTGCAATGGATAAGCCTCGCCCTGGGAAAACCACCTTCGTGATCATGGTATCTCCCCTGCCAGGTAAGTATAATGGATAACTTTTTCAAAACAATTTATTTAAAATTTTTTATTATTTCTGGATAATTTTGTTCAGTGTGCTTTATTTTACAATGTGGAATCCTCTAGATCCACTTCCCCTTCTCTACCCACCCAACTTTGTATTTCTTTTCCCTTTTTAATTGAAAAAAATTTTTACACTATATCTGTGCCACTGCATTTATAACCCACCCAGCGATGTATTTTTGGATGTGTGTCTTTCATTTGGTCACAGTTACTCATTGCTAAGGGACTGCACTAGTAAAGAAAAACCAATGACTCTTCTCCACAGGCACTATCAGGTACCAATAGCTCCTCAGCCAGGGGTGGACTCACCTCGCACTCCCTGCTGGGATTCTGTCTGACTTGACAGCTGTCACAACTCTGAGTAGACACATACCCCCTGCTCTATTCCTGTAGTTATCCACCACTTCTGATTCTTCCAAACAATTCCCTGCATGTACCTGAATAAATGTCCTCTTCCACTTCCTGCCTATCACCCTTCTGAAGGAGACCTTTGTCACCTGTTTATCCCAAGGCCTTTTTAGTGCTTGGTATTCAGAACATAAACAATGACTACTTGATATAACAATGAATGAATGACTGGTGTTTTCTAGGAAAGATGAAGAAAATAAATTACATACTAAACAACTCAGCCATTACTCAAAAAAAGGAGAAAAAGTACATAAAATATTCTCATCAGTATATAATTTCCCCTTTCTGCCTATAGAAATTCGTTTTCAATTACAACTTCTAAAACATTGTTCAGTTAGTTATTAGTATCAAATATCAAACACATTTAAAATGTAACTAGAAATATAAAATAGCTTATTTACCTAATACACTTTTCCCCTTAATTTAAATGTTGGCATTGTCTAGCATACCCAGATGTTTATATTATTACAAACAACTTTTAACCATTTACGGCAACCCAGAAAATTGCATCTGGTGGTACTTATATGTTTCCTCTAAAACCTTCACTTCTGCCAAAAACATCTATAAAGAACTCTCTCACAAGATTTGGGTAACAAAGCGTCTGGGAATGTATTTGGCTTATGTTCAACAGGACATTATATGTTTTCTTGTATAAATCATGTCCTGGAAAATGGAATGTCTTTATTTAAAATAATAACTCAGGCACACTCAGCATTGTAAAGGTAGTTCCTTGTGAAACATTTTAAGCTCCTTTTGTATCTGTGGCTTTAAAACATGTTTTTATGCCTCATTTAACAGTGACTGTTACTGCTCATTTTATATGTACTTTTAGACTTTCTAAAATATTCTGAGGGAAAATATCCATTTCAACTCATACAGACATTTTTAAAAGTAGTCACTATTTTTAAAAATTTGTTACAAAAGCCTTTAAGGTACATGTACAGGGCTTGGGATACAGCTGACTTTCCCAGCATGCATAAGACCTTGGGTTCCATCCCCAGCACAGAAAAGATGCCAGGCGGTGGTGACACACACCTCAATCCCAGCACTCAGGAGGCAGAGGCAGGCAGAGCTCAGTAAGTTTGAGGCCGGCCTAGTACACAAAGCAAGTTCCAGGACAGGTAGGGCTGTTATAGAGAAACACTGTCTTGAAAAACCAAAAAACAAAATAAAGCACTGAAAACATAGGAATAAACTGGCCAGGTAGAACAAATGATGTTCCTCATGCTAGGATTAAATTTCTACTGCCTACAAAAACTTACTTTTCTTTGCATACCACAAAACTCAATGATTTTTAGTATTAATTACCAAATCAAAAACTATCATACTTTCATTTCAATTTCATTTTCATTTAAGAAGTTTGAGAACAATTAAGGAAATGGAGAAAGAGCAATGTTAAGAGCAATTAAGGAAATGGAGAAAGGAAAACACACACCTACATACATGACAATGTATGCATCTTTTACTATCTCAGCTGCACTAGGTTATTTTCACAGATGTTATTTTCTCATCAATAACAAGTCCACAGGAATCCTCAACTCTGATGAACTAAGAATAAAGACACCATCCTACTCAGTTCATAGACGGGTGGTGTACTGACTAAAAAGAGCAGGGCAGCATGGGAAAGGAGTTTTTGCAACTGTGATAAAGAGTGTTCCAGGTGAAATGCGGAAAGACTAATCTCCAAAAGGAAGGACAACAGTAACCCCTCTACGAGTCAACACTACCTATTAAAACAGAGCATCTACAGGATGCTAGGGTTTCTCGTGTTGGGGGGAATGAGTTAACTTAACTAGTTCCTATAGTTTAAATAGTTTTCACACTTGCTAGGTAAAAACAAAACTACTAGTGGCCTAATACTTTCTTCAAGTCTCTGTCCCTTAACAAGAGAACTAAATATGCCACTTAAGGCCACTGCTGTGCACAACTGTCTTAAATTACTACCTTATGATGTTCGTCACGTGCCATTTCCTTTGCTCCTTGAAAAGGGGCCTGTCTAATGTTCTACACAGCAGCCAAAGTGAAGTCAAGCAGCTGGTCTTTATTAGGTGCTTACTGACCAGTAAAGCACCAGGCATCTGTCTTTATGTTTCTCATAAAGGGCCCATAAATGCCCTCAATTCATAAGCATGGTTGCACATACCTGACATTAACAATCACATACTCTCAGAGGGACTGACGTAATCCAGGCTATAGTGCTTTAATACTGGGGTCATACGTAACTACTCTTTCCTTATGTTTGGACAGACTGAATCATATCTTGGTAGTAGTCATATCTTGGTATATAATCAACCATTCTGAATAAAACACCATTTCTTAAAAGTAAATTTCCTAATATTGTCTAAATGTTGAAACAGCAGATCGACTAATCGTTAGTCTACAGAGGCTTGGAAATAAAACAATACTTTGCCTTTACAATTCAAGTCTGTGTATTTTCTTGCAACAAAAAACAATTTGTCTTTTTCAAAATTGTTTCTCCTGGCAAAAATTTTCATTGTCTGGCCAACTTTTGTGTTAAAAATAAAATACAGTATTACAACATCAATCAACATGTAAAGTACTTAATGACTTATAAAAATATACAGGGATGCTTTTTGAAATAAGTAAGCCAATCAAGAATTTACTTATATTATCAAATCAAAAATACAGCATTGAAAAAATAAAATTGCATTTGTGTTTAGAGATATAAACGTGGCACTAAGCACTTAGGTAGTGTAAGAAAACACTATTAGGAGAAGCTGAAGAAGGCAAGGGTGATTTGAAAACTTAACAACCAACTGTCTCAGTGTTCCCCTTCCTATCTGTGCCACACTAGCTCCCTTCGCCTTTCCAAATAGCAGGTGTACAAGCTGAAGTGAGCAGCGCTTTCTGTCTAATACCTCCTTACTCCCTAGAATGAGCCCAAAGTTCCTACTTACTAATAGTGAGTATTAATTATGTTTTACACAAATAAGAACCCAGGTGACCTGCCCTGCCAACTACAGTAAAGAAAACTGGAATTATTTCTACTCCTAGAAGTTTAACTAGGGGCCTGGGCAAACACCAAATGCTGCAGTTAAGTCACAGACTCTCACATCTGACCATGGCCTACTGGAAATGACTCAGGAGACTGTCTAAAAGGGGATGTGGCCGTGGACATCAAGGCACACAACATCAGGCTGTCAGAGCTCATTGACATAGTTCAGAACTCACCTTTTTTTCCTTCCACTGATCTAGCTCAGCTCTAAGACATGGCACCATGGTTAACCCTTTGCTGCTCAGTTGTCTTTTTGGTTCACCATGTCTTCATGGTAGTTGCACTGGCTTTCTGTCTAAATAGATTGTGTTCTCAATACACAGTTCTCATTAAAGAAGCCATTTCAACAGTAAGAGTTCAGTATGGAGGGTACCACTGTATCTCCAAGGGAGCCACAGAGAACAAAGGGCAAGTCGGACATTTTATAAACACCCATTTCCCTGACAGGAATACAGAACATGGAAAGATCAAAGCTTTGTTACAAATAAAGAGATCTGCGAGGAAAGCTCAGTTTCTGTGTCTATAAAAGCAGACTGATGCTGCACACTTACAGTTGCTCATAAATGGCAACTGAGTGAAGAAATGACTAAGCACTCTAGTCTATGTTAGCTCAATTGTCTATTACAGGTACCGGTTCCTTGCTGCCTATTTCCAGGCATACTTGAGATCCATTCTCATGAAACAAAACCTTAGAATGAAGTCTCAGAGTGAAGTTATCCCAGTGATGCCAACTCCCTTGCACCTATTACTATTTTGCTGTGTCCACTTGGGATCCCCTGGTCTAGGCCAGGTTATTTAGGTTGTACCTGTGGGCCAGTGGTTCTTGTGGGCTTATGTGCGAAGTATCCATGTCACTGTTCCTGTTTTAATAGCATGTTTGTTCCATCTACTTCTACATGTGCTTCCTATTTTGTGACACATGGTATATATTTCTTAACTGCTGTGAGAACAGAGACATCTACAGCCAATGCATTCCTAGGCTCCATTATAACCTGCCCAATCACTTCAAATCAATACCAATTAAACATAGCCCCAGAGGAACTTCAAGTCCCTGGCTACTCCTAAATGAGAGAGTAAATTTAATGATAGGCTGCTACCACTGTTGACTGTTAGGCTCAGCACAGCAGTGTGAACAACTCTACCACGTGAGGTTCAAAAATAATCCTAAGTACAGGAGATCAGCTTAGAGAACTGACAGAACTATGAGACACTTTACAAGCACCAAACCCAAATACACTGAGTGCCTGGTGTAAAGCCCATCCACAACCACGAAAATCTAGTAAGTTACACTCAGCCATTCACGTCACAGTGACCCAGTATTTTTACTTGAGAATATGCCCCCTCTAGCAGATCAGATGGCTTCAGGTATAACATGAACTATCAGAAGAAGACAAAAACCATAAAAATTGCATTTGTCAAATCAGTCTCCTTGATCAACAAAGCAACAACCAAAATACAGTCATAGCTCGATACCCAGGAGAACTAACCAGAGAATCAGGGCTATCCTAATGACTGGTTTCATTAGATTTAGACTCAAACAAAAGCAAATTGCACATGGGAATGGGAAGTGGAAGTCACATATCATTAGCCTTACTCAGCTGTGCCAATGAACGGCAGAAGACCACACTTGATTCAATATAAGCACTGTTGCAGAGGACAAATAAAAAAGACCTACTTTGCTTTTTAAGTTCTTCAATTTGTTCCTCTTTTAGATCTAACTGTTCTGTCAGTCTTGAGGCAGAATCCAATGCAGCATTTGCTTCATCCAAACGTTCCTGGGAGTAAAGGGGAAAAGGAGTTTATTAAAAGTAGTATGTAAACTACAGGGCTGAAAGACACTTCAGTACCGTCAGCAGCTCGGCCAGTGATGACACTGCACCTCTGTGACCACGGCAGGTCTGCACAACCTACTTACCTCACACTCTTTTACAATGCATCACTGCCCTTTTAGAGAAACTAAGGAAAGCTGCTACTAAAAAATAACATGACAAAAAAATTAAAGTAAAAATAACAAGATAAAAAATTAAAAAGATATAAAAAGTCAAGAAGCAATCAGTGATGACTTATGCCTTTATAAAAAGATATAAAAAGTCAAGAAGCAATCAGTGATGACTTACGCCTTTAATCTATCTCAGCACTCAGGAGGCAGAGGTTGGTGGATCTCTGTGAGTTACAAGAGCTAGTTCAAGGACAGCTAATACTGTTACTCAGAAAAACCCTGTCTCGAACCAAAAAAAAAAAAAGTCAAGAAATACAGTAACATATGTTTTTCTTCTTTTAAATCTTTGTAAGCTAACATATATAGTGGGATGTTTCATTATAACTATCACTGCACATCTTTGTCCTGTTTCTACAACAGTTGGATCAACTTTTATATGAAAACCTCATGGCATACTGTTTGTGTATTTCTCCTGCACTGTCTTGCTATCAGTTTGTATGAGCACCTTGGACGGTTAGACAGGAATCCTTTCCTCTCTGGACAATGAAAATGAGGTCAATCATTGTTCTACTGACTGACTAGCCTTTAACTCCTTTTTAGTGATATACAAAGAGGTTTTCCTTTACTCTTATAGCTTCTTGAGTTTAATCTTGATAAGATCCTCCTAACTTCTAGACTGTACAGTCTAGAATTTAGTGTAAGGGTTTGTTCTCTGTAATCAACTTTTTAATATAGCATTTCTCAATGAATATATTTTGACAATTCCTAGCTTATTAAATGTCAGAAGAGCCACCCAGTCTCTACACCATCAAAAGCAAGCATTCCCATATCCAGATGTGGTAGCATAGGCCTGTACTATAGATGCAGGAGTGTTCTGCCACCCTGAGCACAGCAAGATCCTGTCACAAAACAAAACAAAAATTACTCTCAGAAGCCAAGACTCCTACCAGGTCTAGATATGACTAGAATTTATTTCTATATATGGTGTAAGATACAACACAACTTAATTTTGTCTGTATGAACAGTTTGCCAATATCATTCATTTTTAATTTTTGTGTTTACTTTGAGAAAGAGCTTTAAGATGTAGCCCTACTTGGCCTGGAACACCCTACATAGACCAAACAGGACTTGAACTTACAGAGATGTGCCTGCCTCTGCCTTCTAAGAGCTACACTTATAGCCCTGACCATCCAATAACATTTTAGAAAATTTTCTTCCTCCTTGAGTTAAAAATAGTTCAAATCGGGGTCTTTCCATCTCTGGCCACCATCGGGAGCTGCACCCTTGTCCATGCTTCTGTAATGAATAGTCCTGCAAAAGTGCTCCAGATTCCTGATCAAGAGGAATGAGCAGATGTACAGCACCAAGACCAATAATCTCAAATCCTGCAACATTTTCCATTACAAGCTAGTTCACCACAAGAGAGAGGTTGTGTAGTCATGAAACACAAATATGGTCAGCGAAAACCAGCTACTTCTTACATAAGACAACCACCAGCAAGAACGCATGGGCACACTCAGCAGCATCAGGAACAGGATTTGCAAAAACAAGTACTGCCCTGATGTGGGCATGGGGCCATCCACAGGGCCAGTGCCTTCCTGTGAAGCCAGAAGCCTGAGGTGGTGAAGGGGAAGCCAACCCATACCACCACCAAGAGCTCCTGAACCCCACAACCCAGAAGCAATAAAGAATCCACTGATTTTCAAAAAAAACAAAACAAAACAAAACAAAACAACAACCTCAAATCTGTTTCATTTTAAGTTCTCAAATATATTCTGGGCTCCACCTCTGGATTACTCCTTTGTCCCATTGATCTAGACCATACTGTACTGGCTCTATTTTGATACAATCCTTCCTCACAGCTTTTCTTTGTTCTAATTTTCCTGGTTATCCTGAAAAAATTTACTCATGTAAATTCCAGGCCACAGTTTTGGTCTGAGACTTGTCTGGTGTGTTACTTTGGATAGGTTACAGTACCTAGTTATCAGTTACTATGAAGGGCATTTTGCAAGCATGCTTCAAGCCCTTAAGGAAAGCTCATTCCCTGAGTAATCTGGAGATTCATGGCTGGACCAATCAGAAATTCTTAAAGGCAGAGACTAGGCTTCCCCCAAAATGACAAAATCCCTTTGATGGACAGCAGCTTCTTCCTATGCTCACAGAACTCCCTCCAGCTGTGACGGCCCTAACTGCCTAAACTCAAAAGCTCTGTCCTATGCCTGTGAGTTCCAGCCAGGCCTTCGATGTGGTCTTTCCATCTTGACTGCCAGCCCTCCCAACTCAACCAATCATGAGCAATTTCCTGTAATCAAGTTCACGTGTGTCTACATATTATACACATTAATGTACGGACACATACACTATTGATTCTGCTTTCTAGGGTTTGAACTCTGACGGGGTCTGAAACAAAAAAAATTAAATAGAAATATATTATTCCAAATATATAAATCTAAATTTGGTATTAAAAAATTAAGTAATTTTTTAAAAAATCTAAACATTAAAGAAAAAAAGCCCAAAGCACAACTTTATAGTGTTTATATGTACACAGTGGGTTTGTGGTTAGGTGGGCTTGCTGTGCTGGAAGTGGAACCCAGGGTATCACAGGTGCTATGCAAGTAGTCCACCACTGCATCCCAGTCCCAGACCTCTACAAAGTCAGTAAAGAAAAAAACAAGCCTCTTTGGACATTAGCACTTATATTTTGTTGTTTTGACATTTGCTTGGATTTTATTTCACTTATTCACCTTTTATCTTTATTAATTTCTTCTTAAGTTTCTTCTGGCATATTTTGCTTTTTAAAATTGATAAATTATATTTTAAATTAAGAAGAAAACTAGTTTTGTTAAAAAAAAATCTGGACTTCTACTTTAAGAATCTAGTAGACAAGACATTTTGATACCACTGGATGCAATTAAAAGTATGATCTCTGAGAGTTTGAGGCCAGCCTGGTCTACAAATCAAGCTCTAGGAAATCCAGTACTACATAGAGAACCCTGCCTCAAAAATAAAACAAAACAAAATATGTCTTTGTAGATACATTAATAACTTTAATAAGGTAAATGGAAGGTGTCTGGGTCATTAGAACACTGTCCTTCAGAAAGAATGAATGCCACTGCTGCAGGAGTGGGTCCTTACAAGAAGGACAAGCTCAGGCCCCTCCTGCTGCATCTCTCTAGTTCTACAATGGGACGAAGCAACAAGAAGGCCCTTGTCAGATACAAGTCCCTCAATACTGGAGTTCCCAGCCCCCAGAACCATCAGCTAACAAAATTATTTTCCAGAAGCTGTGGATTCATTCTGAGTTAAGAAAAATCAGGTTTGATCAAAGACGACCCCCTGATAAATATCCAATAGGAGTGGATGGCCCAGATGTCTGAGTTCTACATCCAGAACAGTTTCAAGACTGCTGCCTGAGATGATCAAGCCTCACAAAATACTCCAGTTAGGACTTGATCATAATTCTAAATTTTCTTTAGGTCCTATAAGATTATCAGCATTCCCAATCAGCAGGAAATAGCCTAGAAAACTATACCCACATTTCCAAAAAATGGATTATGGATCTTTGTCTTTGTTTAGAGTGTTAGTTACAAGTTGTTATGGATAATGGGCAGGTAAAAAGCTAAACAAAAGAGATTAGATTCAGAGGTCTTGTTATGAGAGAAAAAAAAGGAAGTGCTGTGGGATATACCCTGTAAAGATTTGTCAGTTGTATTGGTTTAATAAAATGCTGATTGGTCAGTAGTCAGGCAGGAAGTAGAGGAGGGGCAACAAGAACAGGAGAATGCTGGGAAAAGGCACAGTCTACAATCGTCACAGGAAGTAAGATGAGAATGCCTCACTGATAAAAGGTACCAAGCCATGTGGCTAACATAGACAAGAATTATGGGTTAATGAAGGATGTAAGAATTAAAAAGAATCTTGAGCTAATATGCCAACCAGTTTATAATTAATGTAGACCTCTGTGTGTTTCTTTGGAGCTGAATGACTGTGGGATTGGGCAGTACAGAAATCTCAGGCAACAGAAGTCACTTTGGTGTCATATTTCTGCAGCAGAGTTAATTTCACCCATACCTTCCATATGACTTTTATATATAAAATAGAAAATAATGAGGAAAAAATTCAAGAGGCTTTAAGAGAAAAGACTGAGCATGGTGATTCACTCCTGTAATCAGCATCTGGAAAGCTGAGGCAAGAACCAATGACTGAGAGCTCGAATACAGTCTGGCTACAAAATGAAACCCTGATGCAAAAAAACAAAACAAAACAAGCTCGCTCAAATTGCTAGAATCAGGAATAAGGGAGGGAACCCTTCTTGTTCTAAAAGATCAAACAAGATAATATATAATATTAATACATAACAAATACAGTATACAAAACATTTTATTCAAAAGAGAAAAATTCAACTTAATCTTGTAGATGAATTAGTTTTCATTTTGCAGAGGTATTTCATACTGAGGCATGCTAAAGCATTTAAAGTTCCTTTTATCTCACGTTCATTTACATCACCTGAGAGATGCTTAGCCTGACAGTTCAATGTTACACCCAGTAGAAGGCTGGATACAATCACTCAAACATTAAACAGTAAATGAATGGTTTATGAGAATATTTCCAAGACACAGCTCTTAAAAGAAAACATTTTGCCTACCTGCAGGGATAACACTTTTTCTTCCAGAGTCTCTGCTTTCTTCTTCCATTCAGCTAAGAGCTGGTTTTGCTTTTCTAATTCAGCAGAATACATAGCTTTTTCCTCTAAAAACAAAGGAAAGTTACAGTAATATTTTCCAACAGTGTATAAAAAAGAATTTTACATCACTTGGGCTTTTAATAATTAAAAACAAAACATTTAAACATCTCAAAAGGAAAGTAAAAATGTCTTAGTGAACATGTCAAGAGGCACTGACACCAGGAGCCATGAGTCTTGCAGGCTCTTCTCCCCGAGTGATGACCCCATTCTGCCTCTTCTTTAGCAACACTTTCTACAGCCTCTTTGTCCATGCCTTTGTTCTCATAGTCAGTCTAGCAATTACATTAAAAAATAGTCTTTTTGCCAGGCGGTGGTGGCACACACCTTTAATCCCAGCACTCGGGAGGCAGAGGCAGGCGGATCTGTGAGTTCGAGACCAGCCTGGGCCAGGACTCTGTCTCGAAAAACAATAAATAAATAAATAAATAAAATAGTCTTTTTATTTTTCAGTCCCACTCTGCAGCACTGGCTGATGTGTAACTCAGAGATCAGCCTACCTTTGCCTCCGGAGTGCTAGGATTAAAGATGTGAATTACCCACCTGGGAATCATATAATGGATTTCAACTAGATGGACAGCCCTAAGGGGTCACACAACTACAAATTTAAAGATTTTCTTAGGCACAAAAATATCCTCTATCCCCCCTATCAAACTAAGATCTAACCCAATTAATAAATACCAGATTACTGAGTCAAAAAATTGATGGGTCAGTGATTTAAAGTGGGTAAATCTAATGATGGTAGGGAGAATGTGACAAAGCAAACCTTTTTCTTAGCATAAAAATGTTCTGTCTGTTTGAGTGTCTCTAAAACAGTATTTTTCCATTTGGAATAGAAAATGTAGCCACCTTAAAGCACAAATGAACAGCTAAAAACAAGCTAGTATTTCAAAGGTTAGTAATTACAATTATTAACACTTAAAAGGGGCTTCAAACTCTAGCATCTCAAACCTAATCATTCTAAGAGTGTCATTCTCCTCTTGCATGCGCCTCTCTCTCTCTCTTTCTCTTTCTCTCTCTCTCTCTCTCTCTCTCTCTCTCTCTCTCTCTCTCTCTCTCTCAGTTTTTGAATTTTTTTCTTTCTTTGGGGGGGGGTGGGGGTGGGGATATTTCAAGACAGGGTTTCTCTGTAGCTTTGGAGCCTGTCCTGGAACTAGCTCTTGTAGACCAGGCTGGCCTTAAAGGCGTGCACGACCACTGCCCAGCTGGTTTTTGAAATTTTTGAGTCAGGGTCTTCTCTACGTACCCTGGCTGTCCTGGAACTCATTATGTAGATCAGGCTTGCCTCAAACTCACAGAGACCAGCCTGCCTTTGTCACCCTAGTTTGGGTATTCATGGTGTTGTCACCACATCCAGTCCCTTAATAAATAAATAAATATTTATTTATTTCGTGTGCATGTCTGAGTACACTTGGACAACAGTGTGTGTGTGGAGGTCAGGAGAACTTGCAAGAATGGGTTCTCTCGGGCTGGAGAGATGGCTCAGAGGTTAAGAGCATTGCCTGCTCTTCCAAAGGTCCTGAGTTAGCCGGGTGGTGGTGGCGCACGCCTTTAATCCCAGCACTCGGGAGGCAGAGGCAGGCGGATCTTTGTGAGTTCGAGACCAGCCTGGTCTACAAGAGCTAGTTCCAGTGCAGGCTCCAAAGCCACAAAGAAACCCTGTCTCGAAGAAAAAAAAAAAAAAACACCAAAGGTCCTGAGTTCAATTCCCAGCAACCACAGAACTGGTGCCCTCTTCTGGACAGAATTCTGAGAATACTGTATACATAATAAATAAATAAATCTTTTTTTTTTTTTTTTTTTTTTTTTTGGTTTTTCGAGACAGGGTTTCTCTGTATTCTCTGTAGCTTTGGAGCCTGTCCTGGAACTAGCTCTTGTAGACCAGGCTGGCCTCGAACTCACAGAGATCCGCCTGCCTCTGCCTCCTGAGTACTGGGATTAAAGGCGTGCGCCACCACCACCTGGCTATAAATAAATCTTTTAAAAAAAAAAAAAAGAATGGGTTCTCTCCTTCCACCATGTGGGTCCTGGGGAATCAAACTCAGGTCCTCATACCTAGCAGCAAATATCTGTTCACTGAGTCAACTCAGCAACGCTGAATAATTTCTTTTATCACTTCTTCATTTTATTTACCTTTCTAACTCCTCAACTTTTGGCTCAGCAGTTAAGTGCACTGGCTGCTCTTCCAGAGAACACAGGATCAATTCCTAGCACCCATATGGCAGCTTACAAATGTCTGTAAACTCCAGTTCCAGGGATCCAACACACTCATACAGACAAATGTGCAGGCAAAACACCAACACACATAAAATAAATACATAAAATATTTTTTAAAATAAGTTGGACGGCAGTGGTGCATGCCTTTAATCCCAGCACTCAGGAGACAGAGGCAGGCAGATCTCTATGAGTTTGAGGCCAGCCTGATCTACAGAGTGCATTCCAGGATAGCCAGGGTTACATGGAGAAACCCTGTCTCAAAAAAACAAAAACAAAAATCCAAAAAGCAGTTATATACTTCAACTTTCATGTTAATTAGTAATAGTATATTAAACTTTTTAAAAAAATCAAAATAGAGGCTGGAGAGATGGCTCAGAGGTTAAGAGAACTGACTGCTGTTTGAGAGATACTGAGTTCAATTCCCAGCAACCACATGATGGCTCACACCCATCTATAATGAGATCTGGTGCCCAGAACACTATATACATAATAGATAAATTAAAAATAAATAAATACATCTTTTTAAATTTTTTTTTTAAAAAATCAAAATAGCTTTAGTCATAAAAGAAGTGTGAATTTACTTGGTGGATTTAAGGATTTCCTATACCTAACTTCATATTCAAATAAGGCAAAATTACCATAACCACAGTTTTTCTTTACTAAGACATCAGCCAAGTAGGTAACATACCTTGTTGGAAGTGTTCGAGAACCATCTGCAGATTGGCTAGTGACAGAGCATATTGCTTTACTTGTTCCTGAGAGACAGAAAGCTGCAGGGCAGTCTCATCCCTCTGCTTGGAGACCGTGCTCAATTGTTCTTGCAATGATTCTACTTGCACACTGGCTTGATGACTTCAAATAAAAGAATACAAGCAAACTGCTTCATCTACTTAAGTAATTCAACAAAAAATACTCTCCTTATATCTTAATACATTAAATTCCAGGTAGATTGCAAGGTATTTAGTGAGTATGTAGCAAAACAAACAAAAGTTTCTCTGCATTCCTAATAAGGTACGGAGTCTAATGACACCTTTTTGCACCTCACACAAGGAATCATGGTGAATCCTGAACTTTCTGATGGTCATCCCACTGACAAGTTGCTCTGATTGCTTATCTTTTTCTATTAACTTTTTTCTGTCTACATTACACACACATATGGAAGCCCTATCATTTCTCTAAATATGAATCTAGAGATTCCCTAAGAGATTTACTTATGCAGCAACTGTATTTGTTGCTTTTCTCCTTACTGTGACCAAATACATGACAAGAAGCAATTTAAGAGAGCTTATTTGGCTCAGTCTGCAGGCACAGTCCATCATGGCAGGGAAGTCACAGTGGCAAGAGTTTGTATAAGCCGCTGGCCATACTGCATCCACAGTCAAAAGGCAGTCAGCAATGCATGATGGTGTTTAACTTGCATTCTCCTTTCTATCCTGTCCAGGACCTCTGATCATAGGATGGTGCTGCCCACAGTTGAGATGGGTCTTCTCAGCTCAATCAGCCTCCCTGGATAATTCACAGGCATGGCCAAGGATTTGTCTGCTGGATTCTAGATCTCCTGTCATACTGGCAATACTAATATCATAGCACCTATTTAGGCTTACATCTTATTTTGTTTATTTATTTGTGTTTTCTTGTTTGTTTACTTATTTGTTTATTTTATTTTTGAGACATGGTCTCACCATGTAGCCCTTGACTAGCCTGTAACTCACTAAGTACACCAGGCTGGCCTCAAGCTCTTTTTTTGTTTGTTTGTTTTTTGCTTTTTGCTTTTTGCGACAGGGTTTCTCTGTGGCTTTGGAGCCTGTGCTGGAACTAGTTCTTGTAGACCAGGCTGGTCTCAAACTCACAAAGATCCGCCTGCCTCTGTCTCCCGAGTGCTGGGATTAAAGGTGTGCGCCACCACCGCCCGGCTGGCCTCAAGCTCTTAAAGATCCTTCTGCCTAGAAAGTGCTTAAAGGCATTACAGAGATTAAGGGCGTGCACTACCACACTTGGCCCAGTTTATATATTATCTTTGAGTGTATCTTTGATTAACAAAGGTTATTTTCAGAATATCACAATGGTCTTCATTGTATTTAATATCCATTTAAACCCTACTCAAGAGTAACTACTAAAGCCAATTAAAAGCAATTGGAAGACATTTTACCCAACAGCACCCTCTTGTGGAAATAGAGGCAAACTAAGACCTAAATTGTCCGTCCCCAAATGTTCCTAGGATTTATTCATTCCGATGACTGGTTAACAAATCAAAGTATGACTCTAAGGATAAAGGAGCTTTTAAAATACTCAGTTAACAGACAGTAGGCATTACTATGTTAAAGGATCTAAATATGGCCTATAGATTGGATTTACTCATATGACAAATATTTACTATTAGTCTATGTTTAAGATATGTTGTAGGAAAGATAACAGATGAAACATCATTTTTTCAAACATATATCTTTGATATGAGAGAGGTTAAGACATGCAACAATTAGTTATTAAGACATGAAGCAATTACTAAAAGTAAATATAAGGGTCATCAAAGACTCAAAGCTCTATACAATTCAGAAAAAGGTATTACTACAGGGTTTGGGTTTAGAAATGAGGGATGAGGCACTAAATAACAATCCTTTGTAAAGAAAACATAATTTGAAAAATAGGTGAGAGTCACAACAAAAAAAAAAACAATGAAGAAAGTCAGATCCATCCTTCAGTCAACATGAAAAGAAAAAGTAGGGGGAAAAAAAGAAATAGGAAAACAGTATTGGGGAAATGAATAATACAGATTTGTCAGAGAAGACCAAAGCTCTACTTGAGGCTGATTATCTCAGGAGTTATTGGGAAGGACAGAGACCTGAGGGTGTTTGGGCATTTCTGGCAATGTAATAATAGAAATTTACAAACGACCACTCATTGCTTTCATTTCTACATTAAACAAGCTTTCTCATCTAAATCAGAAAGCACAATAACATACTATGTAAGTAAGGGAAAGGAGTCACTTTTATTGCTGTCTCTACTTACAACCTCTTTGAAGATAGAACTCTCTACTGTCTTCTCATATCACCCCCAGCAATGTACACAGTAAAAACAGGGGAAAATGTAATATAGAATTTAGAAATATAGTTGTTGTAGAATATTATTTTAAGATGTGTTACATTTGTTTATGCTGTGGAATGTTTGTTTTAATGATGCAAAGATGTGTTGCATTCTTTTATGTTGCATTTGTTTAACTCTGTGAAGCTGTGTTACTTTGCCTGTCTAAAACACCTGATAGTCTAATAAAGAGTTGCAAAGCCAATAGCAAGGCAGGAGAAAGGTTACGTGGGGCTGGCAGGCAGAGAGAATAAATAGGAGAAATCTGGGAGGAAAAGAAGGAGTGAGAAAAGAAGAGGCCAGCCACAGAGTAAGAGTGAAAGTAAGATATACAGAAGTAAGAAAACAAAAAAGTCCAGAGGCGAAAGGTAGATGGGATAATTTAAGAAAAGCTGGCAAGAAACGAGCAAAACTAAAGCCAGGTATTTATAAGAATAAGACCCTGTGTGTGATTTATTTGGGTGGTGCCACTCCACCTCAAAAAAGCCAAAGGCATAAAATAACCAACAAATAGTCATAATTTTCCTATAAGTTCATTAACAGCACAATCTCAAAAGTTTTAACATGCCCCTTGACCTACAAGTTCCTTTTTTCAATATTTACACTAAGAAAATATTCTGACATCAACACAGAAAGCATATTTTCAGGTTTCATGGCAATATTCTTAGGTATATTCAAAAGTTAAAACACCGTAGGGCTAGAGAGATGGCTCAGTGACTAAGAATGCTTTTAGCTCTTCCAGAGGATCCAAGTTTGATTCCTAGCAGCCCCATCAGGTAGCTCACAATCCAGCTCCAATGGGAATCAATGCCCTCTTGGGGCTCCTATATAGGTACCTGCATGCACATGGTACACATAAATTTTTTTAAAAATGCTCTAAGTGTCCAGTAAATAAATTAATGGCATACTATGCAGTCATAAAATATTGCTGTAGAAATATACATTTTATTGTATAATGACATATTACTAAGTGCTAAAAATAAAGGTCACAAAACAGTAGCAATTATATGATCTCATTTTTGCTCTTAAAAGACAAAATATAATACAAAGATGTAAAATGGTACAAAGGATGATTTTGGGTAAATGCAGCTCTACTTTCTGTCTTTCTAGCTTGTATGATTTTCTAAAATGTAATATTCTTGTAGGGTGCACTTCCGTACACCAGTAATCCTAGCACTTGGGCAACAGAGGCAGGAAGATTTCAAATTTGAGGCCAGTGTGAGTTAATGAGACCCTGTCTCGAATCAAAACCAAGTACTAAGAATAAAATCTTTCTACTAAGAAAACAAAAATGTAAAGTATTTAAGAAGAGACTCAGTCACTCAAAACTTCTAATAAGCCACAGGGTGGTTCCTCAAGCTGGGCCAGGTCTCCAACCTGCCACTTCCTCTACACTTTCATCTCTAACATCCACATGCTGTCAGCTTTTAATCACCTGCTGAAAAGTAATGCCAGATCAATTAAATTAGCTCCTGTGGGACTGGACAGAACCAATAAGACCTGCCAACATCTCAGGACCAGTCCCCTAAATTGACAAGTGACATTAAGTGTGGGGAGGGGCTTAGCTAAACAGCAGGAAGTCTGAGAGCTAGATCCTCATGTGTGCCTATCTTGATCAAGTATTTATACCACTTTACCCTAAGATTCTGCAACTATAAAATGGAGACAGTGACTTCTGTGAAAATGAATTTGAACCAATATAAGTAAAACATTTACTGAGCACAACACTCAATAAGTGACCAGTTAAAAGTCGTGCAAAAAGAAAAACAAAAATTTACCTTGCATTTTCCATCGCATTCGAAGATGAAACTAGCTTTTCTTCCAACATTGCCACTTTCTTCCTTAGTTTGGTCTCTCTGTCTTCTGCAGCCAAAGCTTCCCGGGTATAAGAATCTTCAGACTCTAAGAGGTGGTCGCGCAATCTCTGGAGCTCCTGGTTTAACCGGGACTCTTTGTCACGCAAGTGTTGAACCTAGGGAGAGGACCTTTCTTTACTTTTCTTTCATGAAATGTCCATTCCCATAAAACATTTATACCATCAAATTATTCCATATTATGGAAATGTATTAATACATTATATTAATTATACATAAGTACCAATATGTAATTATAACAGCTAATTATAATATTCATTTTAAATAATTCTTCTTAATTATAATATTTTAATTAACTATATAAATAACATGTTTTAGTTATAACAAGTATAATTATTATTATAAATATCAATTACATTATGTATTATATATAAAACAATATATTAATACACTAATGTCTCACATTTACCAGGAAAACTTCTCCCCAAATTACATTTTAAAAGATTCAAATGGAAGCTTTACATTTGTAAGGTCTCATCTGCACGGTTATAACAGAAATAGAATACAGAAATAATGGGCTCTTACGGCAGAGTAACTTTTTAGTAAGTCTCATAAAGTGAAGATAATTTTCTGATAAACAAGGTATGAATTACAGTTAATCTTTCAAAAACTAAATTATAGTGTACCCCACTACAGCACATCAGAGGAAGAGAAAAATCATTTGCCTTAAATAACAGTTACTAAACAGACAGCGTTGTGTCACTGTCCATTACAGTGCAATACCTCACTCTGTAGGGTACTGTTTTCCATTTGCTTCTGTTTCAGGGCCAACATAACTTGGTCTCTCTCCTGCTGGAATGTAACTGTCTTCTCCTGCATTGATTTAACTGCATTTAAAAGTTGATTTAACTCCCCAGCCTTGCCCTTTTGGAAAGAAACAATTTTAGCTTTAAAGAATAATAGATTTTTCAAAATGACATTTTCTTCATTAAATAATTTTAAAATATAATTAATAATAACATCAACAAAATCCAAAAATGTCCTGAGAAAGATGATCTGAAGGAGTTTAAGGAGACGTGACATCTAAATATTATGCGGTATCCTACACAGTCCTGCACCAGAAGGACGTATGGTGAGAACAAGCATGAACTTGCACTGCTGCACTGCTGGTTCATCATCTTAATAACTCCTGAAATACATCAGACAGGACCAATAAGAGAAACTGTGTGTGAGGTAGATGAAAATTCTCTGCACCATCTCTACAACTCATTTATAAACCCAAAGCTGTACTAAAGGAAACATTTATTAGAAATGTTTGAAGAGGCTTGGTCCCGCTTCAACTTGATGTGCCAGGCTTTGCTGACTCCCCACTGGAGGCCTTACCCTTTCTGAAGAGTGGGTGAGGGTGAGGGGAGGTAGGGAGGAAGTAGGAGGAGGAGAGGAAGGGGGAACTCTGGTTAGTATGTAAAATGAATACAAATATTTAAAAATTAAAAATGAATATTAAACAAACAACCAAACAATGTTTTAAAGAGAGCCAGGTGTGGTGGAACATGCCTTTAATTCCATCAGAGGCCACTGGATCTCTGTAAGTTTAAAGCCATCCTCGTCTGCATAGTAAGCTCTAGACAAGCCAGAATAACATAATAAGACTCTATCTCAAGAACTTCCCCCTTACACACACACACACACACACACACACACACACACACACACACACACACGTTTTCAAGGGATCTAGGAATCTATCTAATTGGTAGAGGACTTGCCTAGCACATTTCAAGAGACCAAAGTTTCAATCACTAGTACTTAAAAAGCAAAATACAGAAAAAGAAAAGAAACATTGTAAGATAGTAGGACATAGGAGATATGAAGGGGAAAATGAAAAAAATTGGGGAAGACTTTTTTCTTTTTTGGTTTTTCAAGACAGGGTTTCTCTGTAGCTTTGGAGCCTGCCCTGGAACTAGCTCTTGTAGACCAGGCTGGTCTCGAACTCACAAAGATCCGCCTGCCTCTGCCTCCCGAGTGCTGGGATTAAAGGTGTGCGCCACCACCGCCCAGCCGGGGAAGACTTTTACCTTGGAAGTGTAACACAGAAGAAGAGAGAAGGAGGGAGGAAGTAAAGAAACAACACTAAATGCATTTGAAAACATTATAGAGAAATATTTTGTTTACTTAAAAATATATATAGGAATGCATATGTATATACATACATATAGTTTAAAGGAAGTCATACTATTTGGAGTTATACTACAATGTCCCCTACAAGAGCCACAGCCTACCCTACAAAAACCCCTGTGCTAGGTGTTGGACAGCTTCCTGTGAATTACTGGTCAAGAGGGTCCAGGAGACCCCAAACAGCACTGACATTGCACTTGGTTGCCTTTCCAGAACTTGAAGACAAACCCACTGATGAAGACACCACACACTTTGGACACAGGACTGGAGAAACTGAACTGGCACTGACCTAGAAGCCTCTTCCTTGAGCACTAGGCTCTCAAAGTGTCTAACGGTGGATGCAAGAGGCATAAGGAGAAAAGCAATGACTACTCCTACCCACCTGCAAAGGTGTGGACAGCTGTCTAATAGGACTTATGGCCTGCTGTGTAAAGGGGGAGTCATTCCTGGTAGTGTAAACCTAGACAACTGCCCGTGGTTAGGGAGTCATAGCCCTCGAAGAGAGCCTACTACTCCCACACTACTAAACCAGTGTAATTCCTAAGTCCATTCTAAAACTTATCCTTAGACCCACAGATAACTGTCAATTTCACCCCTCAAAGAAGCTTAATTTGCAATGGATAGAGACGAGTATATAAATTCACAACTGGTCAAACTAAAAGAGAACAACTGACCGTGAGGTGCCCACCCCTAATTAGTTGATCACAACATAACTTCCACACCTAAGGTTCGGGAGCAACATGGAAGAGGGATGATAATAAAATACAAGCTCTGTGAGGTGGCACATTATCAGGCTGGTGATCAAAAAGTCGAAGATTTCAGATTTTTGGACCATTTCTAATTCTGAACTAAAGCTACTAAACCAGTATAGGTTAAGCAAAGACACCCTTAAATTACATAAGGAAAATCATTTAAAATTATTTAGCTTATACTAAATATACTCAAGTAAAAGAATACGTTAAGGTATGTGGTGTTTTAAAAGAAAATGGCCCCCAAAGGTAGTGAAACTATTAGGAGGGATGGCCTTGTTGGAGTGGGTGTGGTCTTATTGGAGGAAGTGTGTCACTGTGAAAGCAGTCCTGAAGACTCATATATGCTCAATCCATACCCAGTCTCAGTTTCACTTCCTGTTGCCTTTGGATCAAGATGTAGACTTCTCCAACACCATGTCTTCCTGCACACCACCATACTCCCAGCAGCCATGCTCCCTGCCATGATGATAAACGACTAAACCTCTGAAACTCTAAGTCACCACCTCAATTAAATGTTTTCCTTTTAAAGAGTTGCCATGGGTCATGGTAATAGAATCACAGCATAATACTGGTAATATGTCACAGCAATAGAAATCCTGACTAAGACAAGGCAGATCTTTAATAATATCTGAATAATTTACATGTACAGATGTCAATACAATAGAAGGAAATGGCACCAGCTGGCAAAACTGCATAAAAAGCACATACAGTGTAACAAGATACTTATTGTTCCATCTCCCGGTTATGCTCTTAGAACCATAACATACTACACCACTGTCAGTCAGAACAGTGGGAAGGTCCATGCTCCAAAGCCTTTTAAACCAGTTAGACTGGTACAGGCCAGTACTATTAAAGCGAGATTTCTGAAAGGCTTAGGCTAGCTTCATACAGTAGTCAAGGTTGATTCCTGATCCTCCTGCCTCTATCTCCCTAGTGCTAGGATTATATGGACTGCAGTGCCTGGTCAAACAGTGTACCTTTCAAATCAGAAAATCCAGGACTCTTAAAGGAGAATGTGACATTTTGAAGCCTGTACCTAGCAGCAAATACATGTTCAAGAAGCAGATGCTGGGCAGGGGATATAACTCAGTGGCACAGTGCCTCCCTAGTAAGCATGAGGCTCAGGTCAAAAGAAGAAAAAGAAATAAACTGTTGTTAAATATTGCATTCATCTGCCTATCATCCCCTTTTCAAATTTCTACTACTAAAGTGCAGAACACACAGTTACTAAAACTGTAACACCAAAGACACGCTTACAGTACTTACCAAACGATAACAAATCTTCAGTAGTTCTTACCACACCAAACATGTAGCACAGCCACTAAAACAAGCTCACTAAAGGAGCTTAGGGTGAGCATGTAAGCCACTGAACACATCTAAAGCTACTGGCACTTTTCATAGAACTGCTATGGCTCTCCATTTTAAGAGTGAATAAACAAACCAGTATGACCCAAACATACCCAGAATTCTATAAGTGACAGAGCAGGAACTGGTGTATTGACAGAACCTATTCTGTCTAAGGAACTACTCCAAACATGCTTCAAACCATGAACTGATCCATTAGAGTCAATTCAGGGCCAGCAAGATGGCTCAGTGGAGAAAAGTGGCTAAGCCCAATGACTTGTTTTTGATCCAAGGAACTCAGAGGGTGGAGACCCTCTAAAGATACTCTCTGACTTCCACATGTCCACTGTGCCAGGAGCACACACACATAACAAATAATAAATATTATATAAAGTCAACTGAATAGATCACCCAGCATATTTTTATAATAGTTTATCACATGGATAATTTGGGGTTTCTGCAGCTTTTCAGTTTCTTTCATATATACACAAATATATACATATATTATAAAAGTGTCTTACGCTGGGTGGTGGTGGCACACGCCTTTAATCCCAGCACTCGGGAGGCAGAGGAGGAGGATCTTTGTGAGTTCGAGATCAGCCTTGTCTACAAGAGCTAGTTCCAGAACAGGCTCCAAAGCTACAGAGAAACCCTGTCTCAAAAAAACAAAAAAAAATTTTTAAAAAAGTGTCTTACAAAATGGTCAAAGACATCTCTTAGTGCTTCCCTTTCATTCACGAATCTCTAAAATGTTGGCCATTTCTAGAAGCTACTGAAATGTGCCTAAAATGTGATCAAAGTGACTTCAAAACTTCCCTCTGATCAGCTGAGGAAATAGCTTCTAAACAGAATGCTTGCCATGCCAGGCAGTGGTGGCGCACACCTTTAATCCCAGCACTCAGGAGGCAGAGAGGCAGGACGATCTCTTCAAGGTTGAGGCCAGCAAAGAAAGAATGCTTGTCTAGTGCATGAGGTCCTGGGTTTGATTCCAACCATCCCCTGAGGAACTGTTCTGATGCCTCACTTCTATTCTAAGGGAAAATGTTACTTGCTACTCAATCTTTGTTTTATACTCAGGAGGTTATGAAGAATTAATCTACTACTAAAAACATTTGAAAAATATCTTGTAATTTGGGGGTGAAGAAACTGCTCATGAACCAAAATACCTTGAAATAAATATTCCTAAGTGAGCAACGTCAGACTTCCTCAGAAACAAAAGCAATAAAGTAACACATTAAAAAGGCTCCTTGGCATCAACATTTGTCTGCATACTCCACTGACAACATACCTGTTCTTTTTCTTTCAAGAGTTGTTCAAAAGCAAGAGCCTTCTCTCTCATCGCATGGCATTCAAACTCCTTTTCTCGCAACATCACAGAAAACTTCATGTTGGTCTCTTGTAGCGCCTGGTATTCTGTTTCCTTCCCCCTGGAGGTTTCGATTATTTTTTCATTCTCCCCCTTTAACTTAGAAATGTCCATTTCTAAAATCAATATTCTCTCCTTCAAATTTGTCACTGCTTGTCTCAGAAGCTCATTTTCATTCACTTTGTTAGTGAAATTTTCATTTGAAGAATGTAATTGGTCACTTTTGGCTTTGATTAAGAGGTCTTTTTCCTTAAGTAAGTTTTGTAAAACCTCTTGTTTCTCCTTCAGCTGCTTGATTTCTGAGTCAGTTTGTTTGTGTTCTCTTCTCCCTGCCTCTGAGGAGGCAGCCAAAGACTCTGACAGTCTCTGCTTGTTTTCCTCCAGTGTTCTGATCGTGGCATCTTTTTCCTGTAGTGACCTTCTCAGGTCATCCAGTTCTTGTTGAAGCAACTGAGAGGACTCAGGTGGCCCAGCAGACTGGCTTGTCTTCAGAGGCTCTGCTGACTGAGTGGTAAGTGATGAGCCAGAAGAGAGCTGGGGTGACATAATATCAAGTTTTCC
This sequence comes from Dicrostonyx torquatus, assembly GCA_028555095.1. Taxonomy (NCBI): domain Eukaryota; kingdom Metazoa; phylum Chordata; class Mammalia; order Rodentia; family Cricetidae; genus Dicrostonyx; species Dicrostonyx torquatus. The sequence goes on along the minus strand of JAQHUG010000055.1, from coordinate 3,795,925 downwards.
TAAAAGAAGGTCCTTGGTGTTACAAAGCTGCCCTATGCTTTGCTGAACTTGTGCCAATTCCTGCCCAAAATTCTTCAGTTTGGTTTCATTCTGCTCATAACTTTGAATCAGGCCCGTGTAGTCTACTTGCAATTTAGAATTGTTATCACTATCAACCAAAACTTGGGCCTGCAGTTGATGGAGCTCTTCCTGAAGCTGGGCTGACTCATGCTGCATATTTTGGACGGTGGTCATCACCTGCTGTTTCCACTCTTCCATTTTCTTCACTTGCTGTTTTAGTTTGTCACGTTCCTGTAAGAGCTCCTCAAACTGGTTACTATTAATTCCTCCAACCTCGTTACCTGTGCCAGAAGTCTGCAACACTGTCAGCAGGGTCTGGCACTTCTGACTCAGTGCATCTATTTCAATGTCTTTTTCTCGAATAATCCGTGATAAATTCTGAATGGTTTCTTTGAACATATCTTGACCACTACTTTCAAATCTAGCAGACATTTTTTTATTCTCATCTTGTAACTTAATAAGGGCTGCTTCTTTGGCACTAATAATATCTATCATCTTGTGATATTCTGTTTTCAGCTGGCTATTTTCCCTTGTCTTCTCACTTAAGACAACCATTACTTTCTCTCGTTCCATAGCATAGGCATGCAGCTGCTGCTGGAGGTACACAACATCCTGAGAATAGGAAACTGAGGAAATCCTAGCATGAAGCGCTTGTATCTCCAAGTCTTTCTGCTGGATAATCTGAGTGAGCTTGCCAACTTCATCTTTGGACAGCTGATCTATCTGTTTAGTTAAAGACAGATTCTTTTCATTCAGAAGTTTAATCTCCAGCTCCCGATCTTTTATCCCCTTCACTAACCTTTCCATTTCAGCTTTGGATAAATCATGCTTTTCACTTTCATTTTCTATATTAAGGCACTGAACTTCTGTTTCTTGAAAAATATCAGAATTCTCTGTTGGAATGTCCCGTCTTTCTTCATGCAACTGGGCTTTTATTTGTTCAACTGCTTTTTGCAAGTTCTTAATTTCCTCATCTTTTTCTAAAAGGAGCTGGGTGTGTGTGATACTCATTTGTTCATGCTGGTATCTTAACTCATCCATTTCTTTCTTCTGCTCCTGTAGAGACTGGAGCAGTTGCATTTTATTCTGGTTTTGATCTTCAATCATCTTCTGGTGCTGTTTAATTTCTTCTTCCAAATGATACTTGATGATGTGGAGCTTAGACAGCTCAGACTCTAGCTCTGTGGTGCTGCCAAGGGTTCTACGCTCAAGCACGGGCATAGCCCGACTCTGCTGTTCCCTGAGCCGCTCCAGCTCTTCTTGCAAGTGGTTGTTCTCTTCTTTCATGGATCCAAGACTTCTATCCTTTTCCTCTACCGTCTGCCTTAGAGCCTCATTGTTTGTTAAGGCCTGAGCACATTTGTCCAATTCCTCCTGCAGTTCTGAACTTTTTTCTTTAAGTTTCACAATACAAATTTCTTTTTCATTTATAAGTTGTGTCAATTGTTTCTGCTCTTCTAAACTAGACAACAAAGTTTCTTTCATTTGTTGATGATCAGTATCCATTTGCTCAATGCTCTTTTTGAGCCCTGCTATTTCAGAGTCTTTTTGCTGACTGAGCCGAATTAAGTGCTCATGTTCCAGCTGTAAGGCGGAGGTACCCGGGCTGCGTGCGCTGGACAGCTCCTCAATAGTTTGCTTGTATTTGTTCGCTTCCTCTAACAGCCTCTTTTCAGCTCCACACAATTCTGCTTCTAGCTGTGCCTTTTCGCACTTCAGAGTCTCCAGCAAGGCAGTTTTTTCCAGAGAAATCTGGTTGTTGCCAGCAATAGATTCTTCCAACTGATTTCTTACATCCTCACATGCTACAACCAACTTTTCATTTTCTGTTCTGAGATCAAAAGCAACTTGCTTCAAATGTTCATTCAACTCTTCCATTTCTAAAAGATTCTGCTTTAAGTTTCTAACTTCATTTTCCCTTTCCTTAAGTAAATCATCCTTCAAATTACTGTTAGAGCCTTGGGTTTGAGACTGCATCAACTCACTCCTGACTGTGGACAGCTCCTCCTCATTCTGCCTGATGTATTCCCTCAGTTCGCGGTTCTCCTTCTGGATGCTTAAATTATTTTTCTCTGATTTACTTAGTTGATCTACTAAATCTTCTACCTTATCTTCAAGCTTCTGTTTGGTTAACTGTAAATCATTTAGGGCCCGTTCACTGTCAGTTAGCTTTTCTTTCTGCATGTCTAACTCTTTGGTAATGTTCATTTTATCATCCTCGAGTTGATGGATTCTCTGTTTTTCATCATCTAGATCTTCTTTTAGTTTCTTGATGACACTATCTCCTTCACTTTGCTGTTTTGATAGCTGATCTTTTATCAAAATCACATGCTGAAAGAAAAATTAATTTGCACAGTAACTTTGTGACATTTTCTCATGTGAGTATCTAAAGAAAATTTTGTAAAATTTCATACATCATATAATAATGAGTATTTCTAATCCTTCTTTAAAAATAACTTTCTATCACACTATGTCTCACAAAATAGTTTACGAAAGTTTTTCATTTTAGACCGGATGGCAGTGATGCATGCTTCTAATCCAGCACTTGGGAGGCAGAGGCAGGCAGATCTCAATGAGTTCGAGGCTAGCCTGGTCTACCAAGAGAGTTCCAGGACAGCCAGGACTGTTACACAGAGAAACCTTGTCTCAAAAAACCTAAAAAAAAAAACCTCACACGTTCTGTTTCTAACTTTTAAACACCAAAGCAAGCATCAACAAACAGTAGCAAGTTGCTAACTATCTCTGTACACAGTTTACCAAAGCAAAGTCATGCTTGCTTGTTTACATATCCTAACTCAGTGAGGTGAGTATGTTCTAAGATATGTTCCACAAATTTAAAACATACTTTACTAACTAGTACTTTAGATACAAAGTCGCATCTCTGATTTTATCATAAGCAAATTAAAATATGAAACCACCAAAGTATATCCCTGCCTATGGTTAGTTCAGTACCCAGACGACTGGCTGGAGTGTGCTTCTCATGCCTCATCATATCTAATACAGTTTTACCTTAGTAGCCTCTTGGTTCTGCTTGTCTAGTTCTTCCAACTCAGCTGTGAGTATTTCATTTTCATGAATACTCTGGTTCAGTTCTTGTTCTTTCACCTCCAAGTTAAGTTTCAAGTCACGAACTTGAGAAAACAAATCTATGTCCCTTGTAGCCGTATTTTTAATGGCTTCATATTCATTGTTCAGTTTGGAAAGTGATATCCGAAGTTCTTCCTTAAATGACAAGAGGACAGGGAAAGCAGGACAAGCCATCATTCGAGAAGAGACATCAAAAGGTGAACCTTACAGGCATGAATAACCTATAATAACAGGGTATCTATTTTAAATCCTTTGCACTGGAACAAGTCACAGCCTTCAGTCACATACAGTTTTACATATAGCTCCAAGAGGAGCATTTCTACAACTCTGCATTCAACTTCTAGCCCTACCTTTTTTTGCAGAGGACCATTACTAGGGCAGAGAGCCTTTTCTTTTCTATTCTATTCCCATGGATATAACCCTTATCCTTATACCTACCAAACACACGCTTAATAAAAGCCGCCAATCTCTTCTCTTCCATCCACTCCCTAACACCCAGACAGATTAAATAAAAATGAAGAAAATTAGTATGAATGAGTATTCAGACTATTAGCTCTAATTAGAAAATAAAAAGTCCATTTTTTTCATTAAAAGAACTCGAACTTACTTATTATATGGTTCTACTAGTATACAAAAACTTCTCTTAATTGAAGAATGAACCTACTTCCTTTACTTTCTGAGCAAGACCACCAGGCTCCCTTCTCACAAACCCAACATTACTAAACACAGACCTACACATGTATTTAATAATCTAATATGTAATAACGTTTTCTTAAAAAAAAACCTAAGAAGTTAAATAGTCCTCTATGATTCAACATCATTTTCTCATGATTATGTCTGTTATATGGTACATAAAGTTTCTTCCCCAAGCTTTTTAAAATTGAATTTCTCTAAGATCAACTTTGAAATAAATAATCTCAATTTCCTTTAAAGAACCTAATAGTTCCATATAAAAGAGGCCTATAAAACTGTATGAGAGCCTTTTGATGGCGGCTGGTCCTTGGTGAGCCCCACTGGTTCAGATCTGTCCGACTGGAGTGGTAACAACACCCCCCAACCTCCAAAACGCTCTGCTCAATTAGGAGGCTCCCTCCCCACCTCCCCCAGCTTTTCTGTGTTCCACACTCCAGCTTGTCCCTAAGGAACACTCCCCTTTGGCGGGGCCCAGGTTCCCCACCGGAATTGGCCTGCTTCAGGGCTGTGGCCTCGGACAAGGGTAGGACCAGTATAAACCTGCAGGGCTCCAGCAGAGAAGCCCGCCCTTTTGATGGCTGCTGGTCATTGGTGAGTATCCCTGCTCCAGATCCATCGGACCAGAGCATTCCACTCAGACCAAGAAAGTGACCACTATCTACTACTAGTTGATCTACCTGGAGAGGAAGAGATGGGCAGGCGCATTTCCAAGAGTTCCTCTAACAACCTGAAAAGCAACATAACAACACCAGAATCCAGCAATTATGCAACAAGAAGATCTGAGCAACCTAATCCAGAAGAAGTAGAAGAAATCGACTTTAAACATAGCTTTATGAAAGTGATAGAGAC
>JAQHUG010000055.1:3767919-3785601 GCA_028555095.1 Dicrostonyx torquatus | reverse complement strand
TCCCATAGGGCAGGGTATCCTGCCCCATCTTATAGAAAGCAGGGGGAGGGCGGTGGGGTAGTGGGGGAGCAGGAGGGCCGGGAACAAGGGGAGTAAATGTAAATTTTTCTTTTAACAATAAAAAAAAAGAAAAAAAACTGTATGAGAGGGCTGGAAGGATGGCTCAGAGGTTAAGAGCTCTGGCTGCTCTTCCAGAGGTCCTGAGTTCAATTCCCAGCAACCACATGGTGGCTCACAACATCTTGAATGAGATTGATCTGGTGCACTGTATACATAATAAATAAATAAATCTTAAAAAAAAAAACTGTATGAGAATATCGCCACCATCTCTCTTTCTCATTTCCTTTCAATTCAAACACTTATTCTGAACTGTCCTTGAAAGATGGAGCCAGGTGTAGGGGTTCATGACTGTCACCGCAGCACTTATGAGGCTGAAGCAAGAGGACTGCTATAAATTTGAAGCCAGCCTGCGGCTATATAGTGAATAACAGGCCAGGTCAGTCTAGGATACAGAGTGAGACCCTATCTCAAAAACCAACAATAGCAAAAAAAAAGGTAGGTGAAAAGTGAACAGACAGCTTAGAAGTTAAGAATCCCTGCTCTCATAAAAGACTCAAGTTTGGGTCCCAACATGTGGCTCACAACAGCCAGTAACTGTAGTTCCAAGGAATCTGATAATCTCTTTTGGCCTCGACAGACACCAGGCATACATGCGGTCCATATGCTTCATGCAGGCAAGACACATAAAATAAAAATAAATAAATTGTAAAAAAGGAAGAAAGAGAAAAAGAAAAGAAAAAAAGCATTATTTCCTTAAATCTTTCTAAAGTTATCTGACCATTTGGAGAACCGCAGATAACGTTTTTCAGGCTGATCTGAGGAGCACATCTGACATTATTAAGTGGAAAACAAATACAATTCAGCGAAGAGTTACAGAGACTTCTAACGGTGACCAGAAAATTGAAAATATAAGAAAAGCTGGGAGGTCAAGAGGCCTACAACTAAAAAGCGTAGTTAGGCCAGTTAGATAAAGAGGAGGATTCCGTGGGAGCGGCACCAGAAGCAGCACACACATGGCAATAAGAACAGTGATGAGTCACTACTGGTACTCTGTGGAAAACAGCAGCAACCATCTCATGTCCAGGGCTGTACACTACAACCTAGAACTGAAAACCTCTCTGACAACACTGCCTATATACTGATATAGAAAGAAAGTTGAAACTAAAATTTTAGGGGACATAAGAATAGCATGTTGATACTGCTATTTCTTAAGGATATATATGCAAAGCTAGACATATATTGACATACCCAGGAATAGTGGTATTCTAGGAATTAATTTGAAACACAGACTGTCTTTGGGTAGGAGGCCACGTAACAGAGGCATGAAGTTTTTCAGTATGTATTTACAAGGCAAACATAATGCTCCTTCCTATATTAAATAGTGTATCATAGCACTCTATACCATCTTTGCTACTAACGCATAAAAAAAATTCTAATAGCAAAGCTATCTGTCTTCAATGTTCAACAACAACAAATTTATACCTACCACCACGGGGACTGTGGGGAACGTCAGCCAGACTTCTCCCCATCAGAATCACATCTTTTCTGCTCAGACCTAAATGCCTACTGGCTTGTTTGTACTTGCTATACTCTGGCCAGCCTCTCACACTCTGAACTTTGCCCAGCTACTCCAAGCTGGCTGGGCAAGCTATTAATGAGCTCAGACTTACTGCGAGGTCTCTATCATTAAGCATTCCACTGATATGAACTGATCCTTAACCATGACCTATGACACACACCATTTTAATTCTACCCCATTTTAACAGCACCTACCTTTTCTTGACTCAATAATGACTTCTCTCTTTCTAAAATTTGGACACATGTTTGAAGTTTCTGATTGTCTTCAGCAAGCCTGTTATCCTATAAAAATGTTAAAGTAGTATTTTCAGATAACACAATTTTCAGTTTACAAGAAGGCATACATATTTGTATAATTATACTCAGAATATTTTTAGTAACATATAAAGACTAAAATAATCCAATGTTGGACAGTTTAGAATCATTCACTCATTTTAGACATTCTCTTAGAGTATTATATTTAAAAGATATAAAAGTGTCTTCAAAAAGTAACTTCTAATTAATACACAAGGGCCGGCGAAATGGCTCAGCAAAAAGACACGTGTTATGCAAACCTGGCAATCTTAATTTGGAATCAGGAACCCATGTAAAGTTGGAAGAACCGACTCCATAAAATTATTCTCTGACCTCCATACATATGGGTACACACACACACACAAACACATGTACAAGAACACAGACATTAAAATAAAAAAAAAAACCTTTGGCCAGGTGGTGGTGGCACACACCTTTAATCCCAGCACTCAGGAGGCAGAGGCAGGCGGATCTCTGTGAGTTCGAAGACAGCCTGGTCTACAGAGCAAGTTCCAGAACAGGCTCCAAAGCTACAGAGAAACTCTTTATCTCAAAGAAACCACACACACACACACACATACACACACACACACACAAAAAAAAACAAACTTTTTTTTAAGAAAAATCAAAATGCATTCCTTACTTTGATATAGAATCAGTTCCTGTCTATACTGTAAAGTCACCAATTACACACCAAACATATCAATTTATAATGCAAAAAACTTTGTTAGTGATCATTAAGCACAGATTACTAAAAGTTCCTGGGGGAAATTTACATGAATTTATGAGAAAACAAAGATAAGCAAAAACAATGAATCAAAACTCTCTTAGTAAAATAATGCCCAAAACTTTCTCCCATGACAAGAAGTTACCTGGTTTAAACTACTTAGTCTCATTATTTCATTTTCAGCATCTGTAAAAACAATAAATGAACCTGACATTACTTAAAATATTTTTATAATTGCCTCTCACATTAAACTCAGAGGTGCAGTCCATTAACACAAAGTATATTTATCACTAGGAAGTAGGTTGACAGTTTGAAATAAAAAAAAAACATTTCTGCCATTTTTCATTTCATAACTTTAAAAAGTAAAAGCTTAAAATCATGTTAAAATCCAATGCTTTGGAAAAGTGTAAGAATTATCACTGTAAGTTACTGTTCTGATAAAAATAGTAATGATATTTCAAAATATAATCCATTAGTTTGAATAGCTAGAAACATATCAGGCTAAGACTGTTATTTAAAAGAAAAACTTGAAAAGCAATAAATAAAAATTTACACTGCAACAGTATAATTATCTCTCACATATCTAAAGTGACTTAGAAATGAATGTACTTCATACAGATCCATAAAGAAAAAGGTTCTGGAAAAGGAACCCAGAGACAGAATCTCATGAGATCAACTAAAGCACTTCATTTAATGCTCATTTCAGAACAACCGAGCACTTATGACAAAGCCAGTGTTAGACAGAAGACAGAAAAATGCAGCTCTTGCTCTTTCTGAGCTTACAATTCAGAACAGAATTGTGATAGAAACAATGATTACAATACAGTGTGACATAGCAAGCACAGCACTGTGAGGGCAAAAGTGGCCAATATCTGGTCCAAACCAGGTGAGAACAAAGGGCCCAGGAAGTGGCAGCACAGTTCTCCTTCTCCTCGGGGAAGGGGAGACCTCACTGAGTCAGTGTGCTAACAGTTGGCCCGAGGAAAAACAGGAACATGCTGTCCAGACAATACAGTAAATGTGATGGAGAGAAAACTAGAGACTACTAGAGACTACTGAGAAAGCACAGAGTCCACTATGACTAAAACTACAAAGCTGGACAATGAGAATAAACTGAGGAAGCAGATAGAGACCAGATGAAGAAATATGACATCCAACTAACGAAGTTCGGATTTCATCTTCCAGGTCCTACTAGAAAGTAGGGGCCTAACTGGCTTTGCACTTCTGAATATTTATTCTTGCTTCAGAACTGAAGGGAAAAAAGATGGACTGAAGAATAACGGAAAGCAGAGAATAAAAAGCCAACACTTTCTAACACGCATTCTGGACCAGATGCTGTTCAAAAGGAAAGCCTGCAGATAGCAACTCACGTAGCACACAGGACTACTTCAGACCTAAAAGGAAGATAACACTCTAACCCAACCGTCTTGCTTTTTTAAAGTTTGATTTACATGTGTGAGTTCATCTGTGTGCTGGTTCACAAGCCAAAAGAGGGTGTTGTCTTTCCTCCTCTGTCACTCGCCATCTATCTAGTAGTCCTTTGAAGCAGGGTCTCTTCTTGCACCTGGGACTCATGTTTTCTAGGCCAGCCTAGTACAGCAATTCTATTTCCACCCCTCAGAGCTGAAGTGACAGGTACATCATACAGATGCTCAGTTTGACACATGGATGGTGTCAAGGCTAGTCCTCACGACTGTGCAGCAAGCACTCTCAACAACTGAGCCTTCTCCAGACCCCAACTCTCTTATTCTTAACCATTTTTCTTACTCTATTAAGAGATATGTAACAGTCAACTTAGGCAATAAGCAATTATGACTGATTGAAGTAAGTTCACGGTTATAGAAATGGGAAAAGAGGAAAGGACTACAATAGTGGCTCTATTGTTAGACAAACTTAAGTGGCTCACTCAATATGATACTCTTATTTTATAAACAAGTAGAGCTACTTGGGGGTCCAGATCCCCACTGAACTGCCTTCCCTTTGCTTAAGTGGCAGCTCTCAGTTCTTATGCACCCAAGAAACCCTGGTTTTTCAGATGCAATCCTGAAATATCATCCATACAGAAAAAAAATTTAAATTAAAAAAAAACAAAGGAAGCTGGGCGGTGGTGGCGCACACCTTAAATCCCAGCACTCAGGAGACAGAGGCAGGCAGATCTTTGTGAGTTCGAGACCAGCCTGGTCTACAAGAGCTAGTTCCAGCGCAGGCTCCAAAGCCACAGAGAAACCCTGTCTCGAAAAACCAAAAAAATGAAATAAAAATAAAGGAAATAAAAACTACAAGCCTTGGTCAAGTTTGAGTTCTAGAATTCTGCTTCCCAAAGGTTGAGGAAGGAATATGAGGAAAGGGGAGGAGAGATGATCTTACTCTGAATTTAATTTTAGGTTGAAAATCCATGTTATATGGCCGTTCTGGACAGGAGATCATGATAGAGTGGCAGGGAGGAGAGAAATAAGGTGTACACAAGCACATAAGAGCTGGAAATTTTCAGAGCAGGGATAAATGAGTTCATGTAGAGTTTATACTAAAAGAAGACAAATGCAAAATAAAATGCTTATTTCCTGCTGAAGAGTTCCCTCCCACTATTTTCCTCCTATCTATGAATACCAATGTTTTTACCTATTTCCTTAATACTCATTTTTATACTAGTATTTAAAATTCTAAGTATCAGTTAGAGACTATTTATCCATGGCTATTATCACTCAAACCTTTGCTTCTATATAAGATCACTTCAAAGGGTAACAATGGAATGCTACATTCCCTAACTGGAGAGTCTGGGCTCTTATTAGTTACAATGTTCTCTTCTGTCTACATTAAAGAAACAGATCAATACCTATGAAGAACAACTCCAATGCCCATAAACATTTCTCAGAAATCTTTCTGGCTTCCAAAACAACTGAGTTCTATATAAATACCTAAGAGAATAAGGAAAGGAGGCTGAGAGACAATCTGCTAAGCCTTAACCCTTATTAGCAGACAATTCCTATATATAACTGAATTCAAACCCCACAATTCTACTCAAATGACAAACTCATTTCCATATACACATCATTTCCATAGAATATGCAATTAAAAGTGCTTGTCTTAAAAAGACCTAGTATGCCAAGAAACACCAATGTAAGTTCCAGACATATACCAGTCAAAGCTTGCTGCAATCTCAAGACCTCTGCAACTGAGGAACTCTGTGGGAGAGTCCGCTCCTCCTCTGTAACAATGTCCCTCTGCCCCAGAGCAAGAGGCTGCAATTTGCTGCATTCCAGCTTCAGGCGCTCATACTGCTCAGTCATCTGTCGCTTTTCCACTTCCAGTAGTTCCTGTTCTCTCTTCCAGACTTCTTGGTCATGCTCTGCAGAAGATAATCTTTCATATATCTCTTTTATTTTATCCTCAAGTTCTTCAATTTTTTTGGTAGATTCTACTTTTTCCATCTGTAGACTATGAATGGTGTTTTGCATATCATACATTTTAGAGTGATCAGTTACTGTAACTCCTGAGCCACCTAAAACATTAAACAAACAAAACAAGAGGAATAAAATGTCAAGTTCCAAAAAGTAAATTGCTTGCTATAATATAGAGACTTAAGAGACTTTAGAACTTGGACAACTTAAAAAGTCAAATTACTAGCTTATAATTTTAAATAAATAAAAGGTCAAATACTTCACTTGAACCAACTACTAAATATACTTACTATACATTTAATTTTGAAACAAAGTGAATTTCTTTTTTGCTGGAGTGTCATCAGCAAACAATGTAAAACAACCCATTATGTAAGTGCAGAAGGCCTTTCCATATCTACAGACCAAGAAAGCCATGGCACCACTACAGACGTAGTAGTGAACAGAATGAGTCACTTCTTAGACCATGGAATTTGGTCTGAGTTTGCAACAGTATTCTGATATTCTGATCTGTGAATCACCTAAGGCTTGTTATTTAACAATGCCGTCTGGTCTGTGAAGTCAGTAAACTCATAACCTTGCTGTAATAGCTTTTCCAGTTCTTCAATTCGTTCCTCATAGTCACTTAGCTCCTCTCGATGCCGCTGAGCTATCTCTGTCAGTTTCTGTTGATGCACATTCTGCAATACTGAAATTTCTTGCTGATGGTCATCAATGTCTTGACTTCGATTCTGTTTAAGTTCCTAAAAAAAAAAAAAAAAGAATGAATTTAACCACTTGTGTGATCAATAAATAATCAAGTAAAAAGTGTTTCATCTCACTGCTGTTTAAAAGTCTCTATTACTGAAATTAATTATTTGAACATATTTAAGCTGAAAAGCATTCAACCACAGTCTCCAAATTAGGAAAACTCAGACAGATCCATGCCTTCTTAAAAAGTTGTCTTATTTTTAATGGAGAAACATCAAGAACACAATGAAACAAAAGATATGTAAGATGGATTTCCCTTATGCCAGTGGCAGAGAACACCTTCTTTTGATAACAACACAGTTTCTCAATACTAGAGTTAAGAACTTGGCTTTGTTTTGTTGTTGCCATTGAGTCAGGTCTTTCTTGTTATGCAGCCCTGCTCGGTCAGGAACTCAATCTATAGCTCAGGCTTGACTTGAGCGTGTGACAATCCTCCTGCCACAGCTTCCCTAGTGCTAGGATTACAGGTGCATATAGCCACATCCAGCTCTCTGACTAATCTTGGATGGTGAAAGCAGTGGGGGTCACTGAAACCTCTGATGACAAGCACAGCTAGTCACATTCTCATTCTAAGGAATGCAGTCCATGCTGCTAGCACAGCCTAAGTTTAGGGTGCTGGTTGTATTACTTAGTTTTGTCGTCTAATCTGTGAGACTAACATTGCTTTAACAGATTCGAGTTCTTCAGTCCATACAGGATTTCCCTTCTGCTGCTGTTCTCTTGCTCAATCATGCTCTGTCAGTCTTGAACTCCCAAACTGCCAAGAACAGTGCCTCCACCCAAGCTGACAGACTTCTCCAGGTCCTGATCTGGAGAACCACCATGAGAGCTGCATCTTCAAGTCTGCCTAGCATGTTCTGAGAGGGTCACAGAGCTGCTCCCACTCCTGTCCCTCCTGACACAGACGACTTTGGGTCCAGTTAGTAAACCTTTTGCTTTACCAAGTCAAAAGGTTCTTGTTGTGTATCACCAAGGATCCTAAAAATAAGTAGCTGCTACTTCCTGAGAAGAAAATAATTCTGAAATCCTACGGATCCATGTACCAGCACTCATCTTTACACAGACACCTCTGAAAGATGGGTGTTCTGACTGATGAACAGACTATGGGGAAGGTTATGTAACATGCCCCAACAGCACAGCTGATAGTGAGTGCAGCTAGGTTTCTGGTTCTGGGATCTTCCTACACTTGCAATGTAACACTAAGCCAAGACTAAAGGTTCTGTCCCTGACTACAATTAAAAACAATTCACTGCCATGATGAATATATGTAACCAAAACTTTTCTCATAAAGGAAATAACTGACAAAAGCCAACAAAATTCTATCACTGAGGTAAAATAGTTATTTACAGTGAATAATAGCATTTTAGCCAATATTCTTTAAGCTCAAACCCTTAAAATGGCATCAACCTAGGAACAGGAGGAACAGAAAAACACAGATTTAGGATTACTGAGAAAACATTTAACACCAAATGTTCTTGGGTATACTTTATTGTAAAAAACAAAACAGTTGAGTATCATAAGAGTCCTACTAATTTGGCTTATATCTTTAATATACAGATGTTAAATGCATAGATGACATTGGCAATTGCAGTTTGATTTACCTTAATAATATTTTGCAGCTTGCAGATTTCGATTTGATCAGAGCTTTGTGTTCCCTGCACCTTAGTTTAGAAAGAAAGAATTACAAAATAATTACACTGATTTTTTTCTGTAAAATAAAAAGTCACAAACTAACTTTATTAAAAGGTTATTGCTTTGTGAAACAAGAGCATTTCCCAGACATAGTCTGATAAAGAATGCCATATACTTTACAAAGTCTTTAGTCTATTAGTACATAGTAAATAAAAGGCATCATAGTCAAGAACTTTTCAACTAGTTGAGATAATAGTTTTACAAAATAAAGCTAATATGGAAAAAAGAATATTTTATTAGCTAGCCAAAATATGAGTATGAGGATAACTGAATAGCTTCCTAAGATAATAAAGTTACCCAATATCAATACCAGCACAAGCTTTGTTAAAATGATTTTATGCCTAGCATAGTGGTGCATGCCTTTAATCCCAAAACTTGGGAGGCAAGAGGCAGGTGGATTTTTGTGAGTTCAATGCCAACCTGGTCTACATAGTGAGTTCCAGAACAGCGAGAGCTACGTATTATTTGAAAAACAAAAAATAAAGAAATAAATATATATATAAATAAATAAATATGATTTTATGCAGGACTGTGGATGTAGTTCCATTAGTAGAGTGATTTAGAAGACCCTGAGACAAAACCTATAATGCCAGCCCTTAGAGCCAGGAGGATCAGAAGTTCAAGATCATCATCCTTGACTACACAGACATTTGAGACCAGCCTGAGTGACATAAGATTCTGTCTCAAATAAACTAAAGACTTTATGACTTTACCCATAAGGTCTCTATCTTAATACAGAATAATTTTTGTTTGACCAAAAAACTTTAGATTCCTTTCAATGTTATATACTGTCAGGGATAGAGAGATGGCTTAATGGTTAAGAATACATGCTGTTCTTCCAGGATTTGTATCCAATTCCCAGCATCCATGTCAGACAGCCCAGAACTGCCTGTAAGCTTGAGCTCCAGGAGATATGACATCTCTGGCCTTCACAGGTATCTGCACTCACATGCACATATCTATGCACATGCACACACACACACACACACACACCCTAACTACCTACCTACACACATACACACACACAATTAAATTTTTTAAATTTTATACATTGTTAACAATCTTTTTTAATTGATATCTAGTGATTCTGCATACTTACGAGATATACTGTGGTTTTTCAATTTATGTACATACTATGCTGTAGCACAAATAATAAAAACCCAGAGACAGATAGTGGGGTTCAACCTGAAGATCAGAAAAGCAAAGCAGCCAACCACTAAAGAGGTCTCACCTCTATGAAATCTTCAGACTGAAAGAGAGCGAGTTCCTCTCTCATCCCGCCCTATATTCCTTTTTTTTTGTTTTTTTTTTTTTTTGTTTTTTGTTTTTGTTTTTCGAAACAGGGTTTCTCTGTAGCTTTTGGAGTCAGTCCTGGAACTAGCTCTTGTAGACCAGGCTGGTCTTGAACTCACAGAGATCCGCCTGCCTCTGCCTCCCGAGTGCTGGGATTAAAGGCGTGCGCCACCACCGCCCGGCCCCCTATATTCCTCTTTAGTGCTGGGATTAAAGGCATGCACCACCATTGCCTAGCCTCTATGGCTGACTAGTATGACTACTAGGATTAAAGTATGTGCTACCACTGCCTGGCTTCTATGGCTGACTAGTATGGCTACTAGGATTAAAGTATGTGCTACCACTGCCTGGCCTCTATGGCTGAGTAGTGTGGTTGTTTTGCATTCTGATCTTCAGGCAAGCTTTATGTATTAAAATGCAAATGAAATATCACTACACCATGCAATATTCAAAGCAGAGTGGTTAGAATCATCATCTCAAATGTTTATTGTAATGACAATATCCAAAATCCTCTCTTCTATTTTGAAATATATATTATTACTTCTATCCATAGTCACCCTAATATACAAAGAACTTCAGAACTAATTTCTGTCATGTATATGTATTTTTGTATTTGATCAACATCTATCCATTACCCCTCTCCACTACCCAACCAAACCTCTAGTATTCGCTCATTTATCTTTATTAACATTTATTATATGACATGTTACTGAACCAAACCTGCCATAGAATTGAAAAAAATATATAATGGTAAGACTTCAAAGCTCTAGTCAAGATATCTATCTGGGCTGGGTGCACGCCTCTAACCCCAGCACTCGGGAGGCAGAGGCAAGCAGATCTCTGTGAGTTGGAGGCCAGCCTGGTCTACAAAGTGAATTCCAGAGCTAAACAGTGAAACTCTGTCTCAAAAAACTAAGGAAAAAAAATGTCTATCTGAGTAAGTGCAGTTGTGTACACCAACAACCTTGCTAGACAAAGAGGTTACGAAAGGAAAATGACAAGTTCATGCCAGCTTGGGCAACATAAGACGTTCAGGGGGCACAGGAAGTGGGAAGATTTACAGAGCCTTAAAAGTTTTTGCCTTTAAGACTCCCTTTCAGGGTTCAATTAAAGACGCCATGGATAGCTACAGGGAGGTTCTGAGGGTAAAGATCTAAGGGGTAAGAAATCTACTCACAACAGGAATTGTCCATACAAGTTTCTTTATTCTCTTCTCTTTTTTCTCATTTCTACTAACTCTCCCTTGCTCTCTCTTGCTCTTTCTTCTACATAGTTCTACACTGTCCCTCATTCCCAGTCATATGTACTCTTAAAATGAGTAATTCCCCAGCCCTAACAGATACCAGGGCTGGAATTATTTTGCCCCACAGCAAATCATGTAAGAGTTTTCATACACTCACACCACACACACACACTCACATACACAGATCCATGAAGTGGCTAGTTCTTATGTGGTGTACTCTTTACTGGAAAAAGTTAGTTAAGAAAGGGAATTAAATCATCAGGAAATTCTAGAGGGGAAGGTTAGTGTGCTATGCTACATGTTAGGTGGTAGATAAAATGTTAAAAGGTTTATTTTCAGTAAAACTATGAATAGGGCACGGATTGTTTAAATCAGCACACCACTTTTCTCCCAGTATGCACAGAGGTTGCAAGGTAACGAGGCAACCTAGGGGAAGCTGATGGCTTTTGATCAGATAGCACATGCACCAAATGCTGCAGTTAGATTTACTGCACTAGGCAGTAGAAACAAAGAAGGGATCTGGGCCTCTAAATTGTTAGTTCTGGCCTTTGCTATTATCAGCCATTCTGGTTGTTGAGGTAAAGCCAGAAAAGCAGCATGGGCAGGGAGTAGTTCTATGTCCTTGGAGATCTGTAAATATATTAGATGGAATGCCCTATGCCAGGACCCTAAGCATTGACAAAATGCCTACTGATAAAGATAATTGCAGGAAGGCAGATCTCTGCACTTAACCTAGGAGAGAGGGACAAAGCCTGGTCAGTGGAAAAACTATTCTCAAGAAACAGTTCTGAACTGTGGGAAATAATCCCCAAATATGTAACAGAAAGGAAGTTAGCTACAGTGAAAAATCTCCAGCAAAGGACAGCCCCTTATTCACAAAGCAATAACACCAAAAAGTCTTGCCTTTTGGTTTAGCCTTTACCAGATCCTTCTTCCTTTTGATAAGCTGCTCATGAAAAGATGGCTGAACAATTACTGTATAATGTTGCAGCTTGTAGCAGGAAACGGCTCTAATGTGGTTTGGTGTCAGAGCATTTGCCTAGCACACAGTGGTCCTCATTTTAATCCTCAAAATGTGTATGCCCAAATTAATTCCTCTGACAATGAGAATATTGTTTATAGCAATAACTTAGATTCCTTATCTATAAAACAAAGGGAATTAGTGCCTTATAAATATAAAAACTATATATGTATATATATAGTGGGGTAATATGGAAACATTTATAAAGTAAACTACAGACAATAACTCTTTGTCTTAACTAGAAAATAATTCTTACTGAAAGGTTCCAATTATGCCTTTTCTATTTTTATATTCCAGTTTTTATCTTCCATATACTAAGTATTCAAGATATGCCAAATACATTTTTTTTTTTTTTGGTTTTTCAAGACAGGGTTTCTCTGTAGCTTTGGAGCCTGTCCTGGAACTAGCTCCTGTAGACCAGGCTGGTCTCGAACTCACAGAGATCCGCCTGCCTCTGCCTCCCGAGTGCTGGGATTAAAGGCGTGCACCACCACCGCCCGGCGCCAAATACATTTTTAAAAAGCCATTTCTTCCCTATTAAATCATAACCTAGCCATGTTTCTTTCATTTGTTTGCTTGGCTGTGCTTTTGTTTATTTTGACAAGACTTTGCTATCTATGTAAAGCAGTTTTAAGACCACAAATTCTTCTGTTTCATCTCCCAAATGCTGAAAATACAGGTGTATACCAAGTTGTCGTAACAGCTAAACAGGTAAATCACTTGCCACCAAGACAGCTGACCTACCCAGGACTCACCCAGAAGAAGGAGAGAACTGACTCCCATGAGTTGTCCTCTGACCTTAACATGCATGTGTGTATATAACCTCTCTTTACCCAAACACATAAATGAATATGATTTTAAAAAAACTAATTGTGATTCTCAGATTATCACAATTGCCTGGCACTTCTCTGAAGTTCCTAAGATCCTAAAATAGATATTTTAGCAAAGCAAAGACTCCAAACACAAAGGTAATCCATGCCGTTATCAAGGCTCCAGGTGATTTTCTGCAAATAAAGTTTAAAAGTCCCTGGCTTTGGGGAAATAAGATGGACAAACAGTCCTAACTAAGGCTTTGCACGCAGCAAGCAAACAATTTTAATTGAGATGATTTTTCCTTTTCATAATCTGATTACATCCACAAAAGTATATACTTAGGTTTTTTTTTAATACACAGACGTATACTTATAGGCAATATTTTCTCACTATATTGATGAAGTTAAATCCAAATGTCTACTGTACACTGACAACCTCCATAATATGTATAATTTTTGTATAGCTGGGTGTGGCAGTGAACACTTTTGTTCCTAGCCTTAGGGAGGGAGGCAGAGGCAGGGACATTTCTGTGAGTTCAAGACTAGCCAGATCTACAAAGTGAATTCCAGGCCAGCCAAAGCTACACAGTGAGAGCCCTGACTCAAAAGAAGGGGAAAAAACAACTTGGGATACAGGATAAAATTCCTTGGAAGAAAGTTTACAGCTCAAAATATCAGCACTTCATTTCTAGTGCATGAGATATAATACACAATATTTAGCATATATTTTTTAAAGATTTTATTTATTTATTATGTATACAACATTCTGTCTCCATGTATGACTGTAAGCCAGAAGAGGGTGCCAGATCTCATTACAGATGGTTGTAAGCCACCATGTGGTTGCTGGGAATTGAACTCAGGTTCTCTGCAAGAACAGTCAATGCTTTTAAACACTGAGCCATCTCTCCAGCCCTTAACATATATTTTTAAAGATATGTGTAGGCATGGTGCCTGATCTGTGCACCACATGCATGGTAGTGCCCACATAGGTCAGAAGAGGGCAACAGAACCCCCTGGAATTAGAGTTACAAACAGTTGTGAACTGCCACGTGGGTGCTGGAAATTAAACCTGGGTCCTCTAGAAAGAAAAACAACCAGTGCTCATAAGCACTGAGCCATTTCTCCAGCCCCAGTATAATAACATATTTTTAATTCTAATGATCAAAATTTCACTTTACATGTCATTAAAACTTAGAAAAACCTCAGACAAAATCCTAATGCATTTTCAAAAACAATGTCTTAAACTCTGTGCTTTCATCACCAAAGACTCCGGGGTGATGGCTCAATTTTATTTTTATCTTTGGAGTCTGGTTTATAACTTTTTTTTCAAAAGTGACTTTATTGCTTTAATTTTTTAAAAAATCTACATATCACAAAGAAAAAAAACTGAGGCAAAAAGAGGTAACTTGATCAAAATCCCTTAGAAAGCTAAATGCTGCATAGAAAACAAATATACCTTTTCTACTTTTGTAGTCGAGAATTTCCGGTACCAGATGCTCTGCCTAAGCATTTTTATGAACTCATAGTTTTCACAAATTCACCCAAATTTTACCAACCTGAGCAATATGTTTCCAGTGTCCAAGTTCAGATTCAAGTCGTGAAACTTCATTTGATAATCTGTTTATTTCTTGTTGTGATGAAATCATATCACCAAAGTCCATGTCGTCTTCACGGAAAGCTGGCACATGAGGACTGATGCCATAACTGAATGAAGGTGATGCAGCGGCTGCTGGTACCCTGCCAGATCCTGAATGTACAGACTGGGCAGCCGACTGCAGTCTGCGTAATTCATCCTGGAGTGCAATCTGACTTGCTTTAAGGTGGCTGACTTCTTCCTATGTATTTACAATCCATGTTTTAGAGAACTTATATTTAACACTGCTTATTGACCTTTTTATAGATTCATGTGTGGAAAGGCATGAAGATCCAATAATAGTAATTAAGTGAATCCAGATATTCCACCATACCCTAACCACAAGACTGTTATTTGAAATCTTGAAATTTGAAAGACAAACATAATTCCCATAAAGTTAGGATAGCATGAAGATTAGAATTTCACTCAGATGTTAACTAAAGCAATGAATTTGTCAGTGGATCATTAAATTTGCTATCATCGAAATATAGGTAATTTCTCAGAGCTCTGTTTATCAGACATGAAGTAAAACAAAAGCTGTGCAATTTATACATTCAAAAGTTTTCTTAGAACTCTCCTGCTAGTAAAGCCTTAGGTAATTTAGTTAATCCAGAGAATGGCTCCATGAAACAGGTCCATGAAACAGGGATAACTTTGCACTATTCTGCACAACAGAACTGAAAAAATACTTTGATTTATTAACCCAATATTTCTAGATAAGATTACACAGTCACACTACGATTATCAGCCCATGAGTCTTAGGGGAAAAAATGCATTAAAAGAGGCCCTGGCTTTAACTAGCCAAGAAGAGCCAAAGAAAACCTGACCATATTTAGAGAGATAACAGTATAAAACTCCTGAATTTTCAAGCAGAGTTCTAGCTGCAGGCTGCCAATAGCAAGCTAAGTGTGGTGGACATATCTATAACCTCAGAAGTCAGGGGCTGAGGCAGGAGGTATTGCTGCAAATCTGAGTACATCCAGGGCTACACAGGGTAAGTACTGGAGCAGACAGTGCTACTTCACAAGACTAAATCAGAAATGAAAAAAAGAAAGAGAAAGAGAAAAAAACAAAAGCAACACACACACACACACACACACACACAAACCTTCCACCACCACCAAAAAAAAGCTAGTGATGTAGCTTAGTTGGTAGAGTTGCTTTTCCTACTAAGCATCAAGTTTGGATTGATCCCCAGCAGTAAATAAAATGGGGCATAGTAGCACATGTTGCAATCCCTGCGCTCTGAGAGACTGCAACAGGAGGAGGCTCAGAGCAAGTTTGAAGCCAAACTGGACTATATGAGACCCTCTCTTAAAAATAATTTTAAGAAGAGAGCTAGAGAAAGCTGGGGGAAACAAGCTCCACCGTGAGCAGAAGCAAGGAGCAGGTCCAGCCCTAGGAGCCAACCAATCCGGAGACACTGCAGACCAGGATTGAGCCAACGACCTGACCCAGAGTCTGCGACCTCCACTGGAACCAGTTACCTAAGACACAGAGAGAAAAAGCTCCACCAGGAGCAGAGGCCGAGAAGCAATCCCAGTCCCCGGTCACAAGTGGATCAGGACTGACCCAGCGACCAGAACCAGAGCCAACGATCTCCACCAGAACAGAATCCCAATTATCCAACAGAATCTCAGACAGCCCCAACCACACCCATTAGAGGAAAAGATGAGTAGAGAAGGTAAGATCACATTCTACACCACAAGGAGGAACACAATACCAGTAAAACCTAAAGTCCATACAAAACTAAGACCTGAACAATCAAACATGGAAAAACCAGAAGAAAATGATCAAAACAATAACCTCAAGAGAATGTTTGAAATTCTTAAAAGATGAAATTAGAAATCACCTTAAGGAAATGGAGCAGAAAACAAACGAAAAATTGGAAGATATCAGAAAACCACTTAAAGAAGACCAAAAAAAAGAACTCAAACATGTAACAAAAACCCTTCAGGACTTGAAAAGTGAGATGAAAAAAAATAAAGAAAACACAAGATGAAGGAATTATAGAAACAGAAATCATGAGGAAAAGAACAGGAACCACAACTGCAAGTACAAACAACAGAATACAAGAAATAGAAGAGAGAGTCTCAAGTGCTGAAGATAAAATAGAGGAAATAGACTCATCAATTAAAGAAAACATTAAATCTAACAAAAACTTAACCCAAAATATCTATGAAATATGGGACAACATAAAAAGACCAAATCGTAGACTAATAGGTATAGAAGAAGAAGAAGTTCAACTCAAGAAAATTTACTTAACAAAATCACAGAAGAAAACTTTCCCTCCCTAAAAAAAGATATGCCTATGAAAATACAAGAAGCTCACAGAACACCAAATAGATTAGATCCAAAAAAAAAAAAAAGTCCTCTCGCCACATAATAATCAAAACACTAAAGATACAGACTAAAGAAAGAATACTAAGAGCTGCAAAGGAAAAAGCACAAGTAACATATAAAGGTAGACCTATCAGAATTACACCTGACTTCTCAATGGAGACAATGAAAGCCAGAAGGTCATGGTCAAACATTATGAAGACATTAAGAGACCACATGCCAGCCCAGACTACTATACCCAGCAAAACTGTCAATCACCATAGAAGGACAAAACAAAATATTCCACGACAAAACTAGATTTCACCAATACCTAACGACAAATCCAGCCTTACACAAAATACTAGAAGGAAAACTTCAACCTAAGGAAGATAGCTACACCAACAAAAACACAGAAAACTGAGGATCTCACTACAGCAAATAACAAAGAAGGAAAAAAAAGCACAAATTAACATCACCAACGATGAAAACCAAATTAACAGGGGATAGCAACCACTGGTCATTAATATCCCTTAATGTACATGGACTCAACTCACCCATAAAAAGACACTGTCTAACAGACTGGATACAAAAACAGAACCCATCCGTCTTCTGCATACAAAAAATGCATCTCAACCTCAAAGACAGACATCGTCTCAGGGTAAAAGGTTGGGAAAAAATACACCAATCAAATGGACCTAAGAAACAAACAGGTGTAGCTATCCTGATATCTAACAAAAGAGACTTTGAGCTAAGATCAGTCAAAAGAGACAAAGAAGGACATTTCATATTAGTCACAGGAAAAATCCATCAAGAGGAAATTTCAATACTGAACATCTATGCCCCAAATACAAGGGCACCCTCATAT
>JAQHUG010000055.1:3753664-3763814 GCA_028555095.1 Dicrostonyx torquatus | reverse complement strand
AAAAAAAAAAGACTCTTTTAGAAGCTAGAATTTACTCTTTCCAAAAGTGAGCTCATGAAATACAACAGGAATTTCCCCAATTTATGAAATTTGGTATTTTTAATACTTTCATGACTATAAAACAGCCATGCAGTAAGAATGAAGGAATGAAGATGCGCTCTTGCCTCTTTCTGCTGCAGCTGAGTGCGGTAACTCGCAGACTGCTGCTTTATTTGTAGTTCTGATGCTTCGTGTTTTTCCTCTAGGTCAGTGTAAAGCTTTTTAAGTCTTTCATTCTAGAAGCAAAGAGAAGAAAGATTTCAAGTCAAGCATGTTAGCAATCATTACATACATGCATCATAAAAAAATTACACAAAAATGTAAAATATCAAAGATCTTAAACTGAATTCTGGCCTTTAATATATAGCTTTAAATTAAAATCCTAATTTTAGCCCTACTTTATCTTCAACAAAATCAAAAGTTGGTAAAGCCCCCAAAATATCTATCAGTTTTAAAGAAACAGGGAGAAGCAGAGGTAAGGCTAGGGAGATGACCAGTTAGTGAAGAAAGTGATTGCTATGGCAACTCAGTATCATCTGGTCCTGAGCACATGGATTTGGTTCCCAGTGAGAACATTAAACATTAGGGCTTTTTTTTTTCTTTCTACCAAACACTGTAAAACTTACGTTTATGACAAGGAATTCAAAGACTTTTATGTAGATGTTTTAATCCCATACACAACCAGTAAAACATTGCTTTACACAAGGGCCCTGATGTGAGTTAAGTGGCTTTCTTTCAATTCCTTTGAGACCAATCTTGAAAGGCTGTGAGGTTAGACCCCAGGCAACAGAGAAGAGACCCAGTCACCAGATATTAGAATAAAAATCAAGCTCCCTCTTCTGAGCACACCCTCTTGGTCAAGAATAAAGTTGTGCTTCTTCAGGTCACTTCAGTTAAAGGCAGTCTTGGTGGTGCAGGCCTTTCAAGCCAACACCTGTGAGGCAAAGGCAGGAGGATCCCTGCGAGTCTGGGACCAGTCTGGTCTACATAGTGCATTCCAGGAGTGAGGACTACATGGAAAGAGACTGTCTCAAGATAAAAAGGGCACTTTAGTTGTAGTGGTCTCTTTCTTTGTGATCCTGAACTTAAGTCTAACACCAGTACCCATATCAGGCAGCTCACAACCAACCACCTGTAACCCTAGCTCGAGGAGAGGCTAACAACACTGGCTTAATCAGACATTGGTACGGACACACACATACATGCATAAATTAAAAATAATAAATGTTTCTTAAAATAAGTGGGGGCTGAGGAGATGGCTCTACCAGAAGATCCAGCTTCAATTCCCAGCATCCATATGGAGTCTCACAACTATCTATAACTACAGCTTGAGGGAGATATGGAGCCCTCTTCTGGCCTCCAAGGGCACTGTACACATGTGGTGCACAAATTCAGAAAATTACATACACATAAAATAAACAATAATTTGAATATTATGTGACTGGGTGCAATGCATGTCTTTAATCCCAGCACTCAACAATGGCAGGCAGATCTCTGTGAGCTGGAGACCAGCCTGAGCTAACCAGGGCTCATTAAGACACTATCTCAAACAAAGTCCTTGTCATGGCATGGTGGTGAGGGTGGTGGTAATGTGATCCCAGCAAGGGGAAGGCAGAACAGGAGCTAGCTGTCCAGACAGCCAAGCCTAACCTGTAAGCCTCAGTTTCCAGTGAGAGACAGTGTCTCAAGAACAGGAGGCCTGGGGTTGGAGAGATGGCAGTTAAAAGCACTGATTGTTCTTCCAGAGGATCTAGGTTCAATTCCCAACACCCTCACAACTATCTCTAACACTGATTCCAGAGGAGCTAACACCTTCTTCTGGCCTCCCTGGGCACTGCATGCAAATGGTGCTCAGACACAAATACATATTAAATGCCCATATACACTTTTAAAAAAAAACAAACAAAAATACAAAGTGGATGGCTCCTGAAGAATCATATTCAGAGTTGATTGCTGGCCTCCACATGCACATAAATGTTCACAAAAGAAAAGAGAAGGAAGGAAGAAGTAACAACCAAAAGTCTACATAGAAGGCAGCTGAACTCTATAATCAATAATTACAAGATAATTAGGTTCCTGTTTATACATGAGTTAGTAAGCAGCCAGATGAATCCAAAGAACACCGCCTATTTTGTGTTTGTTGTGAGACAAGGTCTTATTGTCTCATCCTAACTGGCCTGAATCCCAGCCCAAGTGATCTTCTGCTTTAATGTTCTGAGTATAGTTGGGATCACAGGCATGTACCATCAATCACACCCAGCTCTCCATGCTTTCAAAGCCATAAAATGGGAGGCTGGAAATGGCTCAGCATTTAAGAGCATTGGTGGTTCTTCCTTTCAGATGATCCAGGTTTGATTCCCAGCACCAACATGGTAGTTCAGAATCACCTATAACTCCAGTTCAGGGGTCTGACACCACCTTCTTTTCTCCACAGGCACTGTACCCATGTGGTACACAGACATGTGTAAGCAAAATACTCACACACACATGAAAAATGGAGTATGCTATATTTATAAGACTATGAAAATGTCTGGTGAAGTCAGAAGTGGTGGTGCAAACCCTTAATTCCAGCACTGGAAGGCAGAGACAGGCATATCTCTGTGAGTTCAAGGCCCATCTAATCTACAGCAAGTCTGAGAACAGCCAAGGATACAAAGAAAGACCCTGTCTCAAAAAAAAAAAAAAGAAAGAAAGAAAGAAAAAGAAAAAACAAAAAAGTTCTTCACTGTCATTTTATTCACACTTCTGAAAAAATGGTAACATCATAAAAAAGGTTAAAAGAGTCTACTAGACACAAATAATGAATGCAATAACTAAATAACTATTTCCGTGGCAAAAAGAGGGAAAGGTAGCTAAGGTGAATACGTACAGTTTGCAATTAAAGACTCCTAACTAGGACTTGGAATAGGCTAGCCAGTGACACAGCAAGACCCTGTCTCCAAAAAAACAAAAAGAAAACGAACAAGCAACAACAACAAACAGAACAAAGCTAGGGAGGTGGATCAGTGTGTACAACGCTTGCTGCCTAAGTGTGAGGACCAGAGATCAGAACACCAGGACATACATGTAAAGCCAGACACATCTATAATCCTACTATTATTACTTTTAGCTGTAAGGTGGATTCAGGAAAATCCGTGCAAGCCTGTGGCCAGGTAGCCTGGCATATGAAGCAGCAAAACACAAGAGACCCTGTCTCAAGGTGAAAGGACTAACAACTGAGGCCCTCCATCCCCCATGTGTTGTGGCACACACATAATCTGACCCGCACACACAAAACAATGAAGGAAAAACCAAAAGGAATTCAATCAACACTCACAGGCAAATCTAAAGAGCCCTTGTCTGCCTCTATTATTTGAGTAGCATCAAATGAGGGAGTGGCTTACAAGAAGTGAATGTGTCTCCCCAAATAAACATTTTAAACTCTAGAACCATGCTTGCCATAAGTGATATTATGGTCATAAGGAGGATTAAAGGGACTGAAATCTACAGAAGGACAGAAAACTTCTATTTCCTTTCTCAGACTCAGCACAAAGCAGACATTATTCAAGTAGATTAGTCTTTACTTTCCCCAAAAATACTAGAAAATTCCCTTAGGTTACACCAGCATGCATCCTCTGCTGCTAACGTTTTTTATGGGCCTGTACCAATGAAAGGCTTCTCAAGGATTTTCTAGCTCAGTCTTAATAAGAACTCATGAGCCGCTACACTTGTGTTCCTTATCAAGTTACTGTGCTAAGGTCTCAAAGTGCCACCACAATGCTATCTTCTACAGGCTCAGTGCTAACATCCCTCTCTCACAAGTCCCTCCTCTACTTTCAAATTCCACACCATACCTTGATATCATAGACCAGAGTTGAACAAGGCTTGTTAGGAAATACTGTCTTGGCATCTAGATTCAGTGTTCTCTTTTTATAGGCTTAGAATTGAGGGGATCATCCTTACCACTTCTCTAAGAACATCTCTCACTACAACACTAAGTGGTTTTTTTTTTGCTGTTCTTTTCTTTTTAAAAAAAAAAATAAAGATTTATTTATTTATTATATATACAGTGTTCTGGTTGTATGTCTGCCTGCAGGCCAGAAGAGGGCAGATCTTATTTCAGATGGTTGTGAGCCACCGTACGGTTGCTGAGAACTGAACTCAGGAGCTCTGGAAGAGCAGCCAGTGCTCTTAACTGCTGAGCCAGTTCTCCAGGCCCTCTTTTGCTGTTCTCATCCCAAGGCTAAATTGTTGAGTTCTGATAGTCCTTTACAATAGTTCCCACTCTTAAATCCTTTTTGTTGTTCTTTTGTGCGAGTCCACGGCAGCTTGCTGCGGGTTCGAGACCACGCAGCAGGTCCCCAAACTAAGATAGCTGGTACCCAGCCATGTGGCTGCTGACTGTTCCCAGGCTAGCGAGCGGAGTGGGCAGGTGGCGGGCCCTGAGAGCAGCCAGTCCCAGCCAGAGACAGCTACTGGACCCTGAGCAGTGGATGGTCCCACGCAGGGAGACACCTGGCAGGCGGGCAGGAGACAGAGACATGGATAAGCACACCATGCAGAGTAAAGTTGAACATTTATTAGGGTTATGGAGGGGAATGGGGGAAGGGGAGGAAAAGAAGAGGAGAGACAGAGAGAGAGGGAGGGAGAAAGAGGAGAGAGAAGAAGCAGCAGCTGCTGCCTCTCCAAGAGAAGGAACAGGAAGAGAAGGGCAATCCTCTGCGACTGCAGACAGGAAGGGAGTGAGCGTGGCTTGTCTCTTAAAGGGACAGAAATCATTACATTTCCACCTTTTTTTATAATAAAAAAGTGGGCAGTTAAGCACCACAGGTAAATGTTCAACTTTACTTTGCATGGCATGCTTATCCATATCTCTGTCTCCTGCCCACCCGCCAGGTGTCTCCCTGCCCGGGACCACCCACCGCTTGGGGGCCAGTAGCCATCTCTGGCTGGGACTGGCTGCTCTCAGGGTCTGCCACCTGCCCACACCGCTCACTCGCTGGGGAACAGCCAGCCACCACATGGCTGGGGACCAGCCATCTTAGTTTAGGGACCTGCCGCGTGGTCTCGACCCCACAGCAAGCTGCCGGGGACCTGCCCAAAAGAACAACATTGGTGCCATGACTCGGACAGGCTCTCCTGTTCCAGTTCTTCTCCAGGGATCGGGATCCTGAACCAGGTTTTTTTATTGGTGAGTCTGCTATGGTTGCTTCCCTTAGCTAAGATTGTACTTGGAATGGCCCAGTGCCAATCCACCCATGACTGAGTGCCCAGGGTCCCTCAGAGCCTTCTTTCTCTCTTTTTTTTCTTTTCTTTTCTTTTCCTTTTTTTCCCTCACTGTAAAAAGCCGCTCAGAGCGGCCTATGGCCTTCTCTGGCTTCCAGTCACCTGGACTGGATCCAGTCAGGCCTTACCTTCCCACTCATGGTCTCGGCGGATGCCCTGCCATGAGTCTTGGAAGGTCACACTGATTTAAACCCTGCTTATGGGGGAGACGTCCCGGTTATAGGCCTTGTGGTGTCACTATTTTGCGGGCTTACACAATTTTGGCTGCTGGGTAGCGATCTATCCATGTCCTTCCCTCAGCTTTTTTTTTTTTTCAATTCCAGCTGTGGCTTGTGGCATGGTGAGGCTTTTTTCAATCCCAGCCTTTTGCACCCCCTTCCCCTCATGGCTTGTGGCATGGTGCAGCTCTTTCAGTTCCAGCCTTTTGCTTCCCTCTGCGGCTTGTGGCATGGCAGCTTAGCAACAGGGCAAATTATGCCTCTATTATTGAGCTTAAAATTCCTACAGCTCAAAAATTGTGGCTTTTTCATACAACATGTGGCTGCTGCCATTTTTGACTCCATCTTGGCTGAGAGCCAGGTCAGGTGACCAGGTTCTCCCATCTCTACTGAAGTATGCCCTGTCTTGTCCCCCGGTTTACTTATGTTTTTTGTCTCTAAATTCCTCTTGCTGACTCTGTTGCATGTGTGTTTTATGCAGTGGCATGCCTTTGGTAGGGCCCACCAAAGCATCCATTTCATTCAATTCCTGTATGTGTATGTTCATACATGTAACCTAAATGCACCTATGCTTAATGTTCTAACTGTTCATTGCATCTCATTTCAGACTACAAAAACAATTAAGTCTCATGTTTTAAACTGGTATGTACTTTTAAGTTTCTTAAAAAATATATTAAGCTGTTCTCTACTATTGTTAGCTCTGCTATTAACCTTCTATTGCAAGCAGTTTTTCTTCTGTCATTTTACAAGTGTAAATCTTACCTGTTAAGTTGAGAGCTAATGCAGTCAAGCTCAGACCCAGCTCTCCAGGCAGATTCTAAATTGTAGTTATACCTAATGGACAGCCCTCAACTGCTCAGAGATCTGAGGAATATGGCATTTATTTAAAAAAAAACAAAAACTTTTCATAACAAAAAGAGACAGGTTGCCTCCCAACAGCACTCTACTTCCTCTAAAGAAGACAGAAGATAAATGGGCACACAACAACATCCATCCACAGTTCGCTTCACCACTGGGCCTGGGCAAAGCTGCCCTTCATCTAAGCTGAAGAGCTCCTGATGTGGACAGAATCGCTGGAATCAACAGCCTGCTCCTAACAAGGTAGGCCTGTCTTCCTACAGATTTCTTAGCCCACAGGATCTTCATGGAGGACCCATGATCATGGAGGACCTTCATCATGGAGGACCCAAAAGAGGAGTAGCTCTGGGTGCCAACTAAGTAAGTTCTCTGTCATTTTTTAATTAGTAACTCAAGTAAAATTTTATCCTTCTCAAAGATCTCTGATACAGTCTGATAGCTGAGAGGCTTTGTCAGTTTAAAAAGACAATATCACTAAACAAGTTTCAGATCAAATTTCTCTCTCATGCTGCGTTCCATAGTCTTAAAAATACTTTTCATTGTACAAAAGTATCTGTCACATTCTAACATAAATATGTTACTGTTTATACAATGTATGTGTCTAAAACTTCTGTTTTCACAAACCCAAAGAATTCTTGTGAGTTCCAGAAAGCCAAATTAAAGAATCCACCTTAAACAGGTCAGAAACACACCCCCCCCAATTCCCTGGTCCTAAAAAAAAATTTCTTTTCCTTAATTTAACTTTGTTCTTTGTTCTGCCAATATCTTAAACAGGTGTAAGAGACACCAGACATTTCCATGCCACAAACACCGGACAGGAGCAAAGAGAGCAGCTATGCAAGGATGTGATCAGCACCAAGCCATCTCAGGTCCTCCCCACAAAAGACAATGCCCACAAATAAGCCAGAAGCAGTCTTGAGAATCCGCCGCCCCAATTCCTTCAACCTGTGGTGCCTTATTCCCCTGCTTTTTTTTTTTTATAAAAAAGAGCTGGGAATGTAGTAACTGTTCCGGCTCTTTAAGAAATGAGCCACGCCCACTCCTTTCCTGCCTGCAGCCTCAGATGCTCGCCTTCTCTTCCTGTTCCTTCTCTCAGAGAGGCAGCAGCTCCTTCTTCTTCTCTCTCTCTCCTCTCTCCTCTCCCTCTCCCTCTCCCTCTCCCTCTCCCTCTCCCTCTCCCTCTCTCTCTCTCTCTCTCTCTCTCTCTCTCCCTTCTTTTCCCTTTCCCCCTTTCCCCTCCATAATCCTAATAAATGTTCAACTTTACTCTACCTGGGTACCTGTCTGGTCTCATGCAGCCGTCTGCCCATCTCTGCCTGGGGTTCGGGGACCCACGGCAGCCGTCTCTGCCTGAGACTGGCTGTTCTCAGGGCCACCGGGCAGCAGCCATCTCTGCCTGGGGCTCAGGGACCAGCGGCCATCTCTGCATGATACATATTTCTCTCTCTCTAACCTGCCCACTGACACATGGCTGGGGACCATTGGGGACCGCTTGCGTGGTCTTGTGCACCCCGTCCCCGCAGCAAGCTGCCAGGACCTGCGACAAAAGAACAACACTTTTAATTTCTTTAGGGCTTCCCTCTGAACTTTTTCAAGTTTTCTCATTCCTATTAAGTATAATATAATGTCCAGAATTAGTCACAACTACACATTGACTCATAAGGAACAAAACAGTCAAGTGAGCTTATTATTCCGGTATTCTTAACTTTGTTGCTCCAAATATTACAAATATTATTCTAATGTTAGGAAATGTAAAACAGATTAAACAGAATTCTGTTTTTCATATTATATTTAAATGCACCACTAACTGATGTGGGATTCCCCTCTGTATGCTGTGAATATGTTTTATTATCACTGGTTAATAAAGAAGCTGCTTGGGGCCTATGGTAGTGCAGAATAGAGCAAGGCAGAAATTTCAAGTAGAGATATAGGAGAAAAGTAGGTGGGGTCAGAAGGACACCATGTAGTCTCAGAGGGAGACAGACACCCACCGAACCTTAGCAGTAAACCACAGAACAATAGAAATGGGTTAATTTAAGATGTAAGAGTTGATGAGAAATATGCTTAAGCTATTGGCCAAACAGTATTATGATTAATACAGTTTCTGTGTGATTATTTAGGGTCTGGGCAGCCAGGAAATGAACAAGCAATCTCCACCTACAACTAGCTAGGTGTGATGGTTCAGGCCTTGTGATGGTTTAAATACAGATATTTTCTCCCATATTCTCATATATTTGAATGCTTGGTCATCAGGGAGTGGCACTATCTGAAAAGGATTAGGAGGTGTGGCCTTGTTGTAGGAACTGTGTCATTGGGTGTAGGATTTGAGACTTCAAAAACCCACACTGGGTTGTATGTCTCTCTTTCGCTCCGCCTGTAGATCAGGAAGTTGCTCTCAATTACTACTCCAGTACCATGCAGGCTATGCCTGCTACCATGCTTCCCATCATGATGATAATGGACTAAGCCTCTGAAACTGCAAGACAGGTCCCAATTAAATGCTTTCCTTCATAAGAGGAAATATCTTGACCATGATATCTCTTCATAGTAATAGAACATTGACTAAGATAGGCCTGTTAGCCCAACATTCATGAGGCTGAGGCAAGATCATCAGTTCAAGGACAGCCTGGGCTACATAGGAAACATTAGCAAAGAAAACAAAATAACAGATAATAAGTACAAACAAACAAATGTACCACTATAATGTAGCACACTGCTGGATAATGTCAATGATAAACTTTTATAACACAACTATTTCTATATTTGGTAGTCCCTACTTTTAATAGCTACAAGTGGAAATGAGACTAAAAAGAACAACTGTGGCAAATATAAACATTCTTCACTTCGGGAAGATCTGTAAAACACAAGACAAAACCCTGACAACATGAAAGGCTGAAAGACAGGCAGTACATTTATAAATTTTCTAAGTTTCAGTAACTTTCAAGGCTATAAAAGAAAAAAGCCTGAAGTTTGACACCTTTCTTTAATTGTCCTTACCTCCAATCTTAAGACTGAATGAGTAGCTTCATTTTCCTCTCTCCCGGAACTGGAGAAATCCACTACAAAACAAACAGTATATGCTGAGTGTTTGATGAACACCATATGAAGTAATAAACAGTTGTTTTTTGGTGGTTGGACTGATGCTAAGGGACAGTCCTAGACCTAGTCCACGTCAGTCGTGTGCTCACCACTGGGCTGGCCCTCCAACCCCGAAGAGGCATCTTAAAGGAAATGCATTTCACTGAGATTAAAGGCATGTGCCACCACCACACTGCAAAAGAGAAGTTTATTTAAAACTTCAAATGTTAGCTGAACTGTGATGGCACAGACCTTTAGTCCCAGTACTTGGGAGACAAAGGCAGGCAGATCTATGTGAAGTTAAGGCCAGCCTGGTTTACAAAGTGAGTTCCAGGACAGCCAGGGTTGTTACACAGAGAAAGCCTGTCTAGAAAAACCAAATAAGTAAATAGACAAACTTCTCTATAATTTTAGATGAAACTTACTCAACTGGAGCTTACAGTTTACTTTTACCTTCTAGGTCTAAGACTATAAAATAGTGACCTATAATTAAAACACAAATATATTCTGAGAATACTTAGAGTAACACAAACATAATTTATTACAAATAGTGATGAGGAGCCGGGCGGTGGTGGCGCACGCCTTTAATTCCAGCACTCGGGAGGCAGAGGCAGGCGGATCTCTGTGAGTTCGAGACCAGCCTGGTCTACAAGAGCTAGTTCCAGGACAGGCTCCAAAGCCACAGAGAAACC
>JAQHUG010000055.1:3720812-3736900 GCA_028555095.1 Dicrostonyx torquatus | reverse complement strand
CACAAACACCCCAATAGTTAGCCTGAGTGTTCCTGATCCTCACAAACACCCCAATAGTTAGCCTGAGTGTTCCTGATCCCCACAAATACCCCAGTAGTTAGCCTGAGTGTTCCTGATCACCATTCAGGAAGTTGCAAGACCAACACAGCACAGTTAAACACATCAGAGAAGTCCCATGCCTCAGGGATTCCAAGTAGTAAACCCCTAAGTCAGGAAAATACTATCAGCTGTGCCATAGTATATGTGTGCCCCCTTCCTGCCACGCCCATCTCACTTTAATAATCCAAGTAGCCTGGCTACTTGGATTTGCTACATAGACCAGGCTGGCCTCAAATTCAATAGAGATCTACCTATATACCTATATCTATCTATCTAACTCTGTCTCCCAAGTTCTAGGATTAAAGATATGTGTTATCACTCTTAACATTTCTTCATTAATACTAAATACCTTTCATTGTCTTTATGAAAAACAGAATATTTGACATGTCCCTATTCCCTTTCCTTCTGGGCTCTAAATAGTGTTATAATCACTGAGAAGCCATCAATGCTTACATTGCATGGTTTGGTGTGGTCAGTGAGATGTTCTCTGGAGTATTGTTTGACTACTTCATCCCCAGCTGGTGGCACTGTTAGGGGGCGAACTCCAAGTGAGGCCTAGCTATAGCACTAGGGGCAGGTCTTGAAAGGTTACAGGCCAGCCTCACAACCTGTGTAGTCTTGTTTCCTAACCTGCCAAAATGGAAGATGTGATTGTAGGGGGATATTATTTAAGGTATGTTGCTTTTGTTTATACTGCAGTTATTTAACTGTATGAAGCTGTATTACTGTGCCTGTCTAAAACACCTGATGGTCTAATAAAGAGCTGAACAGCCAATAGGGAGGCAGAAGAGAGAAATAGGCGGGGCTGACAGGCAAAGAGGATAATTATGAGACTTCTGGGGGAAAGGGATCTGGAAACTAGAAAGGAAAGAGGAAGACTTCAGAGGCCAGTCATCCAGCTACACAGCCAGACACGGAGGAAGAAGGAAAGAAAAGGTATAGAGAAATAGAAGAAGGTAAAAGCCCCAAAGCCAAAGATAGATGGGATAATTTAAGAAAAGCTGGTTGGGGCCTGGAGAGATGGCTCAGTGGTGCCTGTTCTTCCAAAGGTCCTGAGTTCAATTCCCAGCAACCACATGGTGGCTCACAACCATCTGTAATGAAGTCTGGTGCCCTCTTCTGGCCTTCAGGCATACATGAAGAAAGAATATTGAGGCATTTTCTATATAGCCTTAACTGATTTGGAGCATTTGTATGAAAGAATATTGCATACATATAAATAAATATTTTTAAAAAATAGAAAAAAAAGAAAAGCTGGCAAGCAAACAAGGCAAGCTAAGGCCAGGCATTCATAACTAAGAATAAGTCTCCATGTGAGATTTACTTGGGAGCTGGGTAGTGGGCCCCCCAAAAAAGAGTAGAATACCAACATGCGGTAGCTGCTATGCCCTCCCTGACAGGATGGCCTGTACCCTCAGAAACTGTCAGCCCAAACTGATCATTTCTAAGTTGTGTTTTGCCAGGCATTTTGTCACAGCGGCGAGAAAGGCAGCTAATAGATTACATACACTTTGTTCATCGCTACTGAGTCATGTAGTGTATTAAACATTCCTCGCACATTCACATTCTGAATGATGGTTCACTGAGTGCTACATGAATGAACTTTCTCTGTGGTGACCCAAGGGACAAAGGGTGGCTCAGGTCCATGGCCCAGTGTAGAGAAAACAATGCTAGCCAGGCACAATAGCACAAGCCTGCAAACCCAGCACTCAGGAGCCTGAAGCAAGAGACCAAATGCTCCAAATCAGTTAAGGCTATATAGAAAATGCCTCAAATTTACAAAAACCAGTTATTAATGTGCTTTGCCTCTCAAGGTTAAGAACAACTGAACAAACATTTAAAACCAGATTTCAAGGAAGAATGTGGCTGAGGAGATGCTACAGGTGTAGAGGCCATTAGGTCTCAAGCAATGAAAGTTGTGGCAGGCTTGGGTATCTGGGACCAGGTGGTAATGTATTTTCTGAGAGGAATCTGTGAGGGCTCCCCTGCTCTGCTTCATGCACCACTGCAGCTGCATACAAACATGCAACTCCACAGACAGATTCTGCAAGTTCCAGCTACAGTGGGTCTGTGACCTGAAACTGACTTTGGGAAAGGCTCCCACAAGACAGAGATGTAGCTGTGTCTCCAAACAGACTCTGAATAGCAAGGCCATGAATTAACAATGAACACGGAAAGGTTAATAGAAAAGCAATCATTCTCTTTATTTAATAATCTCTGATATTTAAAATACAACTCATTAACATCCACATCAACAGAACCTTCAGTGTTCAACAGTGCTTTGGGAAGCCCAGCTTTCGAAGGAGCAGACAGACGGAAGACCTGTGGAGCGGCAGCCCATAACTCGAGGAAACCGGGCACATGAGATGGGCTGCAGAGTTGGGTCCTGAGCGAACTGCACTTTTTATTTCACGGCTTATGCACTTAATTTTCAAATATTTTATTTATACAGCACAGTCATTGTTTTAAAAAGTTATTCCTATTTAGTCCAGTGTTGTAAAAATTAGATAATCACATTTCAAATGTCTGTCATCCTCTAAAAAAAAAATTTAAAAAAATCCAGGAAACATACAACCTTTAAACAATGCAAGAGACATTTGAGTATTTCTTAAACAACTGCATTTTCCACACACTTTCCACTACAACTTTGTCTATGACTGCAACCATAAAATGTGTACTGGTATTATTAACACCCATAATAAACTACATAAATTTAGGGAGTACATTATTTTGTATTAATTCCTAAAATGACTGACCATTATTGAAATAAAAACTACCCTCAAATTTCACTCATGAAAGACTACAACAAAACTTTTTATTATGTATAACACTTTGGAAAAAATACAAACCAATTTGTTTCTTTAGCTCATTATAAACTAATCAGGAATGAAGGGAGAGTTTTTGTTTTAAATATGAAAAACAAAAATTATCTACACTACTGATTAGTTAATCCAATCTGGCGTCTCTTGATTAAGGTCACATCACCAAAGCTCTACGCGTGGGCTAAAGCACAGCCAATGCTTCACTTTCAAGGTACTCCCTTAAGGCTCTCTAGATGCAGACTGCATGTCGAACTTTGTTCTTATGCAGTGGTAAGGAATGAACGCAAGGCCTGGGCCAGTAGGCAGCCGCTCCACCGCTGCTGAATTTACAGCTGGAGTTAAAGGACTCCATATCAACCACTCAGTCCTCTTACTACTTCAAAACATCAGGATTTCCCAACTTAAGAATCTCAGATAGCACAGTTTGGTCCTGCACTACCCACTTTGGACTTGAGCAGGTCATAAGGGTCAGTTGCAAGAATTTATTAACTCTTGGCACTGGCATGATTTAAAAATAGTATCAAACAGGTATTCAAAATACGTGGTTTAGACTCTGACATGAATAAAACTTAATTTTAATCAACTTGATATTAAATAAAACAATGCATACTACTCAATTTGAGCATTCTTCCTCATTAACTTTGGCTTCATCAAGAAAAATTCAAGTTTGCAGGGGGAAAAAAAGCACCAACTAAAATACCATCTGTGAACTTTAAATGATTTTATCTTAAAAGATTAATGCAGAATTTACTACACTACTGTATCAAACAATTCACAACAGTGGAATATCTGCATATTGCTGTCTTTTGTTTGTTTGCTTGTTTAATTTACGGTTTAGGTCACAAGGCAGCAATTCTGAATTTTTAAAATATAAGTAAGTCCATGACTTTCCAAAAGGAAAAGTGGTCTTTCCAAAGTTTTTTTTTCTTTCTTTCTTTAAGACAAGGTCTCACTGTGCAGCTCTATCAGGTTTAGATCTCACTATAGACCAGGCTGACTGTGAACTCAGAGAGAGCTACCGCCTCTGCCTCCTGAGTGCTGGGATTAAAGGTGAGCACTACCATGGCTGGTCTTCTGAAGTGTTCTCACATTTGCTTATGACACTAGAATTACAACTGTACATATTTGATCTGGTAGTACAAGCTACACATTAGAAAAAAATGATACCAGTAGTTTAAATATGAAACATCAGGTGCTCCCAATTGGTAAAAACAGAATGGAAATGTCAGTCAAGTCCATAACACAACTGTGACGGTGTATTCCCTTGCCCCCAACTGTCCCTCAGTGCTGTCCAGTAAAGAGCAGCTCCTGGTGTACGAGCTAGAGCTTCATCAACTTTTGTATGCTGTGGTTATAATAAGCATTGGCATTTTTCATTAATAATTAAATGTAAAGACTCAGGTAAGCCTAGGTCAATCCAAAAGAAATGGCAGTTCAAGGGTGATTTGGATTTGCTTTGCCAAATACAATAATTCATAACAAACTAAAAAAAAATACACTCAAAAGAAATTCAGTGTATGCTCAGTTTCTCTTTAAAATGTCTACAATAAAATATCAACATAACGTATTTCATAAGTGATCTTACTAGGATGTTTTACAAACTCTAAAGTTAAAACTGAAATGCATATTGGCTTTCTCATTTTTTTTTTAACCAGGCTGCTCATCAACCTAACTGTATAGAAAGTTCACTGTGATTTTTCAGAGAAAAAAGGAAAGGCCAATGTTCAGACAATGTGACTGGCACACTGGGGTAGGTACATACTTCAGTTTAACACTTAACTGTGAACCGTAAGAAAGGTTTTCATGCCAACACCCTAAAGTTGCACAATTTTTCTGAACCTCTGTAATTACTAAAAGAGAACTTCATAGATTTTAGAATAAGACTTACTAAACTTTCATAAAACGAACTCCAAAGAAACTTTACTTGGCACAAAATGACTAAGAAAAAAACCCACTCGTTTTGAAACTGGGGCTATAGCTCAGAGGTAGAGTGCCTGCCCAACATACATGAGGCCCTGGGTTCAATCCCCAGCATAGCCAAATGAAACAATCTGCCCTATCCAAGAGGAAACTATTTCATTATCACAAATAAAAATATTTGTATTTTTTTGCAGTTAGACAATAATAAATCCTATATCAAAAAACTTTCCCTGATAAAATGTGTGCAGAACACACACCAGTAGAGCAATACACCTTTCTTCACCTTCCTAACCTGTTGGCTAAAATTTCTTCTTGTACTTTACTTATGTACAAGTCAACACTCCAAAAGAGGACAGAGAGGGGGGGGGAGGAAGGGAAGGAGAGAGAAGGGGAGAGCAGATATCAGGATCCATGATACCCATGAGACACAGTTAATTTTTACCCAAATCATACCAATATACTGACCCAGAAAGGCTCTGTGCATCTCAATTAAAGAATGTTTATCAAAACTAAGGCCTTTTTAAATCTACAGACAGGACCACTGTGACTTCTGTAATTCTTGACAATTTAAACATGATTGGAAGGGTCAACCCACAGTACATTTATATATTTTCATTAGTAGATTACTTTCATATTCTAGACCACCATTCTGGCAGGCTATATTATACTTTTAAAAAAAAAATGAGGCAGGCATCTATATTCCAGGACTTATTGTAAATAGAACACAAAGCTCCTGTCACAAAAGAAAAAACTAAAACAAACCCACCACCAACACCGAAGGCCAAGTTTCTCCTGCAGTCCATTCATGGCGCTACTGCTAAGTAAGAAGGAAATGTGCTTGCATCCTACGCTTCTCTTTTTCCAAAAAAGAAAGGAAATATGGTGCAAGTGCAGGAAGGACTCCAGATGTCAGCCAGGAGGACACAACTGAAAACCTTCACAAAGCATCCAGAAAGCACATGCTCACACAAAACCCACTACTCGAGCAGTGCTGGCTTCAGAGTATAAAATACACTGAAGTGAGAGGCCTTAAAAAAACAAAGCTCAGAACAGACTGCCATGTTGAGTTGTGGGGGAACAATCAAAACCAGAACACCCCAAGGAAGCATCACGTGCCTTACACACACACACACACACACACACACACACACACACACACACACATACACACACACACGGAGAAGACAGGGTTAGCTTTCTGTAACAAGACAGACAAGAGACATTTCCATAGAAAGTTGATCTAATATGAAACAGAAATTCAAGTGAGCCAAGCCGTTTCCAATGAAGAGAGAAAATAAAAAAAAAAAAAAAATTCAAGATCAAGTCCAATGCAAGAGCTAATTAGTTGGTCCATAAAGAGCCAAGAAAAACTCCCTAATTTCAGTTACATATTGCACACTTGAAAAACAAAAAGGGACATTTAGAAAACTATCTTAAATTTCTTTAGCTGCTGACTGCCTCTTTGGCTAGTATCTGATCAGTACTCAGTCCTATGACACGTTTCTGGCTTTCTATCATTTGCTTGTAAACCACCAAAGGGTCGCATCTCTTCCAGGAACCCATTGTCAAAATGGACCATACACTGTAATCACACAGACAATGTTAGAAAGCAAGAGTAGCAAAATGATTTTAAAGGTATTATTTTTTTCTTTCCGCTTTCAAATTATCTTTAGCAGTTTCTAAAGACATGGTCACAGCTGCCCGAAGCATGTCTTCTTCACTCGCAGCATCACCTGCTGGGAAGAAAACACAGTTCTCAGAAACACAGCTGGAAGATTCTCAATCATCAAAATGCAAACTTTTGAATTAGAGGTGTAGCTACTTGGTAGAATGCTTGCACAGCATGAATAAGGCCCTGGGTTCAATCCGTAGCACGGTATAAAAGAAGGCATGAAGACATACTCCTCTCATCCTAGTACTCAAGTAGAGGCAGGAGAATCACAAATTCAAGGTTGTCCTTGATTATATAACATTTGAATCCAGTCTGAGCTACATGAAACTTAGCCAAAATAAAGAAAAAAAGAGCAAACGCTTAGGAAATACATTTCTACTTGAATACTAATTTTTCTTTTCTTTCATTTTTTTTTTAAAGAATTAACTTTGTAAATCTGTAGGCACGGTGTGCCATGACCTGTGTAGAGGTCAGAGGACAGAAGGGCAAGTGCCCTCCTTACAGCAAGTGGGTTCTGATGATTGGACCTAGGTAGTCAGGTTTGGCAGCAAGCATCTTTCCCTGCTGAGCCCCCTGCTGGCCCTAGTTTCCTTTTATTGACTTTGTAATTCACATGCTATTTGTGTGGCACTTTAAATTCCACAAATGGATAGAGAACAAAATACCATAAGACATATACCTATTGCTCCTCCTTGTCCAGTAACTTTGCGGCTAATCCAAAGTCCAGCCAGATGTCTGTTTATAGTTCAGCCTGTCTGGCAAGTCAAGGTCTCATATGGTGTATGGAGCCTTCCGAATGTAGAACTTTTCATTTACCATGATGCGTTTGAAATTTATTGTGTTTATTAACATTTTTTAGAAAACCTTTTTATTTGTAAACAATTAAAAAATTCACAGGAAGTTGCAAAGACAGGGGCCCTGTGGACCTGTCAGCTCAATTTCTCCCAACAGTTACATATTCTATAACTAAAGCTCAAACTGAAACAAAGACTATATAGCACAATGTTGGTGGTTCTATATGACTTCAAAATATCTTTTCTACTTGTCGGTTGTTTTGTTTAGTTAAATGCCTAATATGGCATTTCATCACACATGCAAACTCCTACTACCATCACCACCACTACCAGGACTAGAGGGCCAGGGGCATGACTAAGTTGTGGGAAGAGGATGGCGTCCTGTGTGAAAGTGTACTATTGATACGAACACAACCATATCAGGAACCCTAATGTTTCAGACACATGGGAATGGCAAAGCCTGTCAGGGATCAGGATCAGAAGAATGTTCTTCTGGTCCAAGAAAAACGTAAAGCCTTCTCCTGGTCCAAGTAGGGATGTTAATGATGAATGGCTAATCATTAGCTAAAACCAGTGTGAAACTATCAATGCAATTCCTTTTAGATGACTGCAACCTGAGACTGATCCCCTCCAGAGACCACCGAATCGAGATTAGCTAACTACACCACACCACCCCACCCTGACATGTATGCACATGCCTCCTCCTCTTTTGTGCTACATTTAATAGAGGCACTGAGTTTCCAGGCTGCTGGTGGTGCATCTTCATCAGAGTACATGGCCTACCCAATCCCAGCTTTTCTGTGTCTATTATTACTTCATTCCCCAGCATTCTGTTTAGGGTAATCCTGAAAGCGTCTAAGTTGAAGCACTCGGGTATAATCCTTGTGTAGCATGCACCAAGCCCGGTAAAACTATAAAGCACCACAAATCTCTCCTTCCTGCATTACTTTCTATTCATGCCCAACTTTCCACCATCTTGTCTATATTGCTGCCCACAGTATCTTGTTCTCTATCTGAATACATCTGGGAGTTTTAGAATGCTTTTCCAGACTGTCTTCAACCTGGCATAAATGGTGCTGAGGTCCAGCTCAGATGCTGCATGCATCAAGAGTGCTTCTTTTTAATCCTGGAAGTAGTACTCTATGGCATGAAACACTACAGACTGTTTAACAAAATGTATGGCATACTGGTTGTCTCCAAATTTTGATTAAAATCAGTAAAATAGCTATGAATATTTATATATATACTTTTGTATGAACATACATTTTTAAATCTATGGCATATACACCTATAACTGTTAGGTCATATGGTCATTATGTATTCAGCTTGCTTGTTTTCTTGAGACACGGTCTCACTCAGTATATAGCTCTGGCTGGCCTGGAACTCACTGTGTAGACTAGGGCGGTCTTGAACTCAAAGAAATCCATCTG
Organism: Dicrostonyx torquatus; assembly: GCA_028555095.1. Classification (NCBI taxonomy): domain Eukaryota; kingdom Metazoa; phylum Chordata; class Mammalia; order Rodentia; family Cricetidae; genus Dicrostonyx; species Dicrostonyx torquatus. The sequence continues at coordinate 3,728,163 of JAQHUG010000055.1, read as the reverse complement.
CTTCTGCCTCTGGAGTGCCAAGATTAAGTGTCCTGGTGTATACTCAGGTTTTTAGGAAACATTCGCTATTCCCAGTTAAAATACAACAGAGAGAGCTCACCCTCAAAAGGAGGGAAGTACATTTAATTTCATGCACTCTTCCCGTCCTTCCTCAACATCATCATTTCTTTTCTGTTTTGAGAACTTTCTTTAGTTTTTTAAATTGAAAATAGATTAGTTTATATACAATATAGTCTGTTCGTGGTATCTCCTTCCTTACCTCCTCAGAGATCCTCCCCACCTTTCCATCCACCCAACTTCATGCCTTCTCTCTCTCTTAGGAAAAGAAACAGGAAAATAACAAAACAAGAACAAAGCCAGGCAGTGGTGGCACATGCTTTAATCCCAGCACTTGGGAGACAGAGGCAGGTGGATCTCTGTGAGTTCAAGGCCAGCCTGGTCTACAGAGCTAGTTCTAGGACAGGCTCCAAAGCTACAGAGAAAACCCAGTCTCGAAAAACCAAAAGAAAAAGAAAAGAAAAACAAGTAAACAAAAAACTTCACAAAGGAAACACACACACACAAAAAGCGCACTAAACATACATACACATACAGAGACAAACATGCACACATAAAACCCATAAAAACACAAAATCAGAAGCAAAAGACTAGTAAAGTTATAAAAAAAAAAAGCCAAAATATTAAGAGACAAAAGTTCTTTTTTTTTTTTTTTTTTTTTTGGTTTTTCGAGACAGGGTTTCTTTGTGACTTTGGAGCCTGCGCTGGAACTAGCTTTTGTAGACCAGGCTGGTCTCGAACTCACAAAGATCCGCCTGCCTCTGCCTCCCGAGTGCTGGGATTAAAGGCGTGCACCACCACCGCCCAGCCAAAAATTCTTCAAAAGAGCATTTAGCTTGTTTTGAATTGTCTGCTCTTGAATGTGATTGGTATATCCAACGAGACTCTAATTGGAGAAAACTAGCTTTTCTTCTGTGAGTGGTGTCCACTGGAGACAGCTTCTGAATTAGGGATGGGAGATGACATTCACTTTCCCATCTCAGTGCTGAGACTCCACAAAGCTTGGACTTGTGGAGACCCTGTGCATGCTGTCACCATCTCTCTGAGTTTGTGTGTCAATTCTGTTGTATCTGGAAGGCAGTGTTTTCCTGGTATCTTCCATCCCACTGGTTCTTACCATCTTTCTGCCACCCCTCCTCAAAGTTCTCTGAGACCTAAGTGACAGATTTGATGGAGACATCCCATTTATCGCTAGGTACTCCAAGGTCTCTCATTCTCTGCACACTGTCCAGTTGTGGGTCTCTGTGACTGATGGCTAGTCAGGCTCTGATGATCTTCCCAGGCCACTTCATGCTTTAGCTTTTTGTTTTGTTTTTCAAGACAGGGTTTCTCTGTGTAGCTCTGGCTGTCCTGGAACTCACTTTGTAGACCAGGCTGGCCTCAAGCTCAGAGATCTGCTTGGCTCTGCCTCCCAGGTGCTGGGACTAAAGGCATGTGCCATCACGTTAGGCTCCCTTTCTTTAGTCTTTAAGGACTGTTGGAGACATTTTTCCCAACTCTAAAGAGTATGTTAATTACTGCATATGTAACCCTGGGTTTAAAGTTTTCTTTCAGCACTTTAAAACACACTATCTGCTCCTTCATTCATGGGGAAGCCCTTGTCTCAAACTGCTGTAGGGAAGGTTATTTCTTGCTAATCTGGGATAGTGTCTTCAGTTTTCAGAAGTCTATGAGTCTTGGTATGTATTTCTTTGGGTTTATACTAATTTGAAGTTCATTCAACTTCTTCAGCTCGTAGCTTTCTAGTTTTCAGTATTTTTCTGCTCTCGAATGTGTATGTGGAATCAAGGTGTGGCAGAGCACGACTATAATCTCAGCACTCAGAAGTAGGACAATGGTGAATTTGAGGCTAGCTAGCTAGTGAGACTCCACCTCAAAAAAAAAAAAAATGTGGCTCCTCCTTTTATGGTTCTGGTACAAAAGTGGTTTTTAGCTGAACCCTGAGTACTTGGGCATTGTCAAACTGCAAATCTTACTCAAGTCTGTGTTTTGTGAGTCTTGAAAGGTATCTGTGGGGGGTATGTGTACATCGACTGCAGGTGCCCACTGCAGCTGGAGACAGGAGTCTTTATAATGTGCTCTCTAGTGGGAGACATATCAACAATCCTTCAACAATTTATTAACAGTACAATTCTGAGAGTTCTGCATAAATTCTCCACGAAGTCCTCTCACAGACAGGGTTTCTTTTCCATTCAACTTCTACCAAGACTTGACCTATTAAGTCAAGGCCTAGTAAGTAACCCCAAATTCCAGTTACTATCTAGATTACACTAAAGCATGTTTTCCATTGTTAGGTGGGGAAAGGTATTTATTTCCCACTTACTAATATTCATCATCTCTGGGTCATCTCTGAAGGATTTTTAAAGAATGTGCTGTGGTTCAAGTAATATGTGTGTGATTTAAAAACCAACCAGGGCATGCTGGTGCCAATGTAGACAACACATGAAGTTCCTTCCACACTAGCCTTAGCCACATAGTGAAATTGTTAAACAGATAGATATTTGCCAAGTGTTTTAGTCTGTCTACTTCTTCCTTCAGAGGAACTCAGTAGATTACAAATCCATTTAAGAGTTTCAATACAATTAAAGAAGGAAGAAACTATCAAGTAAAAATGACGTGAACCTTGGATGTCAAGTAAAGCATTTGAGTAACACTCATGGTGGATGCTCAGAGTCATTCATACCTTGGTTGTTCCCAAGTCCTCCTGAACTTGTGGTCGGTCTTTCACAAGGGTAAGAAAGCTGCCTATGTTGGTCTATCTCCTGCTGATGTTGATGCTGTTGTTGCCTGAAATATTCAAAAGTGAGCGTCTGTTAAAACAATACCCAAGAAATAAATATTCCATGAGAATACCTATTCGTGTAGGCTGTTCCATAAATCAAAATGGCATTGGCCTGAATACTCAGAACATGAGAATTAGTTTGACAATTACAAGTATAAAAGTGTCAAAAATTTTATTCTAAAAACTCTACATATTTGAGGTATCAGACAAGTAGGTATTTTCATTTACTGTATAAGGTTCACTAGTATTTATTCATATGCAAATGAAAAAGGTTTATGCATCTTTAATATTATTAGGAGTCACTGAAGACAAACTATCTCAATTTAATGTGCTCTTTCCTGCCTGGCTCCCTCTAGTCGTTCAAGTCTGAGTTTGGTAAGTGTCTCTCTGAGATCTCGCTCAGGCCTTCACCTGGCCTCCTCACTGTTTCACTTGATTCTCAGTATAAACGTACTGCCACCTTGATGCTTGTGTCAGAGCACAAACCTTATGCTGCTTAGGTGTGTCCCCAGTTTCTGAGACTGTGTCCCTCACACAGCAGCTTCATCACATACTTTTTTTTAAAGATTTATTTATTATGTATACAATGTTCTGTCTGTATGTATGCTTGCTGGCCAGAAGAGGGTAGCAGATCTCATTACAGATGGCTGTGAGCCACCATGTGGTTGCTGGGAATTGAACTCAGGACCTTTGGAAGAGCAGTCAGTGCTCTTAACCTCTGAGCCATCTCTCCAGCCCCGCTTCATCACATACTTGATGAATTAAATAGAAGCAGCTGTATGATGATAGCAATGCCGCTATATATTGAAAGTATGTGATCTGCAACTTGATTTTGATTTTACAAGGGGTTACAGTTAAGAGATAGCATGAATCTCAGAAGATACTTTTTGAAGCAGTCATAAGACTGACAGACTTATGCATTATGACATAGCTACAAACCTGTGGGGGACAGGGAGTAAACTGTGGTAGTTTGAATATGAACAGCCCCCATAGGCTCATACAGATGTGGCCTTACTGGGAAGTGTACCACTGGGCAGTGGGCTCTGAGTTTTCAAATGCCCACACCAGGCCAGTCTCTCACTTTCTGCCTGTGGATTCAGATGTAGAACTCTGCGTTACTTCTCCAGTACCATGACTGCCTGCAGGCTGCCATGCGGAATTCCCATCATGATGATAATAGACTAACCTCTGAAACTAAGCCAGCGCCAATTACATGCCTTCTTAAGAATTGTCGTGATCATGTTGTCTCTTCACAGCAAAAGAATACTGACTAATACAATCTCTCAAAAAAGTAGTGAAGCTGACTGTGGTGACTTGTGCCTGCAGTACAAGTTGCTCAGGAGGCCAAGGGAAAAGGTCACCCAAGCCCAGGACTTCAATACCAGGCTGGGTAGTATATATCCCTATCTCAAAAGCAAACATGCAGGAGTATATCCTTGTATTTAGAATATGTACGCTGAAATACTAAGCTGCAACAAGAAAGAATACGTTACTCCCAGACACTTCTGATATGTCAACAATCTGGGGAAAGGACGTGGGAGCTCCAAGGAGCTCTGCACACTAGTTCTACTTTTTTATTTTTATAAGAAACATACATGGAAAACTAAAAAGAAAAAAACAAAAACAAGGAAAATCTAAAAATGACTGAGATTAAGAAGTCAGATTACAAAGTTGTGTCTGGTTTTAAAAGGGCCAAAATTCAATTATACACAGCATGTTTTTTTCTAGTGTTCCTCTCAATTTTGAAAAAGGCTTCTGGTCAGGTTGCTAGCTTAGGATGACCTTGAACTCTAGATCTGTTGGCCTCCGCCTCCTAAGTGTACAAGACAACACCACACCCAGCTTGTCCTTCTCAGTTCTGTGAGCAACAAGACAACTCGGAGAGCAGAACTCCATTTTCTCTCTGTTGGCCTTCTCCTGTTGTGTGCCTTCCTTCACACATGGCCAGTCTGGAGCATGGCCTGAGCTCTGGGGATCCTGGAACATCATGGAGGCTCCCCCATGCCTTCGTCTTCCTCTACTTAAGAATCTATGTCTGATAAGTTTAATCTAAATCTACTTTTAATTTTTCATTTAACTAACATATTTATTGTACATATTCATGGAGTTATTATAATTTTAAGTTAGGTAAAATGGGAAGAAAATCAGCTGCCACCCTTGAAATGAACACGTTGAAGCATTGAGGATGCTGCTATGGAACAAGGTCCTCAGCGCCCTATCTACCCACCATGCATCAGTCTACAGAGGCTGCAGAGCAAGAACCTGGTTTCTGGTCACAGAGTAAGTACTCACATGAGCTACAAAGGGCAGAAATGAGACAATGGGGCACAGCTATTTTCCTGATAAGCAAAGGCAAGGAGATTCAGGCCTGACTCCTATCTCATGGCTGTTTCAGTGAGACCAGAAAGTCTTGACAACTATGATATGGCTTCCTGATTCCAGGATCACAGTTATATCTTTTATTTTTTATTTTTTATGTTTGTTTGTTTGTTTTAAGATTTAGTTAGGGAGTTACATGTGATGGTGCACACCTTTAAACCCAGCATTCCAAAGGCAAAGGCAAGCCTCTGTGAGTTTAGAGTCAACCTGGTCTACATAGTGAGTTCTAAGACAGCCAGGGCTACAAAAAGAAACCCTGCCTCAAAAAAAAAAAAAAATCAAAACCAAAAAAGAAAAAGATTTAGTTAGGGCTGGGAGAGATGATTAAGCAGTTGAGGGCACTGGCTGCTCTTCAGACAACTTGGGTTCAATTCCCAGCATCTACAAGGCAGTTCACAACCGTCTGTAACCCCAGCCCCAGGCTCAGGGGCTCTAATACTCTCTTCTGGCCTCCAGAGGCACTGTATGCACATGGTACACATACATAGATGCAGGTAAAATATCCACACATATAAAATAAAATCGAAGAAAATGGTTTCTTCTAATTTAATATATTTATATATAAAACACAAAAATGTTTTAGATTATGTATGGGTAGATGCCCTCGGAATCTTGATGTCAGTCATGTGACTTGGGGGTTATCTAATCCCTATTATCCTAGTCAGGACTGGTCACAAACTGCTCTACACTTCAGAAGCCTGGCTCAGAACTCCCTAACACTATAAGCCTCTAATTTCACTATTAATTAGTGTTTTGTTTAAGCACTCTTACCTGTTTCTCTTTCTTTTTTGGTTTTTTGAGACAAAAATCTCTCTGTGTAACAATTCTATCCTGGAACCTGCTTTGTACACCAGGGGGGCTTGAACTCAGAGATCCGACTGCCTCTGCCTCCCGAGTGCTGGGATTAAAGCCATTTCTGGTTTGTTGTTGTTGTTTTGTTTTGTTTTGTTTTAATCAAGACAGAGTTTCTCTGTGGCTTTGAAGCCTGTCCTGGAACTAACTCTTGTAGATCAGGCTGGCCTCGAACTCACAGAGATCCATCTGCCTCTGCCTCCTGAATGCACCACCACCTCTCGGCTCCATTTCTGCTTCTTAAACTGAACTGTCTGATAAACTAAGTCAAGCCATTAAAGTGACTGCTTATCAAAACATCTTGACACTCCTTGGCTATGAATGTTTGTATCCGTCCTACTGGGAAACACTGTTTCTTGTAACAAGCAGACTACAGCATTCACAGCTATACATAAAGAAAACATTAATGATGTTAACAAATATCTGTAGAACATGTAACAGCTGATAGATAGTCTTCAGACCCATCACTTAATTCTATGCTCCCAACAGCAGGCATTAATGGTGCTGGTATGGACTCTGGCTTAGAGTTTTATGACTGATAAGCAGATATACTGATCATTGCTAGAAAAAAATGTCATGTCAAGGAGGTATTACTTACTGACCCTTACTCATAAACTATGAATTTATAATAGGCTACTTTTAGTAGTATTTTTTACACAAAAACAGAAATCCTATAATGTCTTTTATCTGATATCTACATTAAGTATGAGGCTTTTAACACTCAATAGTGACAGACAGGGATGAACTGTGAGTAACAAGTTTGCACCATGCCAGTCTGGAGAGGGAAAGAAGGAAGAGTTCAAGACAGTCTTAGAATCAGCAGCCCAAGAACAGAATCTAGAGAGACAGGACTATTCCAGCGAAGCAACCAAGGATTTGAGTAAATGGCAAGTGCAGCATGCACGTTTAAGTGATGAGCCATCCGCAGGCCCTTGGCACCGTTCTTAAACTTTAGTAAACTAGTACTTTTTAAACGCTAGTCCACGTTTAAAATAAACACCACAAAGTTAACCCTTAATTCATATCAGTGCTACGTGACTAACTAGAACAGTGCCTGGCTGTCTTTAAGTTCTCAACAGAGGATAAAAGACTAAAGCTAGAAACATCTTCAATACACAATCAACCACTAGAAAAGAGGCATGCTCATACACAAACTGCCTTTTAAGAGGGTGTGACGGGTTGAAGAGATGGCTCAGTGGTTAAGAGCACTGACTGCTCTTCCAGAGCTCCTGAGTTCGATTCCCGGCAACCACATGGTGGCTCACAACCATCTGTAATGAG
>JAQHUG010000055.1:3699035-3719693 GCA_028555095.1 Dicrostonyx torquatus | reverse complement strand
CCTCCCGAGTGCTGGGATTAAAGGCGTGCGCCACCACCGCCCGGCGTTTAAATCATTTTTAAAACTAAATATTTATATACCATTGTTGACTATCAATATTATTTTGTGAAAACAGCATTTATTAGAGGAAAACAGACAATCCAGGTGTGGTGTGCAGACTGGCAATCCAACACTGGGCAATGAGAAACAGGATGAGTGGGAGCTTAGGACTAACCCAGGTAGTGAGTGAGACCAATCAAAAACAAAGCAACCTTACAGAAAACAAACAACTCCAAATATTTTGGAGGCACATACTAAAACATCAATGACATGATGACTGTGACTTGTTACAAGCCCAAGCCTGTGGAAGAATGGAAAGAATGGGAGTCAGAAGCATAATACCGGGTCATGTGCTGGTACTTACTGAGTAATTGATTATATTTATATTTAGATGGGTGTATTATGCATAAATATAAGGCTTACTATAATTTAAAAAGTAATAGTTAATGCTAAAATTCAAAAGGACATGAAAAGCACTAATAAGTACTATTTTAAAATGTAAACATAATTAAATCTATGAATCAGTCACTGAATAAAGACTAGAAATATCTCACATTAAGAGGATGTCAGCTGTTCAGAACTTTCCTTCATATACTTCTGAGTTGTGACTTAAAAAAACAGAAAACAGAAAAAGGTAAACATTATCTTTACAATACCAGCAGAGGCAAAACGGTCCAAACTTTATACCACTAATTGGCCAACTATGAGTCTAAGCTGTGGCTTCTCAAGTTCAGAGGTGCTGATTGATGTGTGGCCACTGCTGTTTTGCTGGGGTGAAGCCCTAGCCTTACACAGGCTGGGTGAGAGCACTCTCCACCAAGTTGCATCCCAGATATTCAGAGAACTTGAAATGTGAAAATCAATGCTTCACTGATTGATGAGACGAGATACTCAACTGTAGAGTCCATCTCTGGCTTTATCTTTCTGACCTGAGATCAGAGGGTTCAATTATTGATCATATTATATATTACTTTTAAGGTCGACTTTGGTTTAAAAATAATAAAAAAGCTGAATATGATGACATATATCTGTAATCCTAGCACAAGGGAAGCTGAAGTAGAAAGACAGCCAGGAGTTTAAGGCCAGCCGGACCACATGAGAAAACTCTATCCAAAAAATAAAAAATTTGTGAACAGCAATTACTAGAAAGACACTATAAAAGTAAACAGCCGGGCAGTGGTGGCGCACAACTTTAATCCCAGCACTCTGGAGGCAGAGGCAGGAGGATCTCTGTGAGTTTGAGGCCAGCCTGGTCTACAAGAGTTAGTTCCAGGACAGGCTCCAAAGTTACAGTGAAATCCTGTCTCAAAAAAACCAAAAAACAAAACAAAACCAATAACAACAACAACAACAAAAAAAAAACAACCAAAAAACAAAAAAGTGTAAATATTTATTTTTAGTACTTACAAGCTGAGTACACCGTGCAGTTTGGGGAGTTTATGGTTCAGATTGATGGTTTCTATGCTCCTGATGCTAATGGGCCTTGGGCCTCCTAAAGTGACAACCAGCAGGACTGCAAAGCACCTACTGCCTGTACTTGGGAAGATACCCCCTACCTCAAATGCTGTTTTCCCTGTTAACTAATGGGAGGATTAGCAGGGCCAATAGATCAATACACAGTAACTCTTTCCTGTCCTAAGTCCATTTTCCTTTTGATAAGCAAAATCCCACAAGGTTTCCTTATTCCAAGTCCATGTAAATTTATCCAAGATTGGGCAAAGGTTTTTTTTCTAAAACTGTTAAATACTTCACACTTTATTTGTTGCAAAACTTTATACACACACACACACACACACACTCATATAGGTTCAGGCAGTAAACAGTAACTTAGAAACAGACAAAATAAGCAAGTATTAAATATGTAACTTTAATCTGTACCAACTACTTTACTTTTCAAAGTAGGCTTCTCTCCTCTTCCGCAGCTCTTCTGAAGTAAGATTGGTACTTGATGTCTGTGGACTATCTTGAGCAATATTTCTGGAACTACCTAAAAAAAGCCAATCATTTTATATACCTGTTCAAGCAGCAGTATATTTGTTCTTCCTGAGGAAGACAGAAAAAGGCCCCAGATTTCATTATAGATGACTATGAGCTACTATGCGGCTGCTGGGAATTGAACTCAGGACCTCTGGAAGAGTAATTAATACTTTTAACCTCTGAGCCATCTCTCCAGCCCAAAAGTTTACTTCTTAAGAACATCCCACTGCTGTTCTGAAATGGAAGAAGACTATGGTATTCTCAGGGAAAACCTAATGTGTTACTGCAACCGTGGATGATGCCATCTGTGATGCAGATGTGAGAGTACAAGCCCACAGTCCACCCGGTATGAGAAGTCTTGAAGGCCACATTTGTGTGCCCTTTAACTTCCCCAAACTGCATCTACACCTTCAAAGGCATGGTATTCCTTGAAGCAGCCTGTGATGACGACCATGATACACCCTCACTCTGTTCTCAACAACTTCTGTTTCTAAGTTCTCACCAGTAACTGTACCAAACACAGATCCCGTATAAATTGTGACAATGGCAAGATGTTTTTCTGTGCATTACTGCAATAACCCAGCATGCCCACGCTAATAAAACATGGAACTCTATGCTCCATGGAATATGCAGAGGTAGGCTGGAGGTGAGGAGTCTAGAGGAACAGCAATGACTATGTTAATAGATGCACTAAGACACTTAAGGAATTCAGATGATGAACAATCTCATTAAAAGTAGAAGTAGCTTCATATAAATTAAATTTTTAAAAAAAATCACAAAACAAAGCACTTCATGCTTTCAGTAAACTGCTCTGTGTGTCTCAACACTTTTTGTCTGCCAACATTCCCAAGGGGTTTATCAGCTCTCCTCCACTGATGAACTTACATCAGTGAAAAAGGTGTATCCCTCAACAGAGGGCTTAAGTACTAAGTTGTACAGCTGGGAAGTACAGGTGATCCACTGGCATGCAGCTGGCTTGGCTAAGGATCATCTAGCCACTGGAAGATTAATTCATTTAGTTGTTGTATCAGTTCAGTATTGTAACCAAATAACATAACCAGAAGTAAAATTACATCTGTATTAAACACAAAAAATACAGTCCTAGTATAATATAGGTTATAAAATGATTCAAGATCAGGGAAATCTAAAAGAAATACTGAAATTCTAGAACTACTGCTTTTGCAGGAACTATTAAAGAACTTTCAAAAGCACAATAATTTTCTATAAAGCTAAGAACAACTTGAACCAGTTCTCCAAAGATGACTGAAGTACACCCAAAATGCTCATACCTTGCATACTGAGCTGAATGGCCCTGCGGAGATCAGCTTCTTCATCCTCCATGTCGATTTCCTGGCGACTTATCGCTAGAGCCCTCTGCAAATCATCCTCATCTTCATCCAACACCCCCGCCCCGTCGGCCACCTCTAGGACTCGCTCCAGATCTGCTTTGAGAACACTAAGCAACAAATGCATTCATAAAAATTATAGCCTGCTCTTCAATTTTATTTTTCATTAAAAAAAAAACTTATGTGTTTTGCTTGCATGTATATCTTGCACATTGCATGCAGTGCCTAAGGAGGCCAGAAGAGGGTGCTGGATACCCTGAGACTAGAGTTATAGAAAGTTGTGAGCTACCACGTGAGAGCTGAGGATCAAACCTAAGACATCTGGAAAAGCAGCCAATGCTCTTAGCCACTGAGCCATCTCTCCAGTCTATAATCTTCAACTTTAGATAAAATTCAAGGCATTTACAAACTAAATATTTTAGACAAAAAAAACACACTCTAGAAAATAAAGTTCACTAACAGAACAACTGAGTTGTAATATGAATCTAAGACAAGATATTTAAGTAATTCATTTATGCTCATTCCATAAACTTCATTAAAACACAGCCTTGCTTATGCCTGTTTATCAGCTACTTGGGAGGTGAAGACAAAAGGATGTCAAAGTTGACAACTGGGCAACTTAATGACACCTGTCATTAGAAAGGGGGTGGGGAATGGGGTGCCATGACCTTGAGTGTATGCATGAAACTCAGGGTTTGAGCACAAACACTATAAATAATAATAATAATTAATAATTGTAACAACTCATTTTCAGATGGGGGAGGTATATTCAAGAGATGTAGCACAGGAGGTAGAATATTTGCCTAGGATACACAAAACGCCTGGATTTGACCTTCTGCATCACAAACGAGCATGGCAGCACACACATTTTTAATCCTAGCCAGCCAGCCAGAGCTACTTAAGATCTTATTTCTTTTTCGTTCTTTCCATTTTTTGTTTTGTTTTGTTTTTTAAGACAAGATTTCTCTGTGTTACAGCCTCAGCTATCCTGAAACTTGTTTTGTAGACCAGGTTGGCCTCAAACTCAAGAGATCCACTTGCCTCTGCCTCCCGAATGCTGAGATTAAAGGTGTGTGACACCACTGCCTGGAGAGATCTTATTTCAAAAATCAAATAAATACAGAGGCTCCTCCAACAATATGTGGACATATCAAACTGCCTTATAAACACATTTAGGTCTATAGATTAATAGAGCTAAATAATAAGATCTAATTGGTGGAGACATCACACACTTTGGTTACGTAACAGAGAGAAATCAAGCAGGAACTGAGCTGGAAGCTTCCACTTTGCTGACCAGCTTTCATACTGCTGGAAGGTGCTATGGAGGCTGCTGGAAGAGAAAATCCATTATCAGTCTTAATCAGGCCCTGTCATGCTATGCTGTAATGTACTGCCAGACAATGACGACATGACAAGTGGAGGGAAACCAACCACTTTTTTTTTCTTCCTCATCCACTTTTCTTTATTTTATTTGAGACAGGATTTCACTATATAGGTGACTCTGGCTGTCCTAGAACTCAATATATAGACCTGGCTGGTCTCAAACTCAGAGAACTCCACTTGTGTCTGCCTCCCGAGTACTGGTATTAAAGACATGTGCCACCATGCCCGGCCCAACCATTTTTTGATGGGATCTGAGGGTCACACCTCAGAAAGCAATTCATGCCTGGCACCATAAACCTGTCAAAAGCCCATAGGTCATACGGCCGAGCAGGTCAGAGGCCCTAGGTGGGGGCAAAACTACTATTGTTTTACTAAATGGACAGGACAAACACCCTTCCAAATACATTTAGACCTACAGATTTGTTCTTGATCAGAAAAACTTCTTTGGGGAAAGATTGGGTAGTAGATAGATAGCAGCTAAGGCAAAGATTCAGAAGCCGTCAAAGTGCTTGAGAAGAAATGACTGTTAAGTGCTCAGACTTAAATAGGATCTCTGTATCAACCCTCAAGGAACATCAGAGCAGGGGCAGAAAGAATGTTAGGAGCAGGAAATTAGGAAGGGATGCTGTGAGATGCTGTCTTCTGACCGTGACATGGCTGCTATACTCATATACACAGCAGCGATTACCAGCACAAAACCTTCACAAAGTTCAAGCGTTCAACATGCCTGCATAGATAGGGGAGCACTCATGAGGCCCTCACCCCTAGCTAAAGAGCTACTTGGCATTTATCGCTGTTAAGGTAGGGGGAGTATAGACACTGAAGAAAAATTACTATACCACAGTGGTATAGTGGTATAGGGTTGTCCATGAGAGCAACACTAGTTACATTCAGTGAGCAAGAAAAAAAAAAAAAAACAGAAGAGAACAGGAAGGGGACATGCTAGAAATATAAAGTGATTCAAAGGGGTTAGAAGAGGGTAATGAGTGATGAATGTAATAAAAATAATTATATACATGTATAAAATTGCTAAATAAATAATACTTTAAAATAAAGTAAAAATTACGTAAGCACATCAAAGTCTTGAATTCCCTGTCCCCCAACAAAATATGTCCATATAATTAAAAAATGGCCAAGTTTTTAATGAATAAATGAAATGAAAATAGGGAATTGGGCATAGCTGAATAGAACATTTTACTAGTATGAACATACTAGCACCATAAAAGCAAATACACAAAATAAAAAAAACAACTAATCTCCGGCAATCTATGACCACACATTAACTACAAGCAGTATATGCAGTATATGGAGCGATGGCTCCGTAGTTAGTATCACTTCCTGCTCTCCAAAGGGCAAGGTTGATTCCCAGCACCCACATCCTACAGCTCAAAATCACCTGTAACTCTAGCTCCACGGGATCCAATCCCAATACTGGCCTTGGTGGGCATTCACACACACACAAAAAAATGTAAGCATGGACATTAATTCTTCTGAGATGCTACATCATATATTACACAATAGCACTAAGATTTACCTCTGTTCTTTCAGTTGTGCCAATTCTTCTCCAATAAGTTTTGGTCTATGCATCTGTTGGACCTTGATCATCTGCAAAAGTTGGTCAGCTTCACAGTCTGGCAGATCACCCTTAACAACAAATATAGAATAACCTAAAAAGAGGCAAAAATAAACTAAAACAGCTAGTAGGAGGTTCAAACTTCATTTGAAATGATAGGTGACAGAAAGGTAACAGAGTACAGTAGAAAAAACATGAGGTGAAATTCAGAAAGGCCTAACTTACGTGATGACTCTCACCTGGATCAGGATCGAGCCTCACTGTTCCCATCAGTCAGACTCGGTGGCCACAGAGACAAAAGCAGTCCTGTCTACAAGGGCCCTAGAAAAGCAGTGTCTGACCACACAACTGCTTGCTAAAAGTGAATGGGCAGACAAGCAAAGGAGGAGTAGAGAAAAGGACCTGGACCCAGTGGCTTTTGTTCAATCCTAGCTCTGCCACCTCCCAGTGCCATATGGTCTGTCAATCATTTACCAATCCATGTTGGTATCTTTAATTATTGAAAAGTGATAAAGGAGCCTTCCTCAAATGGCAGGTGTGAGGTCACTTTTGGTGAATATATCCAATGACTGGTAACATGGATAAAATAAGTCGCTGGAATATGTGCTGGAAATGGCAGCTCCCCACCCTGCTCCCTGCCCCATCCACAGAGCTGGAAAGCCAGTTTTCTAACTGAAAATAGGAGATGGGAAGCCAGAACCTCAAATACAGTCAGTATGCCAATGTGCCCCGCAGTTTGGGAAACAATACACTGGTACAATGCAAATTTTAATAAACACACACCTAATAAGACAGGTTTTCTCAGCTACAACTAAGTTCAACTTATTAAATGTTTTCTACTATTGATTTTCTTGAACTTCAACGAAACAAAAATTGAGAGGGCTGTTCACTAAAAGAATATGTTCAACACAATTTCTTTTGAAAAGGACAAGCTTATTCAGAGTTCAGATGTCTTGATGTGTTTTCTGCTAATAAACCTGTATCTAAACCCCTAGACTCAGTACGTCAGCTCACTATGAGAGAAGATATTCTTCCTTATGCAGACACCATACTTATTCTGGATTTTATTTAAGACTCTGAATTAATTTTCAGTGTGTTAGAAAACCACTAATTGGTAAAGTAAGTATGTGATTATAATATACATTAAGTTTTTATAAAAGCACTCTGGCGGCTTTATCAACATAACATATAGAAACTAATGTCCAAGAAGGATTCTTCCTCAAATGGAAGCCTGAAAGAAAGCACATATAGGTAAGCAAGCAAAAACAACCAACCAAACAACAACACTGGAAGTCAAGTCTTTTGGGGCTGGACAGACGGTTAAGTGGTTAAAAGCACTTGCTGCTTTTCCAGAGGATTCAGATTGATTCCTAGCACTTATATGGCGGCTCACAGCCAGTTCCAGAGGATCTGATGCCCTCTTCAGGACTCCACGGGCACCAGGCACACACATGGTGCACAGACATACATTTAAATAAAATGCTCATACACATAAAATACTAAAATAATTTTCAAAAAAGTCTTTTTGGACATGTCTGACTTGAAATCTTCCTGGACTGCCAAATGAGGATACCAAGCCCAGGACTGGTGTTCAGAAGAATGTCTAAGCTAAAGCTAAAAGTCTGAAATTATGAGTATACAGATCATAGACTGTGATTAAAACAATGGACAGACACATAAGGAAGAAGATGAGATGGGAAAGCGTGTGGCGGTCCACAAGAGGAACCTGACAGAAGTGGTGAGTGAGATAGTCAGATGCCAACATGTGATTCCACTGTGTCATATTTAAGGACATAAGGAATCTCAGCACTGTTTGTTAACAGAGGCTAAGATGACATCAAGCACATCATCCCCAAATCAGCTCAACCTAGTTAAGTACCTAGGTTCCATTCACTAGAACAGCCAGGGGTCAAGTAGATTTAGGGGGGGAAAGTTAACCAAATCCAATTATTGAACCTAATTTCAATTCAGAGTGAGGGGTAAGAGGCTTAAACACTGGGTAGCTGACGTCACAATAGCACTGGGGTTCGCTAGCTAGGGACACAGGTCAGAGCAGAGTTCTACCCCACATGCACACAGCCATCACCACAAAGCACAACATTTTTTAAGTAAGATTATAGTGCCACTGTGAATATTTTAGTAAAAAACAAATTACTTTTAAAGATTTCATCATGAAAATAGTTACAGAAAAAAACAGTAGAGCAAACAGGAAGTAGGCAAGGAATAAAGAAATAAGCCATGTAGAGGTACAGGAAGATCAAGAAATCATTTCCTTTCCTTTTACACTTCATATATGTACTTGAAATTTGTTGTGTTCTATTTAGGCAGGGTGTAAGCAACTGCCCCTCAAAAAAGGAGGTCCAGTGAGAGTGAGAAGAGAGACTCACTGGATTATGGCAACCAACTGGAAGGGCTCAACAGGTGACAATGCATCAGAAATATTTCTAATGAGAAAATTACAAATGGGCAAGCAGCTAGAGCTTCATAGGTAAGAGAAGCTCTTCATTTTAATCAATGGAAACAGAGAGATTTTACCCTGAGTTGAGAACCTACACTGTAAGGGTGATTCACTGCTATTGTCAGAGATCACACACCATTACACACACAAATAATGACTCGGTTTCGTTTAAGCTACTTTCAAAGATAAAATTTTTGCTATTTATTTACCTTCTTGCTGTAATTGAGCCAAGAATAGTGCGAGGTACGTATCTGATATTAATTCTGGACCCGTCAGGAGAGAATTCAAGTTAAACCACTAGAAAAACAGATATTAATATTAAAGTTAATGAACAAAGTTATATGCAAAAATAATTTCTCATGTTAAACATATAACCTACCAAAATTTAGAATGACTATCTAAATAAATATATCAAACTAAGATTTTTCTAACATACTGAATACTGTGATTAGAAAAAAATGCTGTACAACAAATTAAGGCATAAACTTGAACTCCTTCTAAAAGCACAGAAGCTGATAGTACCTTAAAATGCCTTTATTGATAGCTATAATTACGTGGTTTCGAAATATCAGCTCAACACACCTACTCATGTCATATTGACATAGGAAAAATGATAGCTACACACTTTTTCACTTGGCCAAAAGACTCTAATTTTTAAAAGGTAAATGTTGTGGGAAAAGAATTTATAATCACCATCTTTTTTTTTTTTTTTTTTTTGGTTTTTTTCGAGACAGGGTTTCTCTGTGGCTTTGGAGCCTGTCCTGGAACTAGCTCTTGTAGACCAGGCTGGTCTTGAACTCACAAAGATCCACCGGCCTCTGCCTCCCGAGTGCTGGGATTAAAGGCGTGCGCCACCACCGCCCGGCCACCATTTCATTTTAACAAGACCTACCACTGATTGTGATTAACAGCATGAAGTCACAACCTCAGAGGTGCCCTTACTTAAAAAGAAAAATGCAAAAATGTTCCTAAGTCATGCTCGATTCCACGCACAACTAATGACTATTCCTGGATTTTGATACAAGCCAGAGTGCTCTTTTACCAATCATTTCTTTCTCTACACAGGGATCAGCGCTGGTTAAAGGTGTGTGTCATCACACCTAGCTAAAAACCTGTTCCTATACAAGAACATAAATCAGAACCAAGGACCAACAGACCAATACTAGCCATCTTCCGTAACTGTCAAAGATAAAATAGTTGAAAATGTAAAAAATCCAAAAAAAAAAAGAGATAAATTTAAAAAGTTCAAAACAATGTTTCCCACAAATCACTATAAAGTTGCATACGAGTTTTACATTTTACATTTCTAGGATTTAAAAATGCAGTTAGTTTATTCAGAAAAATAACACTGGGTCCTAATTTTCTAAAGGCACAAATAAGCCCTCAATGACTACAAGGGAGGAGGGCAGAGAAGTCACATGGAATTGACCCGGCTCTTTGCAGAGGTGATTTCTGTCCCAGTTCACCTCTGGGCTACTACACACATCTCCTTACCTGCTCTCCACACACCTTACAAAGAACATAAATATTGCTTTTTCCTTAGCTTTTGGAACAGGAGATTGAACCTAAAACTTTGTGATAATCATATGCACCCACCCTGCTCATGATGAACAGTACCGAACAATCACGGAAGACTGGGCTATTTCCAGATGGCCCAGTTAAAAGCTAACAGTACAGTTTATTTAAAAATAAATTATATACATATTTATACACACACACACACACACACACACACACAGAGTGTCCTTTCCTTTGAAATACTTCATTTTGTGCATATGTATGCATGTGCACCATGTGTGTGCTCAGTACCCAGAGAGGTCAGGGTCACTGGCTTCTATGGAACCGGAGTTACAGTCAGTTGTGAGGCACCCTATGGGTGGCAGCAACCAAATTCAGATCCTTTGCAAGAGCAGTAAGGTCATACCCACTGAGCCATATCTCCAGGTTCAATGTATTGTTTCTTTTCTTTTCACATTTAATGTAATTTAATTTATTCTTAGATTTTTTAAGACAGGGTCTCACAGATTTGACTGGCTAAAAACTCAGAGGTCTCCCTGTCTGTGCTGGGAACAAAAGTAAACACCACCACAGTCAGCAATTTTGTTTTTTTGTTTTTTTGTTTTTTTTTTTTAAAAAAACAGCTTTACTGAGGCAAAACTGACTTGAAATAAACTGCTGCCCTCTCCTCCTGTCTATCTTGAGGGTTTCACTATGCAGTCCAGGCTGGCCTTAAGGTCTCCCAAGGTCAGTCTCCTGAGAGTTGAGTCACAAGGCATGGGCCACTGTACTTGGATAAACTGCATATACTTCTATTACAACCTGGGGTTTTGTTTTGCTTTGTTTAGTTTGATTTTTTTTTTTTTGAGACATTGTTTCTCAGTGTAGCCTTGGCTGTCCTGGAACTTACTCTGTAGACCAGGGAGGCCTCGAACGCACAGAGATCCGCCTGCCTCAGCCTCCCGAGTGCTGGGATTAAAAGTGTGCGCCACCTCTGCCCAGCATCATTTGAAAAAATGTTTGTATTACCCCCCATTAAACCATCAACATCACCAAGAAAGTGAACATACTCTTCAGAATCCAGTCTCTCGTGTTCCTTCTCTCTGTCCCCAGCCCTACACAAGTACCGGTCAGTCTACGTCATCACTGTATCTAGTACTCACTCATTTCTGAGATTCATCCATGCTGCTTGCGTATGAGCAGTTCATTCCCTTTGACTGCATGAGCTGCTTTCCAGTAACCCTTATCCAAACTGAACATTGTAATAAGAAGGCCTTTGCATGACTACAGCTCTCAAAAGCATGGTAGTGGCAATTTTATGCAGATGTATTCCCCAACAGTGGGACTGCCTGAATAATCCTGTCCCACTAATGTCAACTGCTAAATGTTTTGCTTGTTCCTGACATTTCAGACTTTGTTACAGTACTGTGCTAAACACAAATCACCACACAAAAATATACTTAATAGTAAACACATATGTAATATTTTAAATACAGAATTTTATACAAGTGATATAACTTGTATTTTTTTTCCTTAAAAATCTGAAGAAAAAAGCCATTTTCTTATCTGTTGAACTGAGTCCAGGCTCAGGTAGAGTGCATGGGGCCCTGGGCTTCAGCCTAAAAACACCAGTCACTTGCATTTTAGTTCTAAATGGAGTGTAGACTGTGATAAGGACAAGAAAGGAGAAGAAATATTACCTGTTTTCCTAATTTTCTAACTGTAAACCAGTGTTCTTTATAATTGCATATAAAGGATCTTTCATTTCTAGAAAAGACAAGACATAGACTGTTAATACTTTTACGCTGGAATATTATGAGATATATACTAGCAAGTACAATAGAACTTCTATCAGTTACAATATAGCTACACTTATGTGTTACTGATTTTAAAAAATAAAAATAATCTAACTCTATGCATTTTCCACAGGAGCTTAGGGATGTAATGCCCCAAAGTTTCCACAGCACTCAGGTCAGTGTCTTCACTGGCACTGACTACATGTCAGCTGCTCAAGGGTACCAAAAGGTGACATGTGAAGTTCAAGGGCTTCAAATGCAGTATCAAAGCAAAGACATTCACAATGAATTTGTCCTCATTCAGAAACTATAGCTTTAAAAATCAAGTTTAAAAAAAGAAATGTAGGGAGAAAAGTCTTACATAGGATCAATTCTGAGCCTCTGGTACTCTGGACTGTTGAATAGGATTAGTTCTAAACCCCAAACTTTCAAGGCATTGCTTATAACCTGTCAAAAGAAAAACAGCAACTTTTCATGAGCTAAAACTTCAAGTCCAAATTTAAGTAGCATAGCTACATTAATTATGTAAGCAACTGTACTTTACATATAAACTTTTGAGAATATTGTTTTTAAAAATCATGTCCCCGTGATAACCCACTGAATCTATAAATAATATATACATGTGAATTTAATTTCATTATTTTTTTTTTTATTATTTTTGTTTAAGTGTATTAGTGTATCTGAGTGAGTATAGACCACTGTATAAGTACCTGTGGAGGCCAGAAGAGGATGTCAGGTCCCCATACAGTGGAGTTACAGGCAGTTTTAAGTAGCTTAATGTGGGTGCTGGGAACAGAACTAGTCCTCTGAAATATCACTAAGCATTCTTAAATGTGAAGTCATCTCTATAACCCCTACAAATCCATTTATACCCACTGTAAAACTAGTTCACTACATACAGTCACTGTACAGCTAGTCCACTACATACACTCACCTGCAGCAGCAGTGACCAAAAGCATATAAAGTAAATTCTCCCTGGGCATTTAAAAGTAAGGTTTGGGGCTGGAAAGATGACTAAGTGGTCAATAGTGCGTGCTGCTCTTATGGGGCTGAAGTTCAGTTTCCAGCATATCAGGGAACTCATAATCACCTGTAACTTCAGCTCCAGAGCTCCACTGCCCTCTGCTGGCCTCTGCAGACAGTTGTACCCATGTGCACATACCCACACATATTCATATACATACACAAATAATCTTTAAAATAAAAGTAAATCTTCTTTAAGTTTGATATATTTTAGAATTCTGTAGTCATGAACAAAAAGTCAAACCTGATTATTGCAAACTGAGAAAAAGGGGAGAGACATTTCAGAAAACATTCTATCTTTCCTCCCATGTGGGCAACAAAGAAACAGGCACACTGTGTAGTAACTCAGACCAAACACAAGTGTAAGAGAGCAGTAAAGCAGTGGGCTGTGCCAACCATGACCTTAGCTAAGGGTCAGTAGTCCTCATACTGTCACAGTCAAGTACTGGGTGGAATTGCTAGAGAATGGGGACTCTATGAGGGTAGCATAGAGAGAATTTATAAAGTAAATACTTGCAGAAATAGATCTCTTAAAAGACATTCTGAAAGAAGTTAGACAACCCTCAATCGTTAGAATGAAAGATCCATAGGTAAAAGAGCCCCACAAGTACATAAGTTAGACATGGTGGCTCCCAATTGCAATCCCAGCACCTAGGAGACCAAAACATGATTTTGGAAAGTTCAAGACCAGGCTAGGCTACAAAGCAACACCTTGTCTATAAAAGCAAACCAAACATATATACATAAATCACTGCAAGGTTGTTTAGTATGTGACAAGCCTTTATATCATCCCTAGCACTATAAAGAAAAACTACCACAGAATTAAAATGGAGCCTAATGGGACTTGGCTCTGCAGTAGAGTTTGAGCACCTGTGAGTCTTTGGAGCCAATCCCAACCCCACCCTCCAAAGGGGTACAAATTACCATATGGATCAGAAGCCACAGAGGTACTACAGGAATCCAATCCTGTAGGATGATTTAAAAGAAGGTTTCAAGGCACTGCAACTTCTCAGATGTACCGAGATAATAAGTCTGAAGTACTGCAATTTATTAGAATTAAAGCTATTAGCACCTACATGCAAATTAACCTCAGAAAGCAAGTTTTAAAGGCCCTGTTCTAAACTGAGTACAGTAGCACACACCTGTAATTCCAGTCTGGAGGCACAGATGGGAAGACAAACACAAGACCCAACCAGCCAGGACTATAGTGAGACCTTGCCTGTCCCAAGAAAGCAAGTGAGCAAAATCCTCCTCTAAAGTGAAGGGTCTACAGTCCCAGTGCTCATCTCTCTCTGCGCAGCACTCTGGAGCAGTCGTATCTTCTACAGACACAGTTTATGGAAGGAATTCCAGAAGGCTCCATTGTTACATAAAAAGCTATGCCAGGCTGTGCACAGCAGCACTGAAATGAGGCAGCACTTCCCATGGACGACTTACCTGGATAGAGAAAAAGCCGCTGTCGTCCATATTTCCAGAAGGCTGCTGTGGACAGAGAGGGATGGGAAAAGAATTAAAACTGTCATTAGAGTGCACATTTATAAGAACACACTGTACCAAGTGAGGAGCAGAGTTATAATTAACAAGTCAGACTCCTATGGCGAGAATGGCTCATCCTCCTTTAAAGAGCACCCATATTTTAAAAATAAAATGGGATTTGGAGAGTCTGAATTCAGTACCTGCAAAAATGTGCGGTAGTCTTCACTGGTAACTCCTCCTTCTGCCATTCTCATCCTTTCTTCTTCATCAAGCTGGTGTGCAATAGAGGATAACTCCACAGGGCTAAAATACTCCCCTTGTAATAGATTATTCAGGCAATGCTGAGCACAAAGTGAGCCTTCTTGCTAGTGTTTCCAAAAGAGTAAATTTAAATGTGACTTATTAAGTAGATCTATACAGTATATTCTAAAAAATGTAATTACTAACTTTTTAATACAGTCAAAACAAACCTCAGGCAAATCTGATTTTACAAGTATACACATTTTCATTTGTCCATGTTTATTTTACAGCTATATAACTATAGGAACAAAAATGAAGAATGATTTACAGTATAACTTCATCCATCCAATCTCATATAAGCATAAAAATCACCCTATAAAAACATTTAGCCTTTTCAATTTTTCAGTACCTACAAGAGTGTTATCCCCTGGAACATCCATTCTTCTAAAGTTAGTCACCATCTGACCTGAAAGCCTGTCCTTTCAAACTCAAGAGCTAGTAGTGTAAGCGGGACAGTTCTGTCTCAGGTTAAGACCCACAGTTCTAGAGCTGAGGCTCTCACTGGCCAACTTTGCAGACTCATTCCACGTAGCACAGAGAAAGATGAAGAGAGTCCACATTCATGAGTGAACAAGCTAGTAAAAGGAGCCAAGTTCAGCTCCCTAAGAGGTCCTTTAGCATCCTCTCATGCAGAGTAGGTACAACATCCCATGAATTCAGGGGCTTCTAGTGCTAGTTAGCTGGCTTTCATATACAACTGGGACCCAACCCAACTCCAAGTCCAGACTGCCTGACTGAGCAGGCTTCATCACTCTCCTAGTCCTAACCCTACTGTTTTCCTATGCTACAGGTACAGAAGGGAGACTCCTGAGAAGATGAGCCGGGTGGACACAGACCCTAAGTATGCCTTTCTGGGAGACAAAGGCAGATGGGAGATCACTTCCTCTGTTAACTCTGGCCCTGGGGGGGGGGGGAGAATAGGTCTTCTGAAATCAACCTGCCAGGCACCATGCCTCCTGGTCTGAGCTAAGTTACATGGCAGATAATGACTCGAAAGAGCACCTTACAAGATGTATTTCCCCCTGATGAATCAATGTTAGAGGAACAAAATATAATTGCTGAAGAAGATACAGTATACATGTCTGTTATGGAATAGGAAGGCAGAGTTCAGAGAGCTTGAGTCTGACACAAAGCCAAAGAAAGCTTATCTTCATAGTCCGCTAAGTTGCCCCAGAATGGCTTGGAGCTAGAGTTAAATATCCCTTTAATTGCAGTTACATGGTGGCAGAATTCTTTATCTCTGCCTCTTTTCTCTTCTACTGTTGATCTATTACTAGGAGCAACTTCCAATGAATACT
Source organism: Dicrostonyx torquatus (assembly GCA_028555095.1). NCBI lineage: Eukaryota > Metazoa > Chordata > Mammalia > Rodentia > Cricetidae > Dicrostonyx > Dicrostonyx torquatus. The sequence goes on along the minus strand of JAQHUG010000055.1, from coordinate 3,703,527 downwards.
GCCTACACTGAACTAGAGATATACAGACGTTCTACTGAAATCCTGGTGGAAATACAAGCACTACACAAGGTAGTTGAGAGGCTAAAAACATACAAATTCATGAGTTATCTGGGAAATATATATCAAAACCACAACACGGGACAGGAGGTAGCTCAGCAGGTAAAGGTGCCTGATGTCACTCCCCAGATACTACTGTAGAAGGAGGGAATGACTTCTGAGTACTTGCCCTCTGACCTCCACATGTACACCTGGCCACCCGCATGCCAGTACTCTCACGCATGCCTCATACATACAAATGATAAAAAAAAATTATTTTTAAATATTACACTTATTGACTGGCTGGAGGGATGCAGAGGACAACTTGTAGGATTCAATTTCTACTTTCACAAAGTGGGTCCCAAGGATCAAACTCATGTTATAAGGCTTGCTGAGCTATCTTTAAAACGTTTTTGTTGTTGTTGAGACAAGGTCTCACTTTGTAGCCCAGGCTGTCCTGGAACTCATTATATAAACGAGGCTGATCTCCAACTCATAGAAATCTGTTTGCCTCTGACTCCAAGTGCTGGGATTAAAGGTGTGCACCACCACCACCTAGCTAAAAAAAATTACTTTTATAAAAGAAAAATTCAATGTGTTACTACTATGCAGTCTCCAGATCAGCTATTACAGTGGAAAGGTTCAGAATCACAGACAACGGTTGTTACAGGAGAGAATATAACTTAGCAAAACCATTGTACAACAACCTTTATCTCACCAGAGCTCATAATCTCTGTATTCTGTGGTTGTGCACATACACTGCAAATGCACTCACCAAAGCACTACTTGTAGGCTTCCAAACTGGAAAGCACCCAAAGACAGTTTAGATCATAGAACTGTATTTGCAGTGTATATGAATAAAAGTAAATTAAATAAAAGTAACTGTAACAATATGGATGAATCTCTCAAATACTTTTTAAAAATAAAAAACACACAACACTCAAAAGAGTAGACTCCAGAGCTAAGGATGTAGCTAGTATGTACAAGGCCCTGGGTTCAACCCCTACTACCACCACCAAACAAGACAGCAAAGGTACATACAGGGTGCGGCAAGAGAGGAGCCTAGTGACCTAAATTCCATCCCTGGAATCTACTTAAAAGTCAAAGAGAACATTCCACAAAGTTTCCCCTGATCTCTATACACATAAAGAGGTATGTGTCCATTCATACAACATATCATGCAGAAACACAAGAATAATAACTTAAAAAATTAAGAGTTTACAAATAGACAAAATTAATCTCTTAATCTACAATGGCAGAATTGCCTTGCAGAATTAAGTGCAAGAAGAGCTGATTCCTAGGAGAGAGGATTAAGGGGATTTAGGATGTAGGCAAACAGTCTATAATTCCATGTGTGTTTCCTTAACTGCACACTCTCATGTCTTGTGTGTTATTGTGTATGATATACTTAATTTAAACATAAAACATACTTTAGGCAGTGGTGGCACACACCTTTAATCTTAGCACTTGGGAGGCAGGCAGATCTCAGAGTTTAAGGCCATCCTGCTCTATAAAGTGAGTTCCAGGACAGCCAGGGTTACACAGAGAAATTCTGTCTCAGAAAACAAACAAAAACAAAAGAAAACAAAACAAACCATTCAAATAAGAAGGCCAGGCATGGCAGAGCATACCTTTAATCCCAGCACTCAGGAGTCCAAGATAGGTGTATCTCCGTGAGTCACCTACATATTGAGACCCCATCTCAAAAAGAAAAGAAAAATCAAGGAACATCTAACATGGTGACCAGGCACTCAATTTGGGGAAGCAGTTTATGATACAATCTTCAGTCCTATTGCTAGGCAATATGCGTCACTGTGGTGTTCTTAAACTATGATCACTATATTTTTTAAAGATATTTTTGTTTTTATATATGTGTTTTGTCTGCATGTATGTCTGCACCATACACATGCCTGGCATTCACAGAAGCCAGTATAGTGGGGCTGGATCTTCTGAGACTAGAGTTGCAGAGGGTTGAGTCATCATCATACAGGTCTTGGAATCCTGGGTTCTCTGAAGAGTAGCCAGTGCTCATAATCACTGAGCACTGAGCCATCTCTCTAGCCCCTAGTCACCATATTTAACATACAGAAACAGTTACATACAAAATTTTGCTTAAAAACTTCTTGCTATTAAAGATTGGGGCTTTGGAGGTCGGAGAAATGGCTCAGCAGGTAAAAATACTTGCTGTTCTTGCAGAGGATTTGGGTTCGGTCCCTAGCATGTACAGGGGAACTCACAACCAGCTGTAATTCCAGTCGTAAGGGATCTGATGCCCTCTCCTGGCCTGCTCAGTCACTATATCAACATGGCACACTTTGACTCATGTGGGTACTCATATACATAAAATAAATGATGTCTTTAAAAAACCAAGTATGCATCTCATTATGCCCAGTTTATGTGGTACTGGGGATAGATAAAACTCAGGCCTGAGATACATTCCCAGTCCCTAAAATATTAGTTTTTTTATTAAGAAAAATAAGCACTTAAAATCAAACCATGACCAAGTAAAATGGTACTGCTACCAGAATTATGCTCTATATTTCTAATGTGATTAGTGGAAGGAAAAAAACAAATTGTTTGAAACAATTTAAAAATTGGGCTGGAGAGATGGCTCAGTGGTTAAGAGCATGGACTGCTCTTCTAAAGGACCCGAATTCTATTCCCAGCACCCACATGGCAGCTCACAACTGTCTGTAACTCCAGTTCCAGGGCATCTGGCACCCTCACAAAGACATGCAGACCAAACACGAAGCACATAAAATGTAAAAAAATAAAAATAAATCTCATTTGCTACATGAACTAAAAAAGTTATTTATCACCCCCTCTGATCATGTATTTTTTTCTGTCTTATTGCTACTTCCTGAGTTAACTTGTTCTCCATTTCTAATCAGGGTTTTACCCAAGTGGGGAGCTAGTAAGAAGGCTCACCAGGTCAATATCTGCTTGCTGTGATCATGAAGACCTGAGCTCAATTCCCAGGACCCACACGGTGGGAGGGGGAGGACCACCTCCCATTAAATTGCCCTCTGACCTCCACATGTACACTGTGGCATGTATAGAGCAACACAATACAAACAATGCAACAAAATGTGTAAAAAAAAACAAAAAAACAAAAAAACACTTTTAAGTATTTCACCCAAGTAAAAGAAAAACTTACTTTGCTACTAAAAATCCTATGACTTGGGGTCCATATTTTACTGCATTGGGACCAGAAGATGAACACACTACACTTCCACGTCTACCAAGATAGTCTAAAAAATCACAAAAGGGAACTGTAACCAAGTCACTCTTCAGGTTTTTGGGTCCAACCTCAAATTAGGTAAAACCCCAGTGACAGTAATAACCATAACAGAAAACATACAACCCTAATGGTAGTGGACTGGTCTTCCTGGGTGGGTAAAGACTGTGTGTCTCAGAGCTCAAACCACAGCCATAGCTTATTGTCGCCACCTCTTTAATGCTTAGTGTTTTCCTATTTCTTCATTTTTGTTTTATGCTTGAGACTGGTCCCTTGCCCATATTAAGTAATTGCTCTACCACTGAACTACACTACACCCCCAGATCTCTTCTGTTCCTTATTTAGTTTGGGGTTCAGCAAACACAAGGACCTAGTAGTACTGCAGCAGTTACCATTTCTGCACCACTGGCTTCTGGACAGCATCTTAGCATGCATGACTTGGAGGCAGCTAATTTCTGTCATTAACTACAGAGGCAAAAAAAGAAAACTACAGAGATAATAAAGAACTTATCCAGAATCCTACAAGCAGCAATTAGCAGAGCCGGAGTTCAAACCCAGGCAGAGGTTTCAAATCTGTGCTGTTACCATTTCCTCAAATCAATTATTTGGAATTAGGCTTCCCATAATCCCCACATATCTTGAATATCACTAAGAGCCTCAACCACAAAAGGGTACAATGGATGTGACAAGTCAATGTTCAGCCTCTTTTCCATCTTTTTGGGTTTCACATTCCCAGTTCACACTACCCTGAAAGCAGAGCTACAGACTGCACCAAATGAAGTCAGTGATGGAAGCACTAACAAAAGTGGCAGAATACAGGCACCAGAATAAGAGCAGCAACGAAACATCACATCCAAAAAAGCAGCTGATATTGGTAATTTACTATAAGTTAGTAGATGGTAAACTCTATAGCTCATGGGTCCAAGTTCAATCTTCCTCATAGCCAAAAACTGTATTTTATTTAAAAAAAAACAATCTAGAGGACTAGAAATACAGTCACATAAATGAAACTTTATGACAGGGATATACATATATAGCCTGATATGTTTAAAATATTTAGAGACTAGGCATGGTGGTGTGAGACTTAAATCCCAGCACTCGGGAGGGAGAGGCAGGCAGGCAGGCAGGCAGGCCAGCCTGGTCTACAAGAGCTAGTTCCAGGACAGACTCCAAAGCTACAGATAAACCTTTTCTTGGAGGAAGAAACAAAAAAAAAAA
>JAQHUG010000055.1:3659348-3682239 GCA_028555095.1 Dicrostonyx torquatus | reverse complement strand
CCACATGGCAGCTCACAACTGTCTGAAGATCCAGTTGCAGGGGTTCTGATATCTTCACACCAATGCACATAAAATAAAAGTTAAATAAACCATAAAAAATTAAAAAAAATAAAATAACAAATGTGTGCTGTTCTGTTAAGAGTTGTGTACACAGATGAAACAAAAACATTCACATGCGAATGAATACATCACAGTGGCTGAGAAGACATGGTAATCCTAGGAGAAGCAATACATTACTGCTAGAAGTGCTTAGCATAACCTGTGCTTAAGTACATTCCGTTTCTGCTTCATCTCTTGATACTGGTCTGTATACTAACACACTTGTTTGTCAGATTCTAAGAACCTAGTACCTAAAGTCACAGTGTTAGACGATAATCATGAAGTTAAACGTTGCACTTACTATATAGTTCAAAATATGTAATATTCCTTATAGCAAATTCCATCCAGTGATTTGAACATCACTGATTTTCTAGAGCAGTTATGATGAATATATATTTACAACTTGTCCATCTGCTCGTTTTATATTGTAGTTTGTTGCTTAGCTACAGCTGAAATTCTCAACCTGAACTACACATCAGAACCACCTGGGGAGTCTTTTTGAACTAGAGAATCTTTGGCCTTACCTCCAGGATGAGACTGGAATAGTAGAGCCATTCCTACTGGCATTCTAAGAGATGGCTTTGGTCTGGCTCCATTCAGAAGAAAGATGAGTTAGGACTATGGGGCTCTTGCCACATAAGGGCTCTTACAGACTCCAGAACAACTAACTCGCTGATTTGGATACAAATGCTTCTTGGAGATATAAATGTAAGTAAAGCCAATCTTTTTTTCCGAGAAGACAGTGGTTCTCTTAGCTTTATTAAGTAGCATAACATATTTAAAGTAGTTCTTGAAACGCTAACCAAGGACTCACCAAGTCAACTGTTTACCTGCTTTGTAAACCTGAGCCAGTCAAGAATGGGGATGATAAAGACCTTTGATAATAAGATGGCATTATTTTAAAAGCAGTTAACTACAAAATGCTAGATAATGTTTATATTCATGAGACTGTGTTCAAGTTCAGCAAACGCAGTGGTCACCTATACTATCTATCCTTAATTGCAAACTTAAGGGCCAGAAATGTACTCAGCAGGTAAAGGCACTGACCATCAGGTCTAAGGACCCAAGTCTGGTTGCTGGGACCCACATGATAGAGAACTGACAATTGAAAGTTTTCCTCTAACCTCTGCACCAGCATGCCACCACCTGTGGCATGACGGCATGCACACACACATACACACAAACACTTGCATGCACACACACAAATATAAGAAAAGTGTTAGTCTTATCGTTTGTACAGCTGTTAGACATTATTTTGTATTAATGAGTACTTGCTGATTCCCAGCTCAGAACAGTTTAAAATAAGCTCAGCCACCTGTAGGCTACGAGCCATTACTATTGGCATTCTAAGAAACAGGTTTGGCCTGGCTCTATTTAGAAGAGATGAGATAGGCTATGGGGTCTTGCCACATACCGGCTCTTACAGACTCCAGATGTAATGACAATGATACTAAGAAAAGGATTCTTTATTGAGTCCATGGTTGGATTCAATCACCATGAAGGAATATCCATAAGAGATAATGACAAATCTTAGTCCTAGAGAGGCGTCTCATATTACACTGGTACAGTATATATTCAGTGGGCTTGGGGAGCAGTGTAGGGAATGTTATCTGTGTGGATGGTTTCCTGCAAATAGATGAGCAGGGAGGGTAAAGATGGACATCGAGTCAGAATGAGGAAGAGGGGAAGTGGAGTGAGGATCTAAACGGTGGGCCCAAATCCTTAGAGCTTCATCTAGTATAGACAAAGGTGGTAAGGACCTGGACAAGCTTCACTAGGCAAATCTAGATTTTGGATGAGCTAAGAATTTTAGCAAGAGGACAGGGCCAGTTAACTGTTTTAGGGAATATATTCCTGGCTGGTACTTAAGAGAGCACTATATATATTAACCATCTCCTTTTACATCTTCAGATTTATTTTTAATTTTTTAAAAGTATGTGTGTCTGTGCACATAACTATAGCTGCCTGAGAAGGCCAGAGGCATCAGAACCCTTTGGAGATGGAGCTGTGAGCCACCCAATACAAGTGCTAGGAACCAAGCTCGGGTCCTCTGGGAAAGCAATAAGCACCGAGCCATTTCTCTAGCTCTACAAATGTCTTTTTGTATGAGGGACCATAAAAAGAATTTTGTTTTTATTTCGGAATTTGAAGCAACTGTAGTATTTCTTTTTGTTTTTGTTTTATTTTGGGGGATTGTTTTGTTTTGTTTTTCTAAACAGGGTTTCTCTCTGTAGACCAGGCTGGCCTTGAACTCACAGAGATCCACCTGCCTCTGCCTCCTGAGTGCTGGGATTAAAAGCATGCACACCATAGTATTTTAACAAAAAGAACTGGGTTTCATGTTAGGGCATTAAGGAGTCATGTCTTTTCCTCCTGTGGGGAGTGGGGAGGAAGGAGAAAGGGAGGATGCTAGGGGTTGCGCTTGGCTCTCTCTGTAAAGCACATGCTGAAAATACAGAACTACATACTTAATCTTGGTCATGTATCTTTTAATATTAAAGTGTTCCAATTTTTTGGCAAGTTTCTAACGAGCTGAATCTTTTTTCTTTTTCCTTTTCTTTTCTTTCTGTTTTTTGAGATAGTTACTGATGGCTTGATTGTTTTCAAGTACCCTCCGTGCCTCATCCTCACAAATAGTTGGAATTACAGACGTGGGCCACTTGTAAGAGGTGCTTCTGCCTAATCACAAAATCATATAATCCTCACGACAGCACTGCAGGTTTGTTAAGTAACAATGTCTCAATGCAGTGGGCATTATTATTATTTTTTTCAATGAAGAAATCCAAGTTCAGATATGGTACTTTGGATTACAGAGTGAAGAGTCAGGTTTAGCATAATACCCAGGCAATCTTTATCCCGACGTGCCTTAAGTTCTGTGTACTATTGTCTCCGTGTATATACAAAGATAAATATTTAAATAACTTCCTTTTTCTTTTCTTTTTCTTTTTTGGCAGAGCCTCGCTGTGTAGCCTAGAACTCACTATGTACATCAAGCTAGTCTCAAACTGACAGGCATGCACCTTGCCTCTGCCTCCTGGGCACTGGGATTAAAGGCATGCACCACCCAACATTCCCTGGGTGGGGAGGTCAGGACCACTTTCCCAAGAGTATTTAAGTGAACTCCCAAAAGAGGAACGCGTGGTCTCTTTTTCTTCCTCCCAGGGGTCTCGTTCACGGCTCGGGGCCACCCGAGAGCGCAGAACTCCCATTAAACCTGGATATCTTTGGCTTGATTGGGAATTTGCATCGGCAGAGAGCTCGCCTTGGGAAAATATTCCTAACATCTCGGAGGTTCCCTGGGGAGTGGAGGGGGAGGTCAGGACCTAGGGCCTGCTGGGATTTGGAGTCCAGAGTGCTAACTCTCAGGGTCAGGGGGCTAGGATAGATGCTGGGGCCCAAGTTCCCAATTTAACACCGTTGTCTTATTTTGGTGAGTCCACTCCGGATTCACTTTAGAAATATAGACATTTTAAGAGATATATCTCGTGATATACCTCGTATCTAACCTTATAAGTACTGCTCACAAAGCGTCGCCTAAGCCATGGAAAACAGCTAAATGCGTAGAGCAATGGAACCCTTGAGATCGTGACGTATACAAGCTGGAAACCAAGCATAAAGTCGTGGTTTTCAAAGGCAAATGGGTTTCCTATTTAGAAGTGTGAAGTTGGGCGAGGAGGCAGATATCTGGGCCTGTGCAAATGTGCGCTGCCTCTGGTTGGGAGCCACGGTCCCTGCTGTGGGCTCAGAGCAGGATCCCCGCGGTCCCCAAAGTCGCTTAGGGTAAGCCTGCCTCAGGGCACCCTTGGTACGAGGTGTGAAGCGGGCAGCCCGTAATGGTCCCCCGGGGGCGACCCTGGTTTCCCTCCACGCGAGCCTTCCCAGGACGCTCCCACCTGCACCACCGCGACGGGTGACACCCGGGTCCCCAGACCCACCTGCAGCCCGGAGCCGAGCACGACCCACGACCAAGGGCAGCAGTAGGAAGCTAGGCCACCAGCGCCAGCGGAAGAGGTGACCTCAGGAGCTGCCACTCTCCGCGCCAGCCCTGAGGAGAGGGGTGGCGACGTCAAATCAACGCCTCTCTGTCTTCTCACGACTGATTCCTCTAATTTTTAAGCTTTCAATACTCACTAGAGGTTCTGAATAAAACTTGGATCGACGCTGACAAGATCGGTGAGGTTTTGCGCTGTGGTCTTCCCCAACCCGGTCCCCCGCCACCCCCACAGATGGTGTCGCCCGTATCGTCCCCGCCTCAGCTGCTCGCCTCAGGCCCAAGATGGCGGCCACCACACAGGGGCTCCTGCCGGCCGCTCTTCGCCACTGAGCGCGCGCCTGCCCTGCTCGCTCTCGAACCTGCGTTTTACTGGGGGTTGGGAAGGGCGGTGGACGGTACTGGGGGAGCCCGACCAGGCAGGTGAGGACGGGAAAAAGAAAGGAGTCTTCGGGTCTGGGTGGAGGCCCTCGGGGGACTGGGTTCCTGCCGGCCCGGTGTCTCCCTGACGCGCTCCCGCAGTTTCGGTTGTGACTGTCTCCGTGGTTCCTGGAATAAGCGTTCCGCGAGGGGAAAGAAAAGTGACTTTTCCACGGGTCGATACCTCGGGATGTTTGTAACGCTCCTATGGGTCCTCCCTCCTGTATATTTCCTCTGATCTTCCATCGTGTTGGAGCTAGGAGTCAAGCCGAGTCCAGCCTGGGCTCCTTGCCGTGGTGCCGCGGTACCCGCAAGCCTTCCCTGCCTTTCTTGGGTTCAGAGACCATGAGGCCAGGTGTCCTCTTGGCTCCTTAACTTCAAAGACCCTTGAGATGTTTGTGCCTCATCTTGTTAGAATTGTCGCCCAGTGCTTCCACGATCATTGTGTTTCCCAAGACCTTATTCTTATTTTTCTTGTTTATATACTTTTCAGGAAACCAGAGTCAAACCCCAATAATCTAGCCCCCTGTGACTGGGAGAGTTTAGCCACTATCTGTGCCTACCCTCTAACCTTTAATGTACAGCTAACTCCCTTGCCTGTTTCAAAGCCCTTCTTTACCTGAACGACTAAGGAGAGACTTGTCCCACTCTCTAAGCCCCAGGACTAGTCCAGCCCCATCTTTGTTCTTGGATTTTGCATACTTTTCTTTGGTTGTCCTCAACAGGCACAATCATTCTTTTTTTTTTTTTGAGAAAAAAAGAATTCTTAATCATTGTTGGTAAGAGTTGTAGCAGTCTGAATGATCAAAATATATTGTATCAGAAAAAATATTTTAACAGAACACCACAGCAATGGCCAGGGAGGAGAGCTGATTGCCTCTCTTGAGGGCTTGCTCAGTCTGCTTTCTTTCTTTCTTTTTTTTTTAACTTTGGCACAATCATTCTTGAGAAAGCAAGTATATATTTGGGATAGAGCAGAGAAAGTCAAAATCACTACCCTGGGGGAGTTTGACTGCTTTCTGCTTGCATTTATTTATATTGCTGGGAGTGCTGTGCTTGGTTTGTGATGTGAAGAGGACCACTTTTAGACATTCAGCATCCGATCTGCGAGTGTTCTTTGTGCCTCCTTTGTGCTAAGTAATCAAGCAATCAACTTTACCTGGGGACAATGAAAAGGCTACACCTGAACTGGAGCAAAAGGAATTTGCTAAACCCAGGAAAACAAAGTCACTCCTGGATGCAGAGCCAGGATTAAAAACTTGAGAAGGTTGGGCATTGTTAAGGGAGATTTAAAAAAAAAAAAAAAAAAAACCAAACCTGCAGTTGGTGGAAACTGAAGGTGTGAATTGGAGGTTGAGGACAGCTTGTGAGGGGTCTTGATTTCCAGTTTGGATTGTATTCAGTAGTTAGCAGGAAGCTCCTGTATACTTGGGGGAGTGGGCATAAGGGTATGGAGAACCAACTTGAGGCAAGAAAACTAGATGAGATTGCAGTCATTTCAGGTAAGGCACCTCCACTGAGGCAGGAGAAGAAAGATCAAGAGAAATGAAGTAAATGCTGCATAATGGTCCAACTAGTGAGAACTGATTTGCTGGTGGGGGTGGCTAGTTGTCAGTTGAGGAGACTTCATGCTTGGATGCTTGGATACCTTTAAAATCCAGTCTGAGACATGTACCTAAAAACAGGGTGGTGCCAACTTTGCTCTTTAGCAGTGGCAAAAACACAATGTTCCCCTGCCTAAAGCATTGGTTTTGGAGTATGGACCTCTGCTCTTACAGTAGCCACTAGCCACGTGCAGTATTGAGCTCTTGAAACGAGGCAGGTTTGAACAGAGATGTACTGGAATTTGAAGACAGTGCGGAAACAATGGAAACCGACTCATTGAATGTTCACATGTTGAAATAAATGATGATTCGGACACCATTAAATAAAAATTAGGCTTTTTAAAAAATTAACCTCTTTATTTTTAAATGTGGCTATGAAAAATTTTAGATTACATCTGTGGCTCAAATTATATTAGTCTAGTCTAGACAAATGATGGGAGAGGGATGAGTAAGGGGGTAAAATTTGATCTAGACCCTGAGAGAAGAATAAACTAATGTCAAAGCAACGTCCTGATGACGCCTCACCCCGTTTGCTGGTATAACACTCAGTTATTTATCTTTATTTTTCCCCTCAGCCAATAAGATATTTTAAGGTTGTTTTTTTTTTTTAAATTTGTTAAAACACACACACACACACACTCACATGTACCACAGCACACAGATGAAGGTCAGAGACAGCTTGCTGCAGTAGGTGATCTCCTTCCACCATGTGAGTACAAGGGATTGAACAGATTCATGTTAACCACCAAGCTATCTTGCCATCTCTGCCTTCAAGGACTTTTGAAAAAGGGGTAATGTGTGTAGGGATGTTTTAGATGAATCTGACCATTAAAAAAAAAAAAAAAGAAAAAGAAAAGCTACAGGGAAAGAACTGGAGAAAGCCACGTGTAAGGTAAGGAGGCCTGACTTTGAGGTGTTGAGAGGAGGAACAGAAAAGGGATGGTGTGCATGCGAGGTGTTCTGAGGGAGAAATTGATATTTCCCAGAGAAATAAAGGGAAGGCCTTCAGCTGTGGCTCCTTAGCGAAAAGCGAATGAATTGATAAATGTGAAATACAGTCAGGACAAAAGACGAGAATCAGCGAAGTGGAGAGAAGAGTTTAGGAATCTAATTAAGTTCCTTCCCTTTTCTGTGTCTGCATCGTCAGTGTTCAGTCACGCACGTTGCCTGTTTTCCTTCAGTGCAGAGTTGCCTCTGCCGTGCCCTCTTACTGTTAATGAACTTTTAAATTAAATTTATTGCCTGTGGAACTAGATTCAAGGTGTCCAGGGCCCTTCAGCTGGACCTGTCCTGCACATTGAGCCAGTCTGCCTGTGTTTCTATGTAAGCATGGCACCTGTCTCTTGCTTTGTGTTTTGTGTCTTAGCTAATGTTATTCCAAACTTTTGAATATCTTTTCTCTTTCTGCCCTGGTCTTATAAATCTTTTAGTAAGTAATCCTAGTTTTTTTTTAATATCAGAAGCAATTGAGAATTTTTAAAATTCACTTTCTACACTGTGTATGTAAGCAATTTTCAACCAATTTAGATTGTTTTATTTATATGTTTTATCCCTTTAGTAAATTTAACTCCTTACAATTGTTTCTCTTTTTTAGATTTATTATTTTATTTAAAGTGTGTGAGTGTTTTGTCTGTATGTATGTGCGTCACTTACGTGTCTGGTGCCTTTGGAGTTTAGGGCTTTGGGTCCTCTAGAACTGGAGCTATGGATGATTGTAAACCACTGTGTGAGTACTGGGAACTGAACCCAGGTCCTCTATAAGAACAGCAAGTGCTCTTCACTGCTGAGTCCTTTTTAAAAAATGTTTTTCATTTTAAAAAATGTTTCCTTTTTAAAATGGAACATATAGAGCCAGTCATGATTGCACATTCCTGGAATCCTAGCATTTGAGAGGCTGAGGCAGGATAAAGAACCTGCGGCCTTTTGGACTATATAGTCCATTCCAGACCAAACTTCATAGTAAGAACTTGTCTCAAAAACAAACAAAAAACATGTGCTCCTTCTGCTCACGATCCTACGGAAAGACAGAAATGAAAACACCATGGTTCTAAAAATAAGTAAATTATATTGCATTGCCAAGACTTTAAAAAAAAAGATTTATAAAAAACTTTTCTGAATTTGTATTTTATTATGTCTTCAGCTGAGATATCAGTAAGTAATGAATGTCTGATAAAGATACATATTTACCATAAGGACCTACATGATAGTTTCCATATGTTGAATTCTGGTCTTTCTGTAAAAGTTTTAATGGGAATTCATTCAGTTATATCTGCAAGCACTTTGTATTTTGAGTTTATAATTAAATAACACTGAGAACTGAAGTATATTTAAAGATTTGGGTGTTTAGCTCAGTGCTAGAGCACTTGCTTAACATACATGGGACCCCAAGTTTGAGTTCAAGCACTGTCTCCTTCCAAATAGAAACCTTAGGAGAAATATTGCCTAGATTCTCTTCAAAACTGTATTTATAAGCATTTTTATAGAGTAGAAAATTAAGCCATGCCGGGTTGTGGTGGCGCACGCCTTTAATCCCAGCACTCAGGAGGCAGAGGCAGGTGGATCTCTGAGTTTGAGGCCAGACTGGTCTACAAGAGCTAGCTCCAGGATCCAGGACAGGCTCCAAAGCTACAGAGAAACCCTGTCTCGAAAAACCAAATAAATAAATAAGAAAAGAAAAGAAAAAAATGAAAATTAAGCCAGTCATAGTGCTGCACACCTTTAATCCTGAGGCAGAGGGAGGTAGATCTCTGTGAGTTCAAGACCAGCCTGATCTATATAGTGAGTTCTGGGACAGCCAGGGCTATATAATAAGATCCTATCTTGAAAACAAACAAACCAAAAGAATAGAAAATTTATGTGTTTATTTCTCATACCTTAAGTAAGTAAATCAGTAAGTAAGTAAATCAGTGTATTTCAGATTTTAACTTATTATTAGAACAGCTACTATGTACTTCTGCTAATTAATACATCAGATGGGTCAACTCTAGTCAGGTGGATTACCCAGGCCTATGATCCTAGTATTTGGGAAGGGTAGGTAGGAGGATGAGGAGTTTAAAGTCGTCTTTTGCTACATAGAGAGGCCATCTAAATTATATGAGACGTTGACTCAAAAACATAATAAATAAACCAAAGAGAACTGGAGCAGTTAACTGTAGATCCCACATTACCTGCTGAGCCATCTCATTGGCTTTTATCAAAAGCTTCATCTCATAAGTTTATAACAACACAGTGTGCATATTAATCTTTTTGGAAAACGTGTACTAGGCATCCCCACATACATTGCATCGGGTGTGTGTTGAGTGCCTACTTTGTGTCAGGTTTTGTTGGGGGAATTGCAAACAGATGCTGTCAGAACTAATTGCAAACCTTAAGATGCTTTTCAGTTGCTTACAATGTAGCACAAGTGTTGTTAACATTAGCTTCCTGAAAAGTATTTGAGTTTCTATGAGTATATACATTTCGTGTGTGTTTGTGTGTGTTCGTGTGTGTGTGTGTGTGTGTGTGTATGTGTGTGTGTGTGTGTGTGTGTCCGTTGAGGATTGTGGGAGAAAGGAAGAGCCATGGTTTTAAATCAGATTCTCAAGAGAGTCCCTGTATTTAATACCTCTTGTATAGAGAAAAAGACTGTCATCGAGCTAGATAGAGAAAAAACAGATTAGCCTTGAAGACTGAGTTCTTAATTTACTACCACTTAATACTGAGCAATACGGTCTAGATAATTTCCACTTTATTTGGAATCTTCCACCCTCTGTATATGTATATTAATGCTAATGTTTTATTAACTTGGGTCCCTAGGTGAGGAAAAGTTAATTAACTTGCCGTGAATCATGTAGGAGTTGATTGAAATCTGGATCAGTGCTTCCAAAGTCCCCTACTACACAGCCACCCTGGGGAGGCTGTGAAGGTCTCTGAAAGCAAGGTTGTACTTTTAAATATAGCTATGATGAAAATGCTAACTTTTAATCAAACTCTGGAATTTCTGCGCATAAAAATTGAAATAGTTTGCCTATTACGTGGACTGTGCTTTATGCTTAATTATATTTTTATTTGTAAGCACCTTTTAGATAACCATTACTGGACCAGAAGGATGACATCTATCATCAAGTTAACTACCCTCTCCGGGGTCCAAGAAGAGTCTGCTCTTTGCTATCTTCTCCAGGTTGATGAGTTTAGGTTTTTGTTGGACTGTGGCTGGGATGAACACTTCTCTATGGACATTATTGATTCTCTGAGGAAGTAAGTTACAGTTTGTAGTTCTAGGCTTTTATTAAATCAGCTTAGAAAACAGGGCGGTGGTGGCGCACACCTTTAATCCCAACCATCGGGAGGCAGAGGCCCGCAGATCTCTGAGTTTGAGGCCAGCCTGGTCTTCAAGAGCTAGTTCCAGGACAGGCGCCAAAGCTACATAGAAACCCTGTCTTGAAAAAAACAAACAAACAAAACAAACAAGCAAACAAAGTCAGCTTAAAAAAAAAAACAGATCCTCAACTTTTTTTCTTCACTTTATAATGTCATTCTGATGTTATATACTGTTGCTGTCATTTCTTTATAATGTCATTCTGATGTTATGTACTGTTGTTGTCATTTCTTTAGTTTATAGAAAGTTTTATTTATGGCAGAAAGCTAAATTGTATCTGTTGTGGTTTTAGTTTATAGTAAGTTTATGTAAAACAGAAAGCTACATTATAACCATTGTAATTTGCAAAATTTTGATTGGCTGATAAGTTTTGGTTTTGAAATTCAATAAAGCTTTGTTGTTCCTTTGCTAGTGGGCAGAAAGTGTGCTATTTAATTTTTGGAAAGAACATGAATCTGTCAAAACCTGAAGAAAATTGATACGTCCCTGTGAAAGCTCTGTCCCCGAATGACATTACCTCACTCTCTGTGTCTCCTTAGTCACTATTGTAACTTAATTTTTTGAATGGTATCCACCTAAATATATCAGAAAAAAACAAGACATTTACATTTGCTGCATTACTATTAATAAAATAAAAAAGGAGAAGTTGAAGGCCTTTCCTGACTTCCTAAACTTAATAGCATATGTAGTACCCATCCAAGACCAACTTAAATGTGGCATCTCCATTTTCTCTTGTGCTTTCAAGCATACCTGGTAGTGTAACAGTAGTGATTACAGTTCTCAGGAGTCATTGTCTTAGCCCTTGGGTTTGCTCTTCTGCCTCAGTGTATTGAATGGGTGCATCAGGATGGCAGTTCTGCCCTTTCTGCTTAAGAACTGATGAGCTGCCCTCTTGGTTGTGTTCACAGGCATGTTCACCAGATTGATGCGGTACTCCTGTCTCACCCCGACCCACTCCACCTTGGCGCCCTCCCATTCGCTGTGGGGAAGCTGGGTCTGAACTGTGCCATCTATGCCACCATTCCTGTTTACAAAATGGGGCAGATGTTCATGTACGATCTCTATCAGGTAATTGAAGCAGTTAACAAGAGGCTTTTATGTTCCACTCATGATCATTTTTAACTTTGAATTGTGTTTGTCTTTAGTCTCGCCACAATACAGAAGATTTTACCCTCTTTACATTAGATGATGTGGATGCAGCCTTTGATAAAATACAGCAGCTAAAATTCTCTCAGATTGTGAACTTGAAAGGTAATGTAGTAAGTTGGTAGACTAATGGAGTGGAAGTTCTGTTTCTTTTTTCTTTCTTTTTGTTTTGAGTTTTTTAGTTTTTACAGTGCTGTGATCCAACCCAGAGCCTCAAGCATGCTGGGCAAAGAATTCACCCTTGCCACATTCTACCCAGTTTGGAGTAGTGGCGTGAGTTGCCTTCTGAGAGGATTATATTATACAAATTATAGGCATTGTGGTGTGGGAATAAAAGTTAGCACTTTCTGCCAGGAGGTGGTGGCACACACCTTTTAATCCTAGCACTCGGGAGGCAGAGGCAGGCAGATCTCTGTATGTTCGAGGCCAGCCTGGTCTACATAGTTCCAGGATAGCCAGGGCTACACAGAGGAACCCTGTCTTGATTGGGGGAAAGGGAGGAACTAGCAGGTTCTACCTGAAGTTTCCATTTGAATTTCAAAATATTTCAGACTAAATACTAGCGATATGTTAATGGCTTGGGTGTCCTCATATTTGGGTAGGAAACAGTGTAAAATGAACAAAACTAATATGTCTGAATCCTCGTAACTTATGTTAGGCTTGGGAGACAAAGTGACTCAGAGCTCTAAATGTAATAACTAAAGCAAATTAAATACATAGAAAATGTATTACTTAATAATGATGTCAAGTATCAAATCTACAAGAGGGAATCCTGTTACAGGTTTTCTTAAACATGAACTCCGACATTAAAAACATGGCACAATAGCTGGTGTGGTGGCTCATGCCTGTAATCACAGCTCTTGGGAAGCCTGAGAGAAGGATCCTGAGTTCAAGGCCCATCTAGGATACAAGCAAGTTCAGGCAGCCTGGGCCGTACATAGTGAAACCCTGTCTAAAAAATAAAAATAAAAAACCTCCCAAGAAAAGTGACAAAGCAGCATTGGAGTGCTGATTAAACCACGAGATGACAACTTGGCATGGTCTTCATAGTTTTGCTTGGGTTTAGCTTTTCTAATAAATTATAAATTATTTTATTACATATGTTATATAATTTATAAATTATTATAAATAAATTCTTTATTATAATGAGGTTTGAGTTGTTATTCCATCAGTTAGGTTAACAGAGGTGGTAACAACTTGGCAATTACCTGTGCAGTACAAATATCAAAACTTAGTCCTGAGGATGTAATGTAGTGGTGTTTGTCTGGTGTACAAGGGGCCCTGGGCTCAGTCCATGGCGCTACAAATACAGCATACAGCTGGGTAATAGTGTGCTGGCTGTTTGGCCTAGTCTCTAGCCGTGTGTTTGTGAGCACAGATAGATTACCTCTGGGGTACGCACAATGAAATGAGAAGAATGATTGTCTCTATTAAGGGAGTAGAGTAGCTGGAGACATGAGAGGGGGTTTCTTTTCACTGTAAGCATTTTAACCTCTGAATTATATGCCAATGAACATGTTGCTGTTAACATAACTTAGAAATACATCTGTCCTTGGGATTGTAAAAACATCTGAGTGTCGCCATTCTTTTGTTCTGTAGGCAAAGGACATGGTTTGTCCATCACACCCCTGCCAGCTGGCCATATGATAGGAGGAACAATATGGAAAATAGTCAAAGATGGAGAAGAGGAAATCGTGTATGCTGTTGACTTCAACCACAAGAGGGAGATGTAGGTATATCTAGATAAGCACTCAAGGCAGAACCACCACTGTTCCATTCATTGAAGGAAAAATCAAAAGCAACTTTTTAGTTTCTCATCAGAACTCTACAGCAATTTAGAAATGTCAAGTACTGAGTATTTTCATCATGGATTGACAGGTTCATTATAGGACATAAGGGTTTTAAACTTTTTGTATGTTAATATCTATCCTATAATGCAGATATTTCCCTGGAGGTGTTCAGAGAAAGTGAGTTTTTTATACATTAAATTATATTTTATATGATCTTGACTTTTTGATAGAACTTTGTGATTCTTTTCTTTGGGGGCTGGGTAGTAATTGCCATCTAATTTAATGATATTTGATGACAGATTTCTTTTAAAGGGGAATATAATGGTTATAATTTTACATTATTCATTTGATAGTCAGAAAAATACTGTAAATTTTGTGTGTGTGTTCACTGTCCTACAGACTTCCTTTGCTACAAATGTACATGAAATCCATGGCTATTTGTGTTAGATTACAGTCATCTTAAAGTCCAAACATTAAGGACTAACAGATTGAATTTAGACTTGTAATCATGGGTGGATGAGGAGGTTGAAAATGTAAATGAGTAAACGGTGAATGAATTCAACCACTTTAGAAAGTACAACAATACATTTTAGGCAGATTTAGAGTTAACTGAAAAAGGAAGCAGTGTTGCTGTGCCCTGCCCACACAAAGGTGATGGTTCAAGTTGCTTACAAAAGAAGACTGCTGAATTTGATTATATACAGGTTTAAAACAGTAACTTACACTATAAAACCATAAAAATACTGTAGCAATTAGCCAAACATTTGCATACATGTAAGACTAGGAATTACTCAAGATATGAAAAATACACTAATTGCAAAATGGGCAAGCATTGGTCAAAAAGAGGATGTTGAAATAATATATACTTTTTAGATATGTTTACATTATTTTAAAATACTGATAACCTTCTAGGAAAATTTAACTTGTCGGTCTTTGTGGTTGAGACTTTTTGGAAAACCATTTGAGACTAATTGTATATACATTTCAAGGAATGTGTCCTAACGAAATAAAAAAAATACAGCTAGGTGTGGTTGCACACCTTTGTAGTCCTAGTACTTGAGAGATGGAGACAGGAGGGTTGGAACTTCAGAAATATCTCTTTAAAATATAAAGTGATGAAAAAATGACTTAAACAGGTAAATAAATAGTGAGCTAAATACAACATAGTACAGGTAAAATAGATTTATGGTTACGAACTGGACGCCTTGATACATGCCTGTAATCCTAGCTAAGGCTAAGGTAAGAGGATTGTGACATCACCTGGACTGCATATAGCCCATTTCTCTTAAATCAAATGCCAGGCAGAAGGTTTTTACAATTCTAAAAGTTGGGTTTAGAAAGAAAAATATTAATGTCATGGGAAAAATCCAGAAGAAAAAAAAATGAATATATAGGAATATCTATAAGATCAATGTTCTAAATGCATATATGGATACACAAGAAAATTTGTGTGTTTAGAGGGATATGTCCAATATATCATAACATTTGTCTTTAAGTGATTCTCTAGAATATTTTTACTTTCCTCAAACTTTTCTGAATTTATGAGATTTTTTTTTTTAAATCAAATATGTGGTGCTGCAGAGATGGCTCAGTGGTTGAGAGCTCTTCCAGAGGACCCAGGTTCAATTCCCAGCACCCATGTGGCAGCTCACAACTATCTGTACCTCCAGTACCAGGGGACCCAACAGCCATGGCAAAACACCAGTGCATATACAATCAAGCATGCATATGTTTATAGTTGGGGGTGCTTAGAAAAGCAGTACTTTTGTAATAGGTTAGCTATCAATGTTCATTTGAAATGACAGGTATTCTTCATCTTTAAACTTTGTTATAGCCACTTAAATGGATGTTCCCTGGAAATGCTAAGCAGACCCTCTCTACTTATCACAGATTCATTTAATGCTACCTATGTGCAGCCTAGAAGGAAACAGAGAGACGAGCAGCTCCTGAGTACGTATGTCTAGTATTCTGTTGGGATAGCTGTTCAAGTGTAGATAGCAATTCCTGATTGTTCTGTCTAGCTATGTTGGAAGAGATTGGCTAACTCTAATAATTAATTTTCTAATTATATCTTTTAAGTTTATACTGTGTATGCTTGCCACAGAGTGCATGTAGAGGTAAGAGGACAACTTGTGGAAGTGAGGTGTCTCCTCCCACCATCTAGGTCTTCAGGATCAAGGCTTGGCAACAACACCATAACCCACTGAACTGTTCTGCTGGGCCCGTAACTCCTGTGGTGTTGGTTTGGTTTGGTTTGGTCTGGTCTGGTTTTGAGAGATGCTAATATGACCATGTCAAGATGCTCTGTAAACGTTGGCTTCCTCGACCACTCAGCACACGGATAACTCTCCGAGGCAGTCACTGTCTCTGTATAACATGCATATATATATAGCTCCAAGAAACAGTGGAAGTGTGCCCAAGAGAGGACTAAGAGTGCACCAGGTCTGCTGGCGGGTGCTGTGTGTTCTATTCCCACAGAGTTAGCTTGACTTTGCTGAGTGCTTCTGAGCTGTCACCTCTTGCTTCTGCTTTGACTCATTCTGCTGTGCTTTGTGTTATTTTTTATAAGCCGTATGTGATGGCAACAGGAAAGCTGTTCCACTTTTAGACATGGGAGCAAGCACTCTCATCTGTCTCCTTACCAACTCACTAACTTTAAGAAGCTCCTCAATTCGTGTGTGTGTGTGTGTGTGTGTGTGTGTGTGTGTGTGTGTGTGTCTGTTTACTAGGTAGAGTTTGCTTTTACCCAACACTTCAAGCTGACTTTGAGAACAAGGATATCTGTTTCTAAGGATGCTTTTCTTCTTGGAAGGGAACATGTTCTGTGTTTTAGTCTACATACATGCATACAAAACATGTATCATGTGTTTTATTCTTAGAAAGATACATTTAATCAAGTCAAAAGTAATTATATTGATGTGAACAAGTACTTTTTATATGTGTCCTAGTAGCTACTTATATAATCTTTAAAAACGACACTGGGGAATTGTGTTTAATTTGTTACAAAGCACTTGTTTTATGGGGATCTTCTGTTCTTGTTTAAGCAAATGTTCTGGAAACTCTTCGGGGTGATGGAAACGTGCTCATAGCGGTGGACACGGCAGGCAGAGTTCTGGAGCTTGCTCAACTTCTTGATCAGATTTGGAGAACTAAAGATGCAGGGTTGGGTGTTTATTCACTGGCACTCCTGAATAATGTCAGTTATAACGTGGTGGAGTTTTCTAAATCACAGGTTTGTTTTCATGTGACATTGAATAAAGAGGTTAAGTGTAGTGTCTTAATTGCCCAGCAGATATTATTTTTCTACAATTGATAATAATAGCAGCTGAATGTTAACTTCTTACTGTCCTGTGTTCTTTGCATACATTATTTCATTTAAGCCTAAAGTTTCTATTTTTATCTCCGTTTTATAGGTTGATCAAGTTGCTTGTTTTCTAACTCTTGGTTTTCTGATCTGTAAAATGGGGGTAAAAATAAAATATCAGTGCTAGAATTCATCATTTTTTCCTTTTTTTTTGTTTTATTTATTTATTTTTCCAAGGCAGGGTTTCTCTGTAGCTTTGGAGCCTGTTCTGAAACTCACTCTGTAGACCAGGCTGGCCTCGAACTCACAGAGATCTGCTTGCCTCCGTTTCCCGAGTGCTGGGATTAAAGGTGTGCGCCATCACCACCCAGCCTCATCATTCTTAAAATGAATTCTTTTCCCTCCAAGCATTGATACCTGGGTTCCAATATTGATTTAGAACACCACTCTCTTCTCAGAAAGGTTTAAGCCAACGTAAGTGAAAAACTGCAAATTGCTATTGTTTTTCAAGACAGAGTTTCTCAGTGTATCCCTGGCCTTGGAACTTGCTTTGTAGACCAGTGAGACCTCAAAGTCAGAGATCCGCCTGCTTCTGCCTCCCGAGTGTAGTGATTAAAGGCGTACGCCACCACGCTCAACAATTTTTTTTCTTTTTGTTTGTTTCTTTGTTTAAGGATTAAAAGCTGGAGTAGGAGAATCTAATGGGGAAAAGCCTATTAGCTACTTGTCCAAATAGCACAAATTTAATCAACTATTGGGAAAAAGACTTAAAATTTGAGTATTGTTAAATATCTCACATCTATGGCATTTTCTAATTATTGTCATTTTTCCCCCTTGTTTTAGGTAGAATGGATGAGTGATAAACTAATGAGGTGTTTTGAAGACAAAAGAAATAACCCATTTCAGTTTCGCCATCTCTCTCTGTGCCATGGTCTTTCTGACTTGGCTCGAGTTCCGAGCCCCAAAGTGGTACTTGCCAGCCAGCCTGACCTTGAGTGTGGATTCTCAAGGGACCTCTTTATTCAGTGGTGTCAGGACCCGAAAAACTCAATCATTCTAACTTATAGAACAACTCCTGGGACTTTAGCACGTTTCTTAATTGATAATCCTTCCGAGAAAGTTACAGAAATAGAGGTAAGCACTTATATTCAAACTTTATGTTTATTATATTTATTTGGCACTGGCTCCAATTAATGTTGCCTGTGTGTGTGTGTGTGTGTGTGTGTGTGTGTGTGTGTGTGTGTGTATGAGTGTGAATGAAGCCATCTACTGAAGCATGGGAAACACACTTGTGCCAGATCCCCAAAGAAAAATTATTTTCCCTCCCTCAGCAGCCATCGTAGCTCTTCCTCTAGAGGTGGGCCTGTCCATGCTGGATTTCTGACTGGCTTGATCGTATGCAGGTGACCACAGCTGCATTGAGGTCATCAGTGCAGCACACATTATATCCAGAAGACAACATTTCACAGCATTCCTCCCTATCCTCCAGCTCTTGAATTCTTTCCGTCTCCTTTTCTGTCGTTGTTCCCTGATCCTTGGAGGTGTGGGGCATTTGGTATAGGTCTCCCATCTGGGGATCAGCACTCACAGTCTCAGTTGCCCAGCAAAGAGTCTTCATTAACTGCTTCCCTTTGCAAAAAGGTTAAGAGCAGCATTAATCTGTGAGTACAAACATAAATATTTGGAAGGCAGTCTGTCAACATGCCCATTTAGCAGAGCAACAGTCGGCTCCCCACAGTGGCCAGTGACCTCCCTAGTCAGGGCCTTTTGACCAGTTTAACATTGCCAGTTATGAATTCCCTCCTGTAGAACAGGCCAAATCCAGTCAGTTGGTTAGACTTTCAACAGTCATGCCACTGTTGTGCTATTTCACCGGTGGCCACACTCAAGTAGATATTCTTCACCTGTTTTTGTACCATGGGTTGGTGTACTTATTCTAAATCATAGCCTTCAACCTGTTTTTCTTTCCTTTGTAATTCATGCTGTGAGTCATGATGATTTCCTAACCCTTCTCATTTTAGGCATTTATTAATCTTCCTGTGACCCTTATTCTCCATGCTGAAACCAAGGACCTTGGCCATGCTAGGCAGGCATTGTGCCATGAGCCACTCTTCCAGCCCTTTTGTTAACTTTTGACCTTGATTCTTTGAGGACAACTTTCTCCTTCCACCGTGTGGGTCCTGGGGATTAAAATTAGGTCATCAGGCTTGGCAGCACGCATCTACACACTTTAGCTATCTTTATAAAGAGAACACACACATTTTAATTTTTAATTTGTGTGTTCACATATACATGTGCCCTATGCATTCAAAGCCTTGGTCTCTGTTTTGGTTTTTCTTTCTTTTTTTTATTTGTTTTGTTTGTTTCTGAGAGCTGTGTGACTCTGACTGGCCTAGGGCTCAACCTCGTGAGAGCTGGGATTAAAGGTGTGTGCCTTTACACCCACCCTCTCTCCATTTCTTGTAGAACACCTTATTTCCTAATGGCCTTTTGTGCACTCTGCCTGGGCTGCTTCCCTGTCTACTTCAGGTGTCTGAGTCCGATCTTCCAGCTGCCTTTCTCTGACTCCAGGGTCAGCAGCTTGTCAGTCTCATTGGTCTTTGAGTTCATGAACCTCCCCTTGTCCCATGTGTTGTCCTATTAGCTTGAAGACAGTGTCCCATGAGTAAACACTGTGCAGGCACTGTTAGCAAGCCTGCCTTTTCCTCCTGTCTGGACACACCTTTGCCCTAGTGTGTGCCTTCATTCCAGCATCTTTATGCCCTGTGAACTAAACAGGAACATGTTGAGACGTCCCCTCAGAAGCACACCAACAGTAGCATGTGGCATTCAAAGGATGTTCATTTTCTCATCCCCAATTTGTCTTTTTTTTTTTTTCTTCCAGCATCCCACAACTAACCTAGCCTCATCTCTAGCCCATGACCTACTCAAGTATTTAACAGGAAAATAGAAGGGGCCAGTCAGGAATTCTTGTCCTACCACTAACTACACTAACCCGCCTCTGCACTCTCATCCACAAGACAGCTAGCCGAACAACCAAGATGTGGAAAGATTTTTGCTTAATAACCAAGCCATCAAATCTGCCAGTTTCCCACAACCAGTATTGACAGCTTCTGTCTATAGCCATCTTTTCAGTTGGGTTGACTGCAGGGCAGTGCATAGTTGCAGATGGCCATTTTGTATTTTGTCCTCACAGCAGCATTTGAAGGAATATTTACTTTGTGAAAAGCCGTACGGTATCCTTGTCTCACGTAATAAGTCGTTTAAGAAAAGTATCATTATTAGCAACTAAAGTTTGATTCACTCACACTAAATACAGGATTGCTGCTGGAAGAGTCCAAGCAAGCGTATCAAAATAAAGCACTGTCTTGGGTTATTTAATAGCTTAGAAATATCAAGTTAAAATAACTCAGAAGTACTTAAAATGGTTTCATGAGAGATGAAATATTGAATTTGAAATTTTTAATTACTGGAAACTCAATTAGGGTTGATATGCCATTCAGGAATTAAAAGGACACTAAAAGTTTGGAAAAAAAAGAAAAAGAAAATGGCCATGCAAAGCATCCTCATGATATCAGAAGCAACGGGAACAATGTGAAAGGCTACCTTCGTGTGCTCGGGTTCTGTCCTCACTCACCACCTCCTCCTCCGCTCCCTCACTTTGTTCTGCCTTTATAGGTCGCATCCACCTGCCTCTGCTTCCTGAGTGCTAGAACCACCACACCAGGCAGGCACCCATTTTTCTGACCTAGGCACATTCCACACACTCTTGCCCTGGCAATTTTTCTGTCTATACGGAAGTGGCTGTTTCCTTGTCGTTCTTGTCTGTTTAAAGGGCCCTGCTATGAATCTAAAAGAACTATTTGGTTAGCTACAACTTTGTATTCTTTTTCTTAGTGTTCATTACCACATGTTCCTTGTTTGTTGTCTTCTTTTTACTACCAAACTGAATAAAGTTCTAGAAGAAGAGGGCCTTCCTAGTGGCCAGGGTAGTGCAGCTGCACTGGTGGCCCTCAGTGAATGTGCTGTCACTGTCATGATGATGTAAGAACGAGTTCATACAGGCCAGTCATCTGCCACATTAGCTCCTTCGTGTGGATGCAGTGCCCCAGGAGATTAAGCCTTGTTCATTTAGAAAAAAAATCAGTAATTTAAAAAACAAAAATAAAAATGTGAACAAAGAACAAACTGGAGGTTTATATTAGGGAAAGGTATCATTTGGAGTGGTGCTATGAACATGGGGAAGAAATGAATATAGAGTTGGTTGTTCCAGAAACTGTTTATAAATATAGAGTTAATATCAGAGCTCAGAAATGGAATATAGGCCAGGCGGTGGTAGTGCATGCCTTTAATCCCAGCACTCGGAAGGCAGAGGCCAGCCTGGTCTACAAGAGCTAGTTCCAGGACAGAGAAATCCTGTTTCGAAAAACCAAAAAAAGAAAAAGCCGGGCGGTGGTGGCGCACGCCTTTAATCCCAGCACTTGGGAGGCAGAGGCAGGCGGATCTTTGTGAGTTCGAGACCAGCCTGGTCTACAAGAGCTAGTTCCAGGACAGGCTCCAAAGCCACAGAGAAACCAAAAACCAAAAAAAAAAAAAAAAAAGAAAGAAAGAAAAAAGAAATGGAATATAGAACTGAGACAAAAATATTTAATTATCTTTTTTTTTTTTTTTTTTTTTTTGAGGTGGAGCCTTGCTATGTAGTAAAGCCTAGCCTAAAACTCAATTCTCCCTCCTGAGATTCCTGGATTCTGAGATACAGACTTGAGCCACCACACTAGCCTAAGAACATTTTTATAAGAGGTACACGTTAAATCCAGGAATTAAATATTTAATTAAAATTGATTTTTGTGCAACGTATCTAAATTGCTAACAGTTTTTTTTATTTTAAAACATATTTTGAGTAAACTGATAGCCAGATATGAGATGCCACATTTGTGTTTATTTAGAAATAGTTACAAATTTAGCCAAAAGTTGGAAAAATAGTGTGAATACTCCAACGCTCTAGTTGTTGAGGGTTTAGCTGGGTTTGCTGTATTGCATCTTATATCTATCTACACAGACTTACACAAACATTTTTTTCTAAGCCATTTGAAAGAAATTGCAGCTATTGAAGCATTACCTTGGGTAGTACCGCAGTGTGTATTAGTGGAAACAAGAGCCATAGAAAACAGGAGATAAACACTGGAACCATGCTTCTATTTAATCTGCTGACCCTACCAACTCTAGCTGGTTGGCACAACAGTGCTCTTTTTAATTACCTATTCCAATTTTGTCTGTGATTCACCTAGGAGTACATATTGCATTGAGCTGTTATGACTTAACATTTAAAAATTATTAGTAATTTTTAGGTTAGCATGCAGTGTAAAGTGGTGAGTTGCATTATGGCATTTTGATGTACAAATGAACCAGTACACTTTGTTCTCCTTATTCCTTTCCCCTCCCCCGGCTTGCTTCCTCCCCCAAATAGTTCCTCTTTCTGCTCTTACCTAATATACTCCGTTGCTGTCTCTATTTCTTCTGTCACATTTCTTCTTCCTTTCTTCATGATCCCTTCTAATTTCATGACCTCCCCCATATATAAATACATACGCACACACAATTTAAAATCTCGGCTGTTTACATTAAATATTTTTTCATTATTTCATGTATATGGATGCTTTTCTGCTTGTATGTCTATACCATATGCATGCCTGATGCCCATGGAGGCAAGGAGAGGGTGTTGGGTTTCCTAGAACTGCAATTACAGACAGTTGTAAGCTGCTGCGTGGTTTCTAAGAACCAAACCCAGATCATTTGGAAGAGGAGTCAGTTCTCTTAGTCACCTCTCCAACCCCTGGGGTTTTTTGATTATATTTTTAATTTATTGTTTATGTGTGAGTTGTGTGTACACATGGTACACACATAGAAGGCAGAGGACAGCTTCCTGGAGTTGATGCCTCCTTCCACAGTAGATTCTGGGGTTAGAACGTTGGTCCTGAGATCTTCTTGGCAAGTGCTGTTCCCCACTGAGCCATCTCATCAGTCCCAAGGGGTCTCTAATTTTTAAGGTACTCTGATGACAAAGAATGAAAACTAAGGGCTGGAGAGATGACTCCGTGGTTAAGAGCGCTGGCTGCTCTTCCAGAGAACCCTGGTTCAGTTCCCAGCACCCACATGACGTCTCACAACTGTCTGTAACTC
>JAQHUG010000055.1:3640975-3657009 GCA_028555095.1 Dicrostonyx torquatus | reverse complement strand
CTACAAGAGCTAGTTCCAGGACAGGCTCCAAAGCTACAGAGAAACCCTGTCTCTAAAAACCAAAAAAAAAAAGAGTGAGTTACTCACATAAAGAGTAATTCATAAGGTTAAGTCTGCATCTAGTGTACAAAGAACACATTTTTAGGATTCAAACTTTCAATGGAAACAACTGAGATTTCCTTAGGAGTCTATGACTTTTATTAAACTTTTTGAATGACAAAAATAACATCCTTTTAGTGCTAAATAATACCAATTTATTAAAGAAGTTAATGTTATGGTTTTACAAAATATTTATCTACAAATGCTGATTATTATGATTTGAGTTAATGCTGGTGAGTAATTCATTCATAGTTTTATAAATATTAAGCCCGCTGTGTTCCCAAACCTAGGGCAGACATCGACTCCAGCGATGAGAGTGACGTGGAGGAAGATATCGACCAGCCTTCGGCTCATAAGACAAAGCACGACCTCATGATGAAAGGGGAAGGCAGTCGCAAAGGCAGCTTCTTCAAACAGGCCAAAAAATCCTACCCTATGTTTCCTGCGCCAGAAGAAAGAATTAAATGGGATGAGTACGGAGAGATCATCAAGTATGTGAGCAGAACAAACTCTGGACTCAGTGACTTTGGTCTCTCTGGTCACCATGTGCTTTGTTCCTGAGTGCCTTGACTTGAAAGATACAGGAGGCTTCTAATTTGAAGTGTAAAAATAGAAACATTGAGGGGCATCTAGAGAGTTAGTAGTGAAAGGAAAGTCTCTTTTCGTTGCTGAGTTGCATGAAATGTGATTTAGGCATCCTTTCCCCTGGTTAAGAGGTAAGGGACATGCTATGGAGAAGAACTTTGGTTAGCGTTTGTATTTATTTGGGAAATGACTTCTGATGCTTTTGGCTAAAGGGGGAATATGAGATAAAGGATGGAACCATAAAAACAACTGAAATCACTTGCTCAAACTGCAGTTTTAAAAACACTGCTAATCTGAGTAAAAGGTTCTGAAGGTTCCTTTTGCTTCCCCAGAAACAGTCAGGTGCCACAGCCGAATGCACAGTGTTTGATGCTTCTTGTGTTCTCCCCTTCCTTCTCTCTCTGGTCATTGATCCCGCTTTGGAGCCAGGATTATAAGCAAGTAATTTACACTTGCCTAGTACTTTCATAATGTTGTTGAGCAGGTAGTAGACTTAGATCATCTTTGGGCTTACTTAGGAAAGTTCCATCATTGTCTATATAGTTCCTTTAAAAAAAAAAAAAAAACCCACAAGAGAAAACATGGCAATGTAAACAATGCTGGTGTTTGTTTAGTTTCATCTGGTAAGTGACCAGTCTGCTGTTTAGCTGCTTACTGTTGTGTGTACATGCATATGCATGTGCACGCCTCATATACATGCCCATGTGGAAACCAGAGGACAACTTGCAAGAGTCAGTTCTTTCATTCCACTGTAGGTTCTGGAGAGCAGACTCAGGTTATCAATTTGGGCAGCAACTTCCTTAACCCACTGAGCCATCTCACTGCCCTGGACACTACTCTTTAGCTTGACTTTGCTGAGAAAGTGGATACAAATTAAATGAAGTTGTAGGTTTTTGTTGTTTTTGCTTAGGGTCTTTTGAGGGGATGGGAGTAGGGCTTTAGAAATCAAACCCAGGCCTGTACATGCTAAGCAGTTACTATCTTGAGTTACACTCCAGCCTGTGAGATTTTGTTTTTAAGGTCTCTAGCCTGGATTCATGCTAAATGTGCTTTTTAAGTGGTTGTTACTGTTACTGTTATTCTGTGGTTTACAGCTAGAGATGTTAACTATGGGAATAAGAAGCTGTAACAACCTGGTTGTTAGAGAACAGAGCCTGGGTTCTCAGAGACAAGTGAGAATGAACTAGAAAGTTAGAAGGCTGTTCACAGGGTGTTAGAGAATTGTAAAAACAGGTATCTTGCTCTTTTCAGTAATACAGGGAGAACAATGTTTTGGGTCACACATACATACATTCACACTAATAATTATAAAAATAATGCAGGGCCATCTTTTAGCCCCAGCACTCAGAAGGCAGAGGCAGATGGATCTTTTGAGTTAGAGGCCAGCCTGATCCACAAAACTGGTTCTAGGACAGCCAGGGCTTCAAAAGAAACCCTGTCTCAAAACACCAAAAAAAGAAGGAAGGAAGGAAAGAAAGAAAGAGGGTAAGCAACAACAGAGAAAGGAAGAAAGAAAGCAAGCAAGAAAGAAGGAAGGAAGGAAGTGCAGGCCCAGATTTCGAGAGTGCTTATGCTTGTTATAGCCATTCAGATCATCTCTTGACAAGTTCAGGGGTTCTCAGCAGCCTACCGCAACCTTAAAGAGCACTCCTGGGCTGGGGATGTAGCTCAGAAAAAGCATGTTTGCCTAGCTTGTGCAGGGTGTGCTAGGTTCGGTGCTTAGTACTGCCAGCTAAATAATAAATAGCACCCTTCAATGGTTATGAAACCATAATAATGTAATCATCTGATGATTGATATTGTATATTAATTAGCTTTGAGTTAAATGAATAAGTCTTAAAAATACATGAGGAGTCTTCAAATTATGCCTCCTATTAGTCAGTTACATATGTTACATAATGTTAGCATGCCTTCCACATGTCTAATTAGAGACTCTTTGTTTAGACCAGAAGATTTCTTAGTGCCAGAACTTCAGGCTACTGAAGAAGAAAAAAGCAAATTAGAATCTGGTTTGACAAATGGAGATGAGCCCATGGATCAGGACCTGTCTGATGTTCCCACCAAGTGTGTTTCTGCAACAGAGTCTATTGAGATAAAGTAAGTGCCTTCATGGGGTTTGGAGATTAGGGGTTAGGAAACAGTTTCAAGTCCTTGAGTTATGTAACGTACATTGTTTCAAAAGAGAGATTTGAGCAGGGCCTCTAGTTAGTTCATGCTTTTAAAATTCCCTTTTCTGAGAAAAGGTCTATTAAGTATGGTGGTTTTCTCATTGATGATCCTTGATACCAAAGTAATGGCTTAGTGGTAGGATGCGGAGGAGCTGAACATTAAATTGTACATTTATATGAAGAGACTTTATTTCCAGCCTTTTTAATAAGTCTGGTATCAGGTGGGAGAACAGTGCTGCTGAGAAGCGAATTCTGCTTATTCCATGAAATGTCCTTCTTGACTTAGACATTCTAATGCTTGGGGTAGAAAACGCTTCAGGACCTGAAGGAATTAAGAAACTCTTTCCTGCATAATACAGTTAATACTGCCAAGAGGTGATTATTTTAGAATCTGAATCACCAGAGAACAAATGATCGTTTTGTCCAGTGGTATCTTTTGTATATATTCTTGGACAGGGCTTTTTGGGATACATTCTGTAACATGCATTTCACAATTTCCCCTTCATAAGTTATATGCATTTCTTTTCTGATGATAAAAGCCTAGTTTTAGAATTAGCTTACCAGGAAAGTGAGCTTGAATAATGATGTCTAATTACAGAGCCAGGGTTACTTACATAGACTACGAAGGACGCTCTGATGGAGACTCCATTAAAAAGATCATCAATCAGATGAAACCACGGCAGTTGATCATTGTCCATGGCCCACCAGAGGCCAGTCAGGATCTGGCTGAGTGCTGCCGTGCATTTGGTGGAAAAGATATTAAAGTATACATGCCAAAGCTACATGAAACAGTTGATGCCACAAGCGAAACGCATATCTACCAGGTATGTTGGCAGTGGAGCCATGAAGAAATAGACATTGCTGTTGTACTGTGTGCTAGCTCACATACATTAGGAATATGGTGAGTGGGTACTCTTACTCGTTTGACAGTGTGCAAGGTGCTAGAAGAGGACTCCTACTCAAGTTTGGAAGTTTGGAAAAGGCTTTCTGGAAGAAATGATAACTAAGCAGGCTCTTATTGGATGTTTAGCTAGTTTGTCAGTACAGAGTTGGGGAAAGAGTCTTCTAGTTAGATAGACAATGTTGGCCAAAGTACCAGTGTGAGGGAATGATAAGTGTTCTCAAAATGAGAAAGAGACATTCATTCATGAATGACAGGTTCTGACTGTCGTGCTACTCTCAGACTCGATTCTCTTGCCTCATCCTCCAAAGTGCTGCTGGGTTATAGGCATGTACAGCCATACCCAGCCTCAAGAAAAAAATTTAAGGAACTCAAACAGATGTCACAGTTGTTCTCCTAATTGAAAGAAATAGAGACAGATATAGAAAATGGCTAGTTAGAAGAGAGATAGTCTTATCTGGTTGTGGGAGGTAGTGACTGTTGAATGCAGGTGTGATGTCTCTATCTGGAAGAAGTTAGAACTTGCCAGGCAGAAAGTTTTCCCGGATTAGTAAGAGAAAGAGACATGGAGGTGTGAAATTACATGGCACATTTCAGAAAGCACGGGCACCAGCACTCTAAAGCAGCAGCCGTAGATGCTCCAGTCTTAATTTCAATAATTACACTAGAAATAGTAGAGGTAGCACCGCAGTGTTAGGGGTGGGAGTGGGGACTCCATGTGATTCTGTTACGCAGTCAGATTGAGAACCTTGTTTGGAAAGTGGCCAAGGATCCCCAGGCCCTTACAGATAATTATGTCATTGTGAAGGTTGACATCTGAGGAGAAGGGTTTTCAGATGTTTATCTTATTCCCAGAGTTAGAAAATGGCAAAGACTGATTTGTTAACATACACCCCGTGGGTTTTGTTCCTCCCCTCCCTTTGTGTCTCTAGGTCAGATTAAAGGACTCGCTTGTCAGCTCCCTTCAGTTTTGTAAAGCCAAAGATGCCGAGTTAGCTTGGATAGATGGCGTCTTAGACATGAGGGTTTCCAAAGTGGACACAGGAGTTATTCTGGAAGAAGGGGAGCTCAAGGACGATGGAGAAGACTCCGAAATGCAGGTGGATGCCCCTTCAGATTCCAGTGCCATAGCCCAGCAGAAGGCCATGAAGAGTCTGTTTGGAGATGATGACAAGGAATTGGGTGAAGAGACTGAGATCATCCCCACCCTGGAGCCTTTGCCGCCTCATGAGGTGAGAAGCCTCTGCTTTCTCTGTCTCTCTGTTTAGTGGCCTGGGGATTGATGGGGCCTCACACATGCTAGCCATGTGCTCTGCCATTGAGCTGCATCCCCAGTCCAACTGTCTTCATTTGTCTGCCTGCTAGTTCCTCATTGTGGTTTTAGCCACTTAAATATTGTGTGGGGGCCAATTTGGAGTTCTTACAAAGCATTACCCGGGACATGTATCCATATGTGTCTCATCTTTGCAGCCAAAGGATGATAATTTAGAGGGAACCTTTGCCAAATCTTATTTTTATTTATTAAACATTTTAAGTAGAATATATAGTATTATGTTTTATTATTTATTTTTAAACAGAATTTTTTTTTTTTGGTCAATTCTCCCTTTCTCTTCTCCTTCATACCCTGGCCCTCCTTTCTGCTTTCATTTCATGTGTGCCATATTACCCTCCCCTAGCTGCTAATGCAGTTGTTTGTGATTTGTGTTTTCAGTGTGGATTTTGAAATACAGAGTCCGATTGTGAGGCCCTCCAGTGATGAGATGGGAGTTTTCTAACAATGCCATTTTTCTGTCTTGTCAGTTCCATTCAAATCAGTTTGGTTTCGATGCAGTTAAACATCTACCATTGAGTGCAACTTTAATGCTAGCCTAGGAGTTACATGTTCTCAAGAGGGACCTAGTTAATTAGAAAAGCTCCTAGGCAATAAAATAGAGCAATATTAATACTGTAAGAGTCCTACGGACTTGTCAAGTGAAGTCTTTAGTGCACCATGGAGTTGAGAGAGAGAGATGGCCCCTTCTGCTGGCTTCTGATCCAGCACTACTCCTGAAGTTGGGAGGAGGAGGAATAAGATTTTCTCTGTACTAAAGCTATAGTGCTCTTCAAAGCACTTTCAGAGTAGGCAAAAACACTTGCCTTTCTGGTTCCCAGCCTGTAACATCCATTGCAGTCACTCTAAGGAGGAGGGAATGTGGAAGTGGGATTAGGGAAGACTTAGACTCTGAACTAAGCAGGGGACTGGAGACCTGGAAATGAGGTTTCAGTGCAGTTCTGCCTCTTGACACTCTAGTTGACCCCTCCAGCAAGTGGGTAGGTGAAGAGCGTAATATTACCTTGAGTCTCTGTTATTAGGAGGCATGAGTAATAAAATTGTGAAACATCAGAAAATGTGAAGGGCTTTGTAATGGTAAGTGACAAACTTGGAATGTAACTTACAGTCTTGATGTGATCTTTCAAAGGACTTGAGGGAATAATAAAAATGTCTTAGAGATCATGCTGTGTCCCACTTAATCACTTGTGCCTACTGTTTTACTGAAGCTAATCTTTCCCCTTTGACTTTGTTCAAGGTTCCTGGACATCAGTCCGTTTTTATGAATGAACCAAGACTATCTGACTTCAAGCAAGTTCTTTTGCGGGAGGGGATTCAAGCAGAATTTGTAGGGGGCGTACTTGTCTGCAACAATCAAGTAGCGGTCCGCAGAGTAAGTTTATTTTTCGTGAACATGTTTGTG
The DNA here is from genome assembly GCA_028555095.1 of Dicrostonyx torquatus. NCBI lineage: Eukaryota > Metazoa > Chordata > Mammalia > Rodentia > Cricetidae > Dicrostonyx > Dicrostonyx torquatus. The sequence continues at coordinate 3,650,524 of JAQHUG010000055.1, read as the reverse complement.
CTTCTGAAACACATTAATTCTGTAGTTTTTATAATTTCATAAAACTGAAAACCAGCATTTATATTCATAATGATGGCCTTAAAGGCTTAGCAGTGATTCAGATACGTGGTACATAATTTTATAAGTAAATTTTTATAATTTGAATCCTCTGACATTTATGTGTCTATAAAAACTCATTACTACAATACTGTACCTATATTCCAGAGTCAGGGCAACCCATTTCCTGACCAGTCCATGTTACAGATGTTGCTTATTGTTTCTGAATGTTGATGAATGGGAGCTATACTAAAGAGCTTTTTAAACTATTTTTCTAGACAGAAACTGGACGCATCGGGTTAGAAGGCTGCCTTTGTCAAGACTTTTATAGGATACGAGACCTTTTATATGAACAGTATGCCATTGTGTAAAGGACATGATGTCAGGAAGTGTCTGCTTGACCTTTCTCCGGAAGAAAGGATTCTCATCTGAGGCTAAACTTTTGCTGTCTTGTTTTGTAACATACAAAAAGAATCTGCCAGAAAACATGAGCATGTATTAGATTTTGAAAAATATGAATCAAGAGCCTGGGGTGTAGCTCAGTGGTAGAGCTCTTGCCTAGCATGTGCAAGGCCCTGGGTTTGATTCCCAGTACTGAATAAAAAAAAGAAAGAAAGAAAATGTAAATAAAACCCATTTTGTAAATTCTCTGCCTTGCGAAATGCTAGAGGCCTAACAAAGAGACAGGCTCAGAACTGAAGGTGTTGATTTCCTCTGCAGATCCCTTGCTCCAAAGGGTTCATTACTTGAAAAACAAACAAACAGTGAAACTTAGTGGAGCAATTCATGGCCTTACAGAAACTGGTATGGATGCATTCATGCAGACAGTTTCTTATGTTTTCTGGAATGAAAAGGGAGAATTATATAGAAAAGATGTGCTATAAAAGGTACAAACACAAACAAGAAACTGTCGAAACATTAAAAAAAAAAAATGCTGTGCTGTTCCTCCGTTTTGAATTCTGATATGCAGTCACCTCCACGTGGAGTCTCTGCCCTCTATCTTCATTGTAGTGTGAGGTAGCATACATGTTTAGTTTCAAAATAAATGTTTATTTCTCCCATTTCTTGTATATGAAGATTTTTTTGTTGTTCAATTTGAATTTATAACCTCATCATTTGAATAAATGTCATCTAAAAGAAAGCCTTGAAGCTGAGTGTGGTACATATGCCTGTAATCCCAACAGCACTCAGGAAGCTGGTATAGGAGGATTGTGAATTAGAGGCCAGCCTGAGCCTGCATATTGAGACCCTGTCTCAAAACCAGCAAAAAGAAAGCTTGGTGTGTTCCCAGTTCTGCATATATTTTATTTAAACACATTTTAACTGTTGACCGAGCAGCTGTATTTGAAACTATCCAATACTCTATTTTTAAAGAACAAATGTTGACCCTCACATTTTTATAAGGTAACAGTGTAATTTAATTAAAGGGTATAAATGTTTTCCTTTCTTAGCTTGTTTTCTAAGTTTATATAAATAGCGGTTGGATTTTATGCTATTACTACAGAAATAGTACTTAACTGGGGTAATTGCCGCCCTTGATGTAGTACAAAGAATCTTGCTTAAGAGTAAAAACTGAAAATATGCAACTCCATTCACTTGAACAATGAACCATGTTGTCCCATTGTAGCCTGTTGTTTTGTTTCTTAGAAGGCAGCGTAGTCAAGGCAGTCCTGGATGCTTGCTGAAGCTTTGAGCCCTCCTCTCTACACAGTAGAATAGGTAGACTTAGAGAAGTCTCAATCTTGTTTAACCCAGCAGTCCACTGTCAGACTAGAATCCGCCAGTTATACAGTTTCATGTGCTGACAGAGCCTTCTGTTGTGGGTTACAGCACTGAAGCAAGTTTTGTAGTCTTTGATACTGAATATGAGATGTACAAAATAGTGTTGCAGAGATAGGTAAAGATTGTACCTTCTTTTTAGCAGTCATGAAACATTCCTGGTTTTCCCGTTACCATATAGAGGAAGCCTGTATTCTATTTCTATCCCAGGAGAGGATAACCTGCAGTTATTACATGGTATAAAGTTGCTGGATATACCTATTACATGCTAATATTTATATCTAAAATTATTTCTTGCCTAGCCTTTCTGCTGTCCTATGAACAGGAGTTAAATTTTAAAGCACTGCTTGAACATGGCTGTTCTGCATAATGCCATTAGAGAACAGCATTCCTGCCTGTGTCTAGGTGACATTATCCTAAGGTTCCCGAAATGGAGACCTTCATCACAGCCTCAGCTGCATAAGAAAAACATGACTTTTAAAGACAATAGTGAGATAGATCATGAGTGCAGAGAAGCTTCGAGAAGTGAGAATAAATATAGCGTGTGAGCTATCAGCTGATAATCACAAATAGGTTTCTTAAAAAGAAATTTTGTCTGGGCATGATGGCATGTGCCTGCAGTTGCATTCCTTCATTCAGACTTGGCTGAGAAGAAGGAGCAAAGGGCCTGGGGATATAGCTCAATAGAACACTTGCCCAGCTTGTGTGAGGCCCAGCTCTGGAGGGTGGGGGTTGCTTGTTGCATTTGTTGCAGCGCAATTATACATGTCAAGTATTGTTGCAGTTATTTCTGTATTTTTGTGACTCAGTAGTTGACCTGAAACAATAGTGAAGAAAGCAGTTTTATAAGGTGACTGTTCACCTATTTTTGTGTTTGTGAAGTTTACATATCATAAAATACTAACTCTTACTGATTTCAGTGTATCCAGAATGTCCAACCACTACTATGTAATCCCAGAATACTTTTTATCATTCCAGAAAGAAACCCAGTAACCATTTGCACCTCATTTTTCTTCTCCCCAGTCAATCATCAATCTGTCTCTGCTGGACATTTCATAAAAAAGAATCATGCGACATGTGGCCTTTTGTGTCTTCTTTCATTTCACTTAACCCTTGTTTTTCAAGATTCATTAATGTAGTAATGTATTAGCATCATTTTTGTTTGCTTTAAGACATGGTCTTCCATTGTCTAGCTCAAGCTGGTTTCAAACTCATAATCCTCCTGCCTCTAGAATGCTGGGATTATAGGTGTACACTTTCAGTATCCATTTTACGGTTATGTGCTGCGCCTTTGTTTCAATGTCATGTTTATCAGTTGATGTACGTTGAGTGGTTCCTACTTTTTGGCTGCTATATAAAGTGTTGCTTTGAACACTCTTGTACAAGATTTTTAAAAATATAAGCATTTGTATTTTAAATCTTCTTGTGTGTATGCTTAAGAATTGGCTTGCTGGATCATATGGTAACTCTGGGTAACCATATAAGGAGCTACAGACTGTCTTTTGAAATAGCTGTGCCATTTTTTGTTCTCACTGGTATACGTGTAAGGGTTCTGTTTCGGTCACATGTATTCTTGACTACATCTTCTATTCTTACTATCCCTAGCATGTGAGGAGGTTTTGCTTTGTATTTTGTTAATAAACAATGATGTTGAGCATGCTGTGTCTCTTGTGCTTATTGGGTGTTTATATGTCTTTGGAGTAATGTCTCCAACTCCTTTGTCCATTTGTAAACTGTCTTTTTCATTGTTAGAAGCTTTGTATGTTGTGTAGATATAAATGGTAATATATATATATATATATATATGTGTGTGTGTGTGTGTGTGTGTGTATGTGTGTGTGTGTGGTAAATATTTCTGTGGCTTGTCTTCACTTTATTGGTCATGTGATTTGAAACAAAATTTATAATTTTGAAATTCCATTTTTTTCCCTCTTTTCAATTACCTGCATTATTGATGTCATTCTTAAAAAGCAGTCTCTTATTTTGAATGTTTTAATTTATTTGTGGTGGGAGCAGGTGGAAATTGCCATAACGTGTGAAGGTCAGAGGACAGCTCGCAGGAATCTGTTCTCTTCTTCCTGGGATCAAACTAAGGTGGGCAGGCTTGGTGACTAGTACTTTACTTGCTAAGCCATCTTGCTTTTATAAACCATCCTTAAGAAGCATCACCCAAAGTTGCAAAGATAGTCTTATTTTTTCCTAATAGTTAGAGTTTCATCTATTACAGGTAGGTTTTTGTTTTGTCTTTGTTATTTTTTTTAGCCATTGTTGAATTATGAGGAAAGCATCTAATTTCATTTTCTGCATGTGGATGTCCAGTTGGCCTGATGTCACTTGTTGAATTTCCTATCAAATTATTTTGCCTTGTTGGAAATCAGTTGACCAAATCCAAGTTTGTGTCTGCTAGCCCAGGTCTGTGCCAGTGTTCACACCATCTGGGCAACTTTGTGTTTGTAAGCTGTGAGGTCCGGACATTTGAATCCCCTAATCTGTTTCCTTTTAGGACTTTCTTCGTCTGTTTGCAGTCCTTTACCTTCCAATGTGAATTTGGGAGTCAGTTCATCAATTCTACTAAATTCCACTCTTAATAAAGAAAGGAGGGCTATTGAAATATATTACTTCAAATCTTACAATGCAGTGTCTAGAAAGGGCTGCGTACAATTTATCTAGTCCAACACAGTGTTGAACGCACAAGGCTGGCTAATGACAGGGCTGGTTTGGAGTCCAGCTGTGGAGAGTTTAGTCCCCAGAGTCAGGCCCAGGGGCCCACCCTTAGTTTCCTAGCATGTGGAGGCTGAAGCGGAGTCATAATCTGAAGCCAGTCTGGGTTCCACAGCAAGACTGTCTCTGAAAGAATCCAGTGTGCCGCTTCAGTTCCTTGGTCTATTTACTTTGCCTAGGGATAATACATCCAGTTCGTCTGCTCTAGGAATGGCGTCTGATAGGAGTTTAGCATGAGAAGATTGGCTTCCATCATGTTACAGCCATGAAAGGTGAGAAATAGTGTCTAACCCTGGTTTTCCCTTTGAAGTACTGAACTGCGGCTTACGGCTGAGGGTGTCAATAGTAAGCACGAGTTCATTGAGAGGCAGATCAGTTTGGGGGATACTGAACCCTTCTAGATTTATTTTTCAAATCTTTCTGTGGTTTGTCTTCACCATGTTGGTGAGTAAGAGGATGAGTGAGTGAAGATGCAGGGGAGCTAGAAAAGGAAGGAAATTTTCCACGTGCTCAACGGAGAAGATTCAAGCAAAAGGTTGAACCACTTTTAGTCTTTCTCTTGAGCCACTTAAGTTGTATTTTGAGAAACAGAACTTCGGTAAAGGTGATGAGGTAAGGGTATTTAATAATGCCAGTCCCACCAGGTGGTGGTGGCACACACCTTTAATCCCAGCACTTGGGAGGCAGAGGCAGGTGGATCTCTGAGTTCAAGGCCAGCCTGGTCTACAAGAGCTAGTTCCAGGACAGGCTCCCAAGCTACAGAAAAATCCTGCTTTTAAATAACTAATAATAATAATAATAATAATAATAATAATAATGCCAATCCCAGGGGATTTGGTTCTCTTCTGGCCTCTGCAGGCTCCAGGCATGTACGTCAAAAATTATAATGATTTTCAACATGCATGCAGTACCCAGTGAAGCCAGGAGAAAGCATCTAATCCCCTGAAACTAGTTAGCAAGTGGTTGTTAGTGGCCTCATAGGGGTGCTGGGAACAGAACCTAGGTCTTTTGCAACAGCAGCAGGGGCTCCATCACTGCCTCCACTTCCCAGGTACCAGGGTTACAGGCCTGTGTCACCACACTGGCCTTCCAGTGTGTAATTTTGAAAAAAAATAAATAAATAAATAAACAGGGTGCTCCTTACACACATCACTGCTCTCAAGAAATGAACATGGATAAAATGCTACCATTTCATCCACAAGCCCTATCCAGATGTTGTTATTTATTTATTTGCAGCCTTTTTTTTTTTAAGCACAAGTAAGACATGCATGTGAGTTGCATGTTTTTTCACTTTTTTCATGGTGCAGCTTGCCAGCGTTCGGTAGCTCTGACCGTCAGCTGTGCTGCTGTGTCCGCGCTGGTCTTGAGCTCCTGGTGGAAACACTGAGTGATCCCAGCACAGCCAGAGTCGCTCTCATCGAGAGCTCTTTCAGATCCCTGATGCTGTGGACCAGGAACCTCTGGAAGCTACTGGCTGGCATGTGTCAGTTTTCCTGTCCTCTGACCAATGCTGGGCATCAGGATCTGGCCCTTCACTCTCCTAACACCCTGCTGTCAGTACCTCTGGGTTTCCGTCAGCTGCACCTAACTTTGACATATTGATCTGAATTGTTCTGGATGAACTTCTGGGACCTCTTTTTGACCGTCTGACTTCTCCAGAGGTGGGAAAGCAACCAAGATGGTGAACACCTCATAGGCAACCCCAAGGATATAGCTGCCATTGGTGTTTCAAGGACTCTTAATAACTCCTCCTATTGACCAGAGTTATGCATGCACTTAAATTCCCTTTAGTCTTCCTCCTTGGTTTCTCTCTCATAGGCTGGGGGCATTTTTGAAGAGTGTGGACCAATTACTTTATAGAGTGAACCTCACTATGGATGCGTTTGTGGGATATTTATTAGTGATTAGATTCAGAAAAGCCATTCTCTATATGATGTCAGGAGGGACATGGGTCAGTTTCCCCCTTTACTAGTCACGCTAAAGTTTAACAATGGGCATGCTGTCTTCAAAGTTTTTCTTTGGTTGTTTTTTGGTTTTTGAGACAGGGTTTCTCTGTGTAGCCCTTGCTGTCCTGGAACTCCCTCTATAAACCAGGCTGGCCTCAAACTCAGAGATCTTCCTGACTCTGTCTCCCGAGTTCTGGGATTAAAGGTGTGCATCACCAGCAGTTGGCTGCTGTCTTCATCGTATTTATACTAAGGAATTAATGCATGCCTTCCCCACCACGTGGTGTTTTGATATCCTAAGTGAAATGAACCCCACAGGTACTTACTGAGGAGGAATAAGTATTGGGGTGGGGGACAACTTTGAGACCGGTAATCTTTTCCTTTTCAAACTTTATACTCTAGTTTTAGCATCCATTAATAATTCTTATTTGAATCACTTATTGCCAGACGGCATTTTGTCACTCTACCATTGTGTTCACAGTTGATTGACATTCCATCTGTCAGGTACTTTCATCATCCCATTTGTTCCTATCAGTAGGCAACACTGTTCCCTACTTTGTATCTGCAGGGCTCCTGGGTACTTTCAGGCAAGCTCTAGTGTCCTGACATGTTCTTCATGCTCATTGGAATACTCTGTTACATTTCTGGTACCACAGGGTGTCATCCTGAATGCTCCAGTCCTGGGATCAACCATTTCCCCACAGACATCTCGGTTGCTTTAGAGAAGAATGATTTTAGAGTTGAGAGCGATGCTGGGCTGAGCTCATGGCCACCTGTGCTGTCACTGCTGCTGCAGCCTTTCAGTGGACAACTAAACTTAAGTATGGATAGATACCTATTTCTTCACCCATCAGTACCTGTTAATCTACAAGTTCTGGATTCTAATCTCCTCCACAGAGTTTATTCCTACCTCCTTACTGTTTAAAGTCTCCCCCTCCACACTCACCCATATGGGCTGGTTCTTTGCTACAAGCTCTTGTCCACTCAAGGGCAGGTTCCCTCACTTTACTCGGCACCCACGAGCACCTAGCAGTGAGCCTCACAGGGGACATCCTCGAGCTGGCACCTTAAAGTCAGCCCAGTTCACCTAGTGCTTGGATTGGTGAAACAACATACTGGCTCGGAACGTTTCTACTCTGGCACTGTAGTCTGGACTTTTTTGGGCTGGGTTTTGTTTGTTTTGTTTTTAAAGATTTATTTTATCTTCTGTGTATGACTGTTTTGTCTTTATGTATGTCTGTGCACCATGTGGGTATCTGGTGCCCACAGAGGTCAGAAGAGGACCCTGGAACCAGAATTACAGCCATAGTGTGGGAATCAAACCTGGGTCCTCTGGAAGAGCAGCCAGTGCTCTTAACCACTGGGCCCTGTCTTCAGCCCCCTGTTTTGGCTGTTTTGTTAACTGTTTTCCTCATAACTCTCTACGCTGTCAATAAGCCTAAAATTGACTGTTCAGGCAAGCAAAGATGACATAATGATTGCTGAGGAGGGGACTTGGTGGAGGAATGGATGAAAAGGAAGGAGCTGTAGTGATCTCAGTCTGGTTTTCTAAGCTAGAAAACATTAGCAGGTCTTAAGCAGCATGCTAGCATGGTTTTATAACTGTCCTTGCCAAAGAACTTTGACTGTCAGTTCATCTGGATCATCCACCCCCTTAACAAGTTTTAGGAGTGTCAGGACCAAGTGCACTCACTATATTGAACACTGTTCTTTTATAAAACATTCATTTTTCAGTCTTAACAGTTTGGAGTGGGTGGAATAATATGCCCCTGGACAAATGCTTCCTTCGTAAGCTCAGGATGGAGCCCAGTTACATAACTGATGTGGGCAACCTATTAGAACTTGTTCTTACCTGTGGGGAAAATGGGTTCTATGACCATAATTATTTTCATTCTACAGATTTGGCTCACTTAATGGGAATATTTTTTTTCCTTTTTTGGAAAAGACAAACGTAAACCCCAGGCCCCTAACCTCTAGTAGCGCTCGCTGAGTCTTGTTTGTCCCACATGCTGTGCTAAGTGCTTTACATACATTGCCTCAGTCTTCACAGTTGTGGGGAGTGTGGGCAACTTGCAGTCTCCACTGCTGAATGAGGAAACTGAGGCTTACAATCTGCCATTGATCGCCCTCCAGTTCTTACACGTGATAAGCATTTCAGTATATGATGGTCTTTAAAAATAATTTTTAAAATTGTATTTATTTATGTGCACCATTGTGCACATGTGAAGGTCAGAGACCAATTTGTTGGAGTTGCTTCTCACCTTCCACCATGTGGGTCTCAGGCACTGAGCTCAAGCCTCTGAGACACCATAATGCCCCCAATAGTATGCAATAGTTTTTTATTTTGTTTTGTATGAGACAGTCTCCATATAGAGCCCTGGTTGGCCTGGGTCTGGGTAGGTAGACCAGGTTGTCCTCAAACTCGCAGAGAAGTGCTGGGATTAAAGGTGTGTGCTACCATGTCCAGCCCAGTGGATAATTTTCATGTGCTATCAGAATTCTTCAGATATGAGCTGAAGAAACTATCCCTGGCCATACCAGGAACCAAGGGACCTTATGGAGACAATAATCTCAGTGAGGATCAAGGCAGCAGGCCTAACAGTCTTTGATGGTACTTGTAAAAGAATAGATTGGCCCTTCCCTCAGTGACATGCTTTCATGGCGAATGTGGCGTTCTTACCAAAATTAGGCACAGATAGGGAGACTTCTCCGAGAGGATTTGAGTAGCTGTTATCAAAAGGTAGAAAAACATGCTGGGAGGTGTAGTTGAAAATTTTTCTATATTCTGCCCAATCCTGCAGCGACTTATAACATAATCACTCAGAGGCTTAATATTAATTATAATTATTTGGCTGACAGTTCAGGTTTATTTCTGGCTAGCTCTTACATTTAAATTAACCCATTTCTTTTCTTTTTTTCATTTTTCTTTATTGATATTTATTGAGCTCTACATTTTTTTCTGCTCCCCTCCCTGCCTCTTCCCTTCCCCTTTCAACCCTCCCCCAATGTCCCTATGATCCCAATTTACTCAGGAGATCTTGTCTTTTTATACTTTCCCATGTATATT
>JAQHUG010000055.1:3594925-3629571 GCA_028555095.1 Dicrostonyx torquatus | reverse complement strand
AAAATACATATATATGTATATATATGTAAAAATAAATAAAATAGTTAAGTGTTTTTATGATTATTTATTTATATTTATTTTGACTTTTTAAGACAGATCTTACTATAGTCCAGGCTGGTCAAAAATTCTTTGCAATCTTTTGTCTTAACCTCAAGAGTGCTGGATGGAATTACATGATATACCTCCATGCCTGACTCTAAGATTTTAACTTTTAATATAAAAAAGTCATGTCTAAGCCAGATGTAGTGGTGCACACCTTTAATCCCAGCACTGAGGAGCAGAGGCAAGCAAATCTCTATGAGTTTGAAGCCAGCCTGACCTACTTAGTGAATTCCAGGACAGCCTGAACTACATAGTGAAACCCTTTCTCTGGGGTGTGTGTGTGTGGAGGGGTGATATATCTAAAAGTTGCATAGCATAATATATCTCAAAGATTCAGAGAGCAATGTGCAATTTGATTCAGACTCTGCTGATGGTTCATGGATGCCAACATTTCTCTCCTCATTCCTGGAAATCCTTAAACAGTTTAAGGCTGGGGACCTCAAGGGTTCTAATAATGTAAGCCAGGGAGTGCAGATCTCAGTCCCTATTTCTGTGGATGATAAGGTGGAACCTCAGGTAAACAGTAACTGTTTCAGTTAAGTGTCAAGGTGCTGTACAGGACGGCCCTCTGAGCCAAACTGCTACCATCTTCACTTCTGCTGGTTCACGCTGTAAGATCATCACAGCTGGGACTGTTGACTATTTACCTTCCCTCATAGAAGGAGCAGGTGGCAAGGATCATGGGACCCTCACCTGAGTATCCAGCCATCCCTTCTAACTAGCTGCATGCAATCCATGTGTTCTTGGGGGAGGATTGTAGAGAATATACAGGTGGGAAGGATGGGGATGGGGCTCTCTCTACGCAGCCATGGGGAAGTCATTATTCTTGCTGGATGCAGACCTTCCAGTGTGGAAGCTTTAGGATCACCTATTCTCCTGCCAGTAACATCTCAACACACTCTGGTTCTCTGGGTGAATTTTGGTGGAATCTTACCTTGCTTTGTCGCTGGAACCTTAGAAGGAGGTGTTGATGTCATTTGTATCCTTCCCACCTAGGGAAGAGAATTTTAGCAACACATGGTACGCATTGGTCTTGGACCCATTTTGGCCACCACTGTGCAATGCTGGGAGCTGTTGGCCCATTGGTTCTGACGTGAGATAATAATGTTGGTTGGGGCCGGGCGGTGGTGGCGCACGCCTTTAATCCCAGCACTCGGGAGGCAGAGGCAGGGGGAGCTCTGTGAGTTCAAGACCAGCCTGGTCTACAAGAGCTAGTTCCAGGACAGGCTCCAAAGCCACAGAGAAACCCTGTCTCGGAAAAAAAAAAAGTGGGGGAAGGGAAGTGGTGGGGATGTATCTCAGTTGGTGGACTGCTTGCCTAGAAAACAGTTCAACTCCCAGCACTGAATAAACGGAACGTGGCAGCACACCCATGTAATCCCAGCATTTATTAGGTGCAGGCAGGACCAGACATTCAGGGTCATTTCTGAGTATATATTGAGTTTGGAGACATCTGGAACTACATGAGATCTATCTCAAGGATAGCTTTGACCATTTCTTTGCCTCAGTTTCTTTATCTGTAAGTTGGAGTTTATGACACTATCTACTTTGGTGGAATGAGGGTGGAATGAGGTTGTCATTATAAACCAAGAAGATCAGTTTCTTTTTTGGTTTTCCAAGATGGGGTTTCTCTATAGCTTTGAAACCTGTCCTGGAACTAGTTCTTGTAGACGAGGCTGGCTTCGAACTCTCAGTGATCCACCTGCCTCTGCCTCCCGAGTGTTGGGATTAAAGTCATGCATCACCACCATCTGGCATAAGGAACAAGTTGCTTGTATGTACCCAAGGAAATAGGCCTTCAGAGCAAGCTGAAGATCAGTTTCTAATGAGTAAGTATTCAATAAATGTTAACTATTCATGCTGCTTAAAGTATGTTTGAGTAGTTTTGGTCTTATTCATTTTATGTGGATTATATAATTAATCTTTAGTTATACCATTTCTATATTCTTGGGAAAAAACAGTGCTACTGCTTCATTCATTCATTCATTCATTCATTCATCCATTGAGTCAATAACTCAGTCGTGAAGACTCCATCTTCTGTAATCCCACTGTATTCCCACATGCTGTCTCTTTCTCTGTGTGTGTGTGTGTGTGTGTGCATGCAGGTATGTGAGTGTGTGTGTTTGTGTGTGAGCATATATGTATGTATGTGTGTGCATGGTGTATGTGTGTATGTATGTGGGTACAGGCAGATCCCTATAGCTCACTGGTCAGCGAGCCAAGCCAGTTCATGAGCTCCAGGTTCAGTGACAGATCCTGCCTTAAAAAAAAAAGAGAGTTGTGCTCAGTAGTTAAGAGCATTTGCTGCTCATCCCCAGGTTCAGTTCTCAGCTCCCACAAAGCAGCTCACAACCCTGGAACTCCAGTTCCAGGGGATCTGATGCCTCTTCTGACCTCTTTGGGCTTCTGCAAGCATGCGGTTTATGTACATACACTCAGGAACACAGACATACACATAAAAATAAATAAATAAGATTTAAAAATAAGGTAGACTGTAGTTGTGGAAAACACCCAACACTGACCTCTGTCCTCTATACATAATGTATATACATAAACCCTGGACACATGGACACACACATGCCCATGTACAGAGACATAAGTACAATTAAATCTCTTCCTTTGCTGCTGCTGGAGCTGCTGCTTCCAATACAGGAGAATCCCATATGGGCCCTTTCTCTTCGATCACCTCCCTTCTGATTTGGACAGCACCATTCAAGCATGTGGCGCTTGTGGATCTTTTGTTCCAGCCTTCTCACTTTTCAGTTGGGAAAACATAGGCCTGGGAAGGAAAGGAGACTTGTCCAGGTCCTAGAGTGAGAGGCAAAATAGAAAATGCCCCCGACCTCCTAGGTCCCCTTGCTCCCAGATACGTGTGGGTGGCTTGCAGAAATGACCAACACTGGGCTTGAGCCAGAGACTCTCACTCTCAGGAAGGGGAAGAAAGGCACAGGAATCTACCGGACTGCTCTAAGGCTCAAAGGAGCCCCTCAGCTGTTCCCAAAACTCCTCCCACTGACACTACCTCTTCCTCCTCCTCCTCTCAGTCCTTCCAAAACATGGAGAGCAGCTGCACTCCTCCTCAGCTGAAGGTGGCACCTATTCCTGGCAGGTGGAGCTGCTGAGCCCTAGCTGGAAGGTTGCTCTAATCCTGCTCTCTCTCACACTAATTCCCTGCAAATAATCTCCCAGGCTGGCCTTAGCCTACTTCCAAGGCTAGAAGGCACAGGAGGTAAGCCAGTGGCTTAATGACCTGCAGAGACCCATATCACTCCACACTCCACAAGCACAAACTGGATGATGGGCTGGGAGCTGAGGTTCACCGATGCTGTCAAGTCCAGGGCTACTCAGCTTCAGGGACTTGAATTCTGCTCCACGAAGCTCCACAAGGAAAATGTGAAGCCCTCTGTGTGGTGAATTATGAATGAGCATTCTCCTGCTTCTCTCAGCACCCTTCTGCCTTCCTGGAATGTAACTGTGGTGGGGTGACTTTGTTGCAGTCCCGAGGGGAATGTCAGTGTGTCTTCCTTGAAATGACTTGAGGGTTGTTCTGCTCATCTCTGTCGCCGAAGGGTTATTTGGAAACAGGAGCTGCAGTATGGGGCTCTGCCTAGCTCCCACACATGCTCACTGGTACAGGCCAGTGTGTGGCTGGCTGGCTGGCTGCTTCAGGTTTCCACATGGCTCCCAGATCCCCCCTTCCCAACCCTGTGATGAAAGCTGATTCAGTTTGTTCAAGGCTTGAGGCTCCGTGTTTATTCTAGAGACCCCAGGCTATCACCTGCTGTATTCCAAAAGCTGTCCCAAGAGTCTTACAAATATTAGCTCCCCTAATTAGCCTGAGCAGTGTCTAGTCTTAGCTCCAGTTCTTCCATTTCTAGATGGGTAAACTGAGACAGGGAGAAATGGGGTCACCAAGATCACACTGTAGGTAGAACTATGATTTAAAGTCATATTAGCAGGGTCACAGCCCTCATGCTCCAAAGCACCCTACTTATAGTCACTATTGAACACATGTACCCTGTGTGACCTTCAGAAGAGACTAGGATAGAAATGGCATGAACCCCCAAATGCCAGCTGGAATAACAACACCAGAAGTGAAGGGGAGAAAGGGGTGTGGTACTCAAAGCCAAGTACAATTGGATTCTAGAATTGGAGACAGGTACATTTATTAATTAATAAATAATTAATATGTAATTAACATTAGTCATATGCTTGTTTAACTTTATTGTTTGCTGACGTGCCCACTGTCTACAGATGGACAATAAAATATAAGTTTGATGAGCATAGGAATGTTGAGCCAGGCCTTGTGGCCTGGGCCTGTGAGCTCCACTACTCAGAGGACTGAAGCAGGAGGATCCTGAATTCAAGGTATGCTTTTACTATAGCGAGAGTTCAGGGCCAACCAAGGCAACTAAGTGAGATCTTGCCTCACAATAGGATGTGAGAGGAGGCTGAGGATATAGCTCAGTGGTGAAGCACTGGCCTAGCATTTCAGAACTTCCAGGTTCAGGCCTCAGGACTGAAGCAAGGAGCTCTGTACAGTTTCTGCATCTCCAGCACTGACAGTAACATCTGATATGCAGTAGCTGCTCAATATTTGATTGAATTGGTATGCTAAAGGTGGACATGCTTTCGTTGTGAATTCTCTAATTGAGAGATAGGTCTGCCTCTCCTCACGTTGCATGGAGGCTTACCTCGGTGGCCCACTTGCCTCGGTGGCTCGCTCAGCCAACACAACCCAGTAGAAGCGATGCTCTAGGACCTCTGAACCTGTTGTAAGGAGTGTTTAGGGTTCGACCTGGAGTTCTCAGAATATTCACTCTAGGATGGCTCCTTTTGGACTCTTCTTCCAAGCATTCCAAGGTCCCAGAAGAGAATGTGCACAGACAGTCAGCAGCTAAAACCAACTGCCAATGGCTGGCCACAGCAGAGATGGGTGTGGGCACCCAATTTAGATGAGAATTCAGACCATCACTGCTGCAAATATTTGCTTGCAATAACATGACAGATCCCAAGTGAGAGCCACCCAGTGAGGCCTGGTCACTACAAAGAGTCATGGAAGATGGAATGGAATTGTATATTTGTGGATAAAGAGAGGAAGTGAGCACATGCCCATGATTTAAAAAAATGTATATTTCAGGCTCATTGATGTGAAATCATGTATATATGATTATGTATAAAGAGAACCATAGAAGATGGCCACCAAACAGTTAATGATAATTAATCTCAAATGGAGAAATCCAGGGCACCTTTAACTGTCTTCATGTTTTAAAGATTTATTCAGGTTGCTTAGAGTGTGTCTAAGTTATTTATATAATTAAGTATAATCATCAAGGTTATTGAAGGTGAGATGAAAGAAAAATAATCAACTCAGAGTTTTTCTACACCACAGTGGACAGCCTCGAAGATTGCCATGGCTGTTCTTGTGAATATTGCAAGGGTCATGTTATTCTCTAGACTAGTGGTTCTCAACCTGTGGGTTGTGACCCCTTTCCCAGGGGTCGCATATCAGATACCCTGCATATCAGATATCTACAGTATGATTCATAACAGTAGCAAAACTGCAGTTGTGAAGTAGCAATGGAATAATTTTATGGGGGGGGGTCACCACAACGTGAGGAACTGTATTAAAGGGTCGCAGCATTAGCAAGGTTGAGAATCACAGCTCTGGACCATTCCACTTTTAATATATGTGCTGCTCAAGAAAGCACATGCCTAGTCTTTTGGGGGAGTAAACTTAAGAGGACTTAAAATTTCCATCCCTAACCTTCTCTTTAGACCCTGGGTCAGATGAAATTGAAGAACTTGCCCAGCCTTACAAGACTGCTAAATCAGTAAGAACTTTTATTTGAAACAGAAACCATCTCTGGTTGATTTAAGCATAAAAGAAATTTATTAAAAGGTCAGTGAACATTTATTTATGACAAGAACTCTCAGCAAACTAGGACTAGCAGGGACCTCCTCACCCTAATACAGAATTCCTGCAAAAATCTATAGCTCCTGTAATACTTAATGTCACAGACTGGATGCTTCCTCCCAAACTGGAAAAGGTAAAGACGTCTGCTCTCACCACTCCTAGTTAACATGTAGCCAGTATAAAGAGTTGAGAGAAAGAGAAAAGAAGCAGAAAAACTTAAAACAGCCAACACTATGTCTACACAGAAGAGCTCAAAGAATTTCTAGTCCCTCTTAGATCTAGCATGCAAGTTTAGGAGAACACAAGGCACCAGCTCAATGCATTAAAATGTGCATTTGTCATTGCATCCTTACATATCAATTAACAGGAGAACAATGAAAGAAATTCAAATGATGCCATTTACAGCAGTACCAGAGCCACAAGATACTTGGAGATGAAGAGTGTGCAAGCTTTGGAAGCTGAAAACTGCAAGATATTGCTGAAAGAGATCTCAGAAATCTTAGATGAGATACTATGCTCATGGACTGGAAATAATGAAACCTATAACATGCCAGTACCTCCCCTACCCAACCTCCACTATCCTATTGATCTCCAGGGTCAACGCAATTCTAATCATTGACTCTAGTACTAGCAGGCTTCTGTTGAGAATTAAAAAGCTGATTTTAATATTTCTACATAAGAGCAAAGTGCCTAAATGGGCCCAAATGGTATTGATAAAAAACAAAATTATAGGACTTGTAATAATAAGCCTGATTTTAAGGCTTATCTTAGATAGAACTGTAGTGATCAACACAGTGTGGTGTTGACAGGACAGACACAGGTCAGCACAACAGAGAACAAACAGTCTGGGAAATGCACAGCAAGTGGTTTGTGAGGTCAGTGCCAAGGTAGTTCATAGAGGGAGGTTGGTGTTTCAGCAAAGGACAAGGGAACTGTTCGCTATTTCTTTCCAAAATGTCACGTGCCAAAGCTATCTTGGAACACTTAGCTCCAAGAAACTAAAATTACGAAACAGGAGAAAATCTTTGCTATTTGGGGCTAGATAAATATTTCTTGGTACACAAGAAACATGAGTCACAAAAGAAAAAAAAAAAGATAAAATGAAATTGCACCCAAATTAGAGCCTCTACATTGAAAGACACTTACGAAAACAAAAAAATCAAGCCACAGACTGGAAGAAAAAATTGTAAAACATATCTGATAAAGGACTGGTAACTGGAATACATAAAGACTTCTAAATAAAATTCAGTAATAAAAAACGATCCTGCAGGGGTTTAAAAGAGAAATGTCACACACATACCCCAATTGAGTTCATGTGTTTGAACACTTGGTCCCCAGCCAGGTGCCACTTGCTGTTCCCTCTGGGCCTCCTGAGTGTGTATGCCGTGTGACCAGGCAGCTTCCAGGTCCTACCTCCATGCCTTCTCTTCAAAAGAGCTATAATGAAGTACCACAATGAGCTAACGGAGTGTTCGACACTTTCTATCTGATGATATCCAATGCTGGTAAGGATGCTGAGCAGCTGGGACTCTGGCTGGTGCTGGCAGAAATGGGGTGATCTGGCCATGTTGGAGAGCAGTTGGACAATTCTCTACATAAATATGTAGCCCCACCTCTCTGCGTCTAACAAGGCGGAGAAGTGTGTGCACCAGGCTCCTATGCTCCTCGTATGCAGTCCTTTTATTAAATTCCTGTGCTTTCTTGGGGGTGTTTTCTGTGTTCCTGCTGGGCACATCTGTAAGAGATAACCTGCTTTATCTTCTCCGTTAGAAGATTTACCACAAAAGAAAAGGTTCCAATTCTAGAGGCTGAGAAGGATTGCAAAGTCTGTTACGTCAGCGAGTGTGAAGGGTGTATTTCCAGCTCTTATCTTCCAACCAAGGCCAAGAGCTTAATTACCACTTAGCAGGTGACAACCGACTGTTCACAAGCTCTGGAATCAATTAAAAGCCATGGACACATTATTGTACATACTTCAGCTGGATCTGCTGGCCTGTCCACCTGAGATGAGAGTCCACCCGGGCCCTGTAGCACATGGGTAGCCCATGGGAACAGTCAGGCTACCCCAAAGTAGAGGAGGAGCAGGAGGCATGCCTCCCTACTGTCCCCAGTCTCAGAGGCTAGAGTTTTCAGTAGCCTCAGTGCTCTGAAGGAGCAAGAAAGAGGAGACAGAAGTTGGGAAGAGCAAAGGCCAATTTGAGGACTGGAAAACAAATCCTTTTCCCCCTTGTGTTCCCAGAGTATCTCAGGCCTTATTTACTGCTTCCTGTCCTGGGCATCTGCTGACCCCACCATCTCCTCAGCACCCTTTTTTCCCACTCCAGAAACATCTGGATTTCTCTGTCCAACTCTCTCCAACCCTTGACATATCTGCTGAATGCTTAGAGGATCTAGGTCCTCATCCACTGTACACCTACACATCAGTAAAACAGCACCTCTAGGCTGCTGTCTCCACACAGATGCCCAGTTCCCAACCAACGAAGGAATTCAGGAGGATGCTTGGGAAAGGAAGTGTGGGAGACAGAAAATATGGAAAGGAGCAGGGAGAGAGGTGGAGTGAACAGGTGCACCCAGACAACAAAATCAGAGATGCTTTAAATGCATTGTAGAAATCAGAAAGTGGGCTGCAGAGTGGTTTAGTAGTTAAGACCTCTGGTTGATCTTCCAAAAAACCATGGTTCAATTCCCAGAACCCACTAGGCTGTCTGAAACTGTATGCCACTCCAATTCCATGGGATCCGATGCCTTCTTCTAACCTCCTTGGGCACCAGACATGTGAGTGGCACATAGACTTACATACAGGTAAAACACCCCCCCACCACACACACAAAATAAATAGTAAGTTTTAAAGAAGGTGGGGTTAATCAGTGAGCAGCTACCTCTGCTTTTCCCATCACTGCAGGCCAACTGCCAGGGCCAAAGCTGGTTTGCCATGAACTTCTGGGACTGTTAACTCCAACCTATCTAGAACCGTCAAGGACTTCTGATATACCACCACCAGCACCTCTTGGCTTCAGCCACTGTAAGCAACAAGCTCTTCTTTCCCCTAGTTTCCAAGAGCTATTGTTTTGTCCTGGTGCAGGGGATACTCTCCAGTTGCTACCTAGTTCTAGTTACTGGTGTAGGAATTTTGCTCTTCTTGGTTCACATCCTTAGTGGTACCGAAATCTCTTTGGACTTCCAAGATGTCTTTAGACTCTTGGTATAACATCCATCAACCTTTCCTCTCTCTTTCTCCTCCTCCCACAAAGAGATTGAAACAACCAGGTACTTACTTCTTCCCCTCCCAAGCCCATTTGTGACAAAACTGGCAGATAAGTGCTCTTATCCAGCTCTGTGGGACTGCTAAGGAGGGTGCTTTTTAGTGTCTCCTGGGTAAGGTTTTCCTCTCTAAGATCAAGAGTTGAACAAGTAGCAATCCTCTTTTTCATGTTTATGTTGCTCTGCACATGTGTGGTGTTGTCCCCATGGTCTCATGGGAACAAGCAGAGGGACAAGACTTTACCATGACAAATATGCAGACCTAGAAGCCCACAGGTTACTAAATGAAAATTCCAGTGTCAATTGTAGAATGGCTCCTTGTGCATTGTTGGTCAGAGAGGCCCTAGAGGCCTCTGACACAATACAAGCCACTGCCCTTATTCTTCGTTGTTTACTGGAAGTAGGTGATAAGACCGTGTTTTTGAAGACACCACGTGTTTTGGTTGTGGAACAAAGAGAGGTCAAACCGGAACTGAGGTGATGTTCCTCCCACGGGCTAGCTTTTGCAATGCCTTAAGGTCTTGTGTAGGGAGCTAAAGGAGAAAGGTCATTAAGGGTCTCCTGCAGCTGTTGACTCTGTGTCCTGTGATACCAACACTCCTGGAGCCAAGCATGCTTAGAAGTGTGTCTGCCATCTTTCAGTCTTGAACTATGACCTGGAAATGAGCATGCTCAGGAACATGCTGGCTCCATAGGAATATATGTAAATATACACATATGTTTTTCTTGGAATAAAACCCCCACACTTCTGTTAGAAATATTTTCCTAACATGAGCTCTCTGACTACACAAAATCCCAATCAAGCCAAATCAAAACAAGCCAAATTAAGGAATATTCAGGTTTAAAGGGAATTCTGCACTCTCGGGTGGTCCCGAGGGGGAACTGGGAGGCTGCAAATGATGCCCACGGTGAGGAAAAGAGACCATGTGTTCCTCTTTTGGAAGTCCATTTAAATACTCTGTGGGAGTGGTCCTGCCACACACCCCCCATCCCCAGCTGGGATTTGGAGTCCAGACCAATAGATGCAAGGGGCTGGGGCCTACGCTCCCAACTTAACAATCTTCTTTTTGTTTGGGGGAGTGTATTGCCTTGTGTTACTGTTTGTTTTGCTTGTTTGAGACAGGGTCACACTATATAGCTAAGTCTGGCTTGAGCCTTGGACCTTCTGTCTCCGCCTCTTAATACTGGGATTACAGGTGTGTGCCACCGTGGCCCGTGTGGGCATTCTTTGGAAATAACTCCCTTGCTCTCCTTAGGCACTGCAGCTAATAGATCTTTCTCCACTCTTTTATCTCTTGGCTGTGCTATTTTTGGCTTTGTGCTCACAGAGATGCAAGCCCATTATGCTCAGTTTCAAAACTTATGCTCTTAAAAAAAAAAAAGGATGGATTCTGAGCACTGGTGTTACTTCCGACACTCTCCCCTCTCCCTGGAGCCAGCAACGCAATCCACTGGAGACAGACATTGTCAGCATTGTCAGGCTGTCCGTGCTGTCATTCTAGTACATTGGGGGGTGGAACCTGGGTGGAATCAGCTCCCCCTTTTCTTGGCCCTCTAGTCTAGCTGTCTCCATTCGTATGCTGTACATTCCTATTAGTAGCAATATAATTATAGATTAGAGACAATTCCTATAAAGGGGATAAGCAGGGTGATACACTGGGAAATATTTGGGGCTTCTGGTAGTGAGATGAGGGGGCATTTCAGACAGGAGGATAGCTAATGAAAGCTTGGTCATCAAAGGGTCACATTTGGAATGAGACACAGTGTGAGAAAGGGTTATGTCATGGTGTGAAGACCCCAACAGGTTGTCTGAAGCAGAGAAAGCTGCCAATAAAAAGGCCTTGTGGCAGGAAAGAGCTGGGACACGTGAGACACCAAACAAAGGCAGTGGGGACAGAAGTACCCTGAGCAATGGCAGGAATGGAGAAAGCTCAGGTTGGACGGGAGAAGTCAGTCTGTCAGGCCACATGGACTGTGACAGAGGCTCTGCATATGATTCTGACTGAGAAGTAACTGTTATGTGTTGTTGTACAGAATCCTGCTACATAACCTAGCCTGGCCTCAGCCTGGAGCCACCTGCCTTAGCCTCCAAATATGGGCTAGACCACCATGTCCAGGTCACTGGAAGATTCTAAACAAAGACACAACATAATCCAGCTTGCTTTTAAACTTTTTAAATTGTTTTGATGCTGAGTCTCATACATTGAACTCTATCTCCAGTTCCCAGTTCGCATCTCTAATAATTCTTTCTTTACTCTGTTTAGAAACTGGCACACACCATCATTCCTCCCTTTCTCCCTCATATATGATTGTGGGTACACACGCATGTGTATGTCCAGGTGTGCATGTATGTGTGTGAATGTTCACGTGGATGTTTGAGATCTACACTGGGCATCTCCCTCAGCCATGCTCCACCTTGTTTGTTGAGACAGGGTCTCTCACTGAATCTAGAGCTCACTGACTCATCTACACTTACTGCCAGCAAGCCCAAGGATCCACCTATTGTTGACCCCAGGGCTGGGATTATAGGCACCTCATGGTATCTGGCTTTAAGAAAATCCTGGGTACTGGGGATCTAACTCAAATCCTTATGCTTTTGTGACAAGCACTTGACCAACTAAGCCATCTCAGCTCACCTGTGTGAGCCCGATGCCGACTGTATTCCCCAATTCCCAGCATTCCAGGGGACTCCCAGCGTCCTGGTTTGTACTGTTCTTCAAGAGCCTTACCCACCGCATCCTTCACTATGGGGTGATCTGTATTCTGGAGGTATGGGCAGCATACCTTACACACCCTGCTTTGAGGAGGAGCAGGTGAGGGTTACTTCCCTCTACCCAGTTTGAAGTCCCTCTTCTTGCAGTTCCCCCCATCCACATTCCCTCTTTTCTCTTTAATTGTGACCAAAAAGAACATGATGCGTCTCTTCACCAAACCCTCAGGATAGTTTGCCTCACCCTTCCTAGCATCTGTCACCTGGGACCTGGCAAAGGTAAAGAGGTAGCTCTGCTGTCCAGGAATGCACCAGGAATACCCACTGCCCACCGAGTTCCTAGTTTCTGTAGAGAAACTGCAGCCAAGCCCTGGACCCCATTGTTTGCACCACTCTTGGGAATGATTTTGCCTTTGGGTTTCAGCAGCAAAAATCTCTATCTCTGATAGTAGTCCCTTGGCTTTTGCAAAACAGAAGGAGCAACATGCCTGTCAAAGCAAGTTTATTTTGCATGTACAACTCTTTTTCTTTCCTTCCTTCATTTCTTCTTTTCTTCCTTCCTACCTTTCTTTCTTCCTTCCTTCCTTCCTTCCTCCCTTCCTCCCTTCCCTCCTTTCCTTTCTTCTGTCTTTCCTTCCTTCTTCCCTTCTTTCCTTTCTCCCTTCCTTGTCCTCTCTCTCTCTTTCTTTCTTTCTCTGTTGTTGCTTACCCTCTTGCCTTCCTTCTGGTTGCTTTTTATACACCCTGAGGAAATGTCAAGAGACTCTGGTCAGTTCTGTACTCATTATGCCTGACAGAGGAAATCTCTGCATCGTAGATATGTTTTGTCACAGTTCAAGAACGTGAGCTTTGAATGTGAGACGTGCCCAGCCCCACAGCCCAGACAGTACAGTGTGAGGTGATTATGACAAGGTGGGTTGCTGCTGGCTGGTACTGAGCAGAAAGACGCTGGCAGCTTCAATGAAGGCTGATTAGACAGCAGGGCAGAAATTGGTTCATAGTTGTCAGAGGTTCCTGCAGAAGTGCTGAGTATGTAAACCTATCATCGCTTACAAACGAGGCTCTGGCTTCAAAGAGCTCAGCCTCAAAGGGCAGCGGGGAAGCTGGGAGGCGGTGCTCGCCTGTGATCATGCCACACTAAAAGGATGCACTCACATTCTCTGTCACTGCAGTCACAGAAGATAACAAGTCATGGAGGCCTGGCCCTGCTTAGAGCCCAGAAGACTAGCCATGCATGGAGTTCAAAAGATAGAGGGTTTGGGCAGTGGAAAGCCAGAGAGAGAAAACGGAGGACACTGAATGAGGACAAAGAGCTTGACACAGCACAGACACACAATTACTCTTTGTTGCATGAATGTGCACAAAAGGATAAATGGATGGTTAATGCACCAGCATTCTAAGGACTGGTGATCTGTGAATATGCAGTAGAGTGACACTCCTGCCCTGTACAGAGGCAGGGGAAGTGGACGATCAAGAACATGCAGACATCTGATGACTTCCCGGAAGGAAAGAAGCTGCCAGGGGGAAAGGGCTGCAGAACCACAGGGCAAGTGGGTCTGGAATTCTACACAGGGCAGGCCTTCCACGACAGGTCAAAGAAACAGAAGCAAAATAAAAAGCCAGGCATGGTGGTGCGCACTTATGATCGCAGCCCCTAAGAAGACAGGAGGATCCCTGAAGCTAGCTGATTGGCCAGCCTGGCCCACTCAGTGAGGGAGAGGGAGTAGAAGGGGAGGGGAGATAAAGGGAGGAAGGGAAGGAAAGCAGGAGAGAGACCCTGTGTCAAAAAATAAAAATAGGTGAGTAGCAACATCTGAGTGATCATATAGCCTACACCACCCCACCCCACCCCACCCCCACACACCACATACACAAAGGAAAGGCCAACTCTATGTGACAGAGATGCCCTGGGTGACACTCAGCTGTTGGCTGGGCTCTGGACAGTGAGTCGGTTCTCCTGAAATGGAGTGAGATAAGTGAGAGGACCCAAGTGAGAGCATGCTATTCATCAGGCCTGTTGCTGGGCCTCCCTTTGACTGATTTGTTTATCCTTGTGTGTCTTTTGTCTTGATTCCAGTTAATGCCTCTGCTGAAAACTTGAAGATTTCTAGTGAGAAAAACAGGTCATCTCGGGGGACAGAGAAGGACTCTGTGACAGAACCCTTGTCCTCCCTTTATTGAAATGAAGCTGCCCCAGTTACCAGGAAGAATGTCCATGTTGGGGTTTCCCAGACAGCAGGCTTAGTTAGCAAGGGCAGTGCTGCATGGATTGCTCATTGCTCTACTGAAAAGCCCTTGGAGGTGGCAGCCTGCGATGTTGACTGACATTTGTGACAAGGGGGTTCTAGCTAAGGCCAGGCCTTCTGCCCCATGGGCCTGCTAGCTGACTTTATCAGCTTAGCAAGATTCTAGGCCCAAGTGAGAAGACGAGTTTCCTGCCTCTGCGGTCCTCACCCACATCTGCTTTGCTGAGCTTCTTCTGACAATGCAGCTGTGATATGAAGAAGAAACTGGGGGTGTTGATTTAGTCATCCCATTTTGAAGGTGGGAAGCAGAGTAAAGGAGGAGTCTATCCAGGTCTGCACAGCTGCTCAGTAGAGGGCTGGACTGGAAAGTCTCAATCCAGAACCTCCTCCTCTGTAGCCTTGATGGGTTCTTTGCCATTCAGCAGTGATCCGAGCTTATAGCAGTCATATTAGTGTGTTGGAAAGAGAGGCTGTGCATTGGTCAGATAGAAGAGTGGGTGTTTTTGGCCACAGTGCTTGTCAGGCATTGAGAACATCTCTTCCCAGGCTTTGCAAAGGAGTGGCCTGGTGCGCATGCCCCACAAGGAAGCAGGTAGAAAGCATTTCGGTTGGTCTTTGATTCTTGTCTGGGAAATATCTAATGAAAGTGAGATGTCTTTGAGAATTCCTTTGGTGTACTGTGGGGACCAGATCTTGTCCTGGCAAAGGGCGTGTCCCTTTGGATCAGTTGTGGTAAGCCTGGTTGAAGGCTCTAAGTCTCATCTGATTTAACCTTTGTGTGTTTCTCCCTGAGAGAGGGCTTGAGATAGAGTCTCACTATAACTACCAGGCTGGGCTTGAACTTATGTGGAATCCAGACTAGATTTGAAGTCACAACAATCCTCCTGCCTCAGCTTTGTTAGTTCTAGAGTTTCAGGTGTGCCATCACTCCCAGCATGAGTCAGCATTCATCTTATTATACGATATTATCTCTAATAAGTCAGACTGGGTGGGTTTAGTAGTGTTCCCTTGGGTGCTTCTAGCTTTCATGGTCTCACCCGGTTGTAACATGTATCTTAGCCTGTTTCTGTTGCTATAACAGAATGCTTGAGGCAAGGTAATTTATAAAGAGGGGAGGTTTATTTGAATCACGCTTCTGGAGGTTGGGAAATCCAGGAGCATGGTGCCAGCATCTACTTATCATCTGCCCAGGGCCTTCTTCCTATGTCATAACCTGATGGAGGCACCGCATAGTGACACATAGTGAGTATGCTGAAGTGGGTCCCTCCTCCTATAAAGAATGGGGACCCTGCCGGGCGGTGGTGGCAAACGCCTTTAATCCTAGCACTCGGGAGGCAGAGGCAGGCGGATCTCTGTGAGTTCGAGACCAGCCTAGGCTACAAGAGCTAGTTCCAGGACTGACTCCAAAAGCTACAGAGAAACCCTGTCCCCAAAAAACAAAAAAAAAAAAAAAAAAAAAAAAGAATGGGGACCCCATTCTCATTACCTTGGCTAAATAATACTAATGACCTCCCAAAGATCCCACATTCAAATACCATTAATAAATGAATCTGGGGATTAAAATTTCAGTCCATGGAGTTTAAAGGAACATATTAAAACTACAGCAACATGAGAACACTTTAAATTTTTTTGTTTATTTGTTTTGTTTTCCGAGACAGGGTTTCTTTGTAGCTTTGGATCCTGTCCTGGAACTAGCTCTTGTAGACCAGGCTGTCCTTGAGATCACAAAGATCCACCTGCCTCTGCCTCCTGAGTGCTGTAATTAAAGGCATGCGCCACTACTGCATGGCAAGAACACTTTAATTTTTTAAAAATGTATTCTATGTATGCGGGTGTTTTGGCTACATGTATGCCCATGTACTATGTGCATGACTGATATCCATGGAGGCCTAAAGAGGGAGTCAGATCCCCTGGTGACTGGAGTTACAGGTGATTGTGAGCCACCATGTTGGTGCTAGAAACCAAACATGGTTCTCTGGAAGAGCAGTAAGTGTTCTTGACAGCTGAGCCATCTCCAACCCATGAGAACACTTTAATATGTGGTCAAAGTTAGATGATTGCTAGCAGTAGCCCTCATTCTCTGTGGTACAAATTAGTCAACACCCCCTTTTCAGGGATAATATACGGGTGCTATAGCACATGTGACCGGGAAAGCTAACTGTTGTAGCTTTGACTGGTGTGCAGAAAAGTATTTGATTTGGTGCACTGGACTTTATGGGCACTTGTACCAGTGGCTTGTACCTGTAGTCTTTGTGGTGGTCCATGAGATCTTGGAGCCATTAGGCTACCAATGGATGGTATTAGTAGGAAATATGGAGCATCAAAGATTAGGAATCATATTGATGTGTTAGAAAGAGAAGCCGCGCACTGGGCAGACAGCAGAGAGAATGTTCTTGGCTGCATTGTTACAGCTGTCAGTCACTGAGGGCATCTCTCTTCCCAGCCTTTGCCCTGCTTAGTGATGCCTTCACGTCATCCAGAAAGACCATCTGTCAGCATCCAAAGGACACTGAAATCTGAAGTAACTTGATAGTGACCGTGGACTTGACACAAGATATAGCGTTTGTAAGCATCCAAGTCACTGGCTACATAAAAAGAAGACATAAATCGGATGGCAAATATCTATTTGTGCTAAAATGTCAAAATTGCTAGCTTTTGGACAGGATGCCCAAGGAGAAAAATTTAACAACAGCAGCTACCGAATGGATATTTATATAACTCTCTGTGTATCAAGGATCTTGATCCATCTTTAAAATTAATCCTGCTTATTTGAGGAACAAATGAACTGAATAGACACATCTTCAAAGTAGATATTTTGCAGCTAATAAGCACGTGAGAAGATTCATATCACCACCCACTAGTAAGGAAGTGCCAATCAAAGGTGACAGGAGCAAACACAGCATGCTCAAGAGGATGACTGGCATCCAAATTCAGACCACTGACAAGAGGTGCAGAGCTGAAATCCCAGTCCTTGAGAGAGGCAGCAGAAGGGTCAGGAGTTCAAGGTCAGACTGGGACCCATGAGACCCTGTCTCAAAATCGACAAATAAAACAACAAAATAATTGTTTTAAAGAAGGGTAGAAATGGTGTGCCAGTTCCTCGGGATCCTCTAAGAACGTTAAAAGTACAGCAAAGAATGAGCATCTGCCCCAGCTGCTCTGCCTTTTGAAAATGCCCCATAGAGTGGAGTTGATGTGGTCTACTTCTGAGCACAGCAGCACTGTTCACAAAAGAAGCAGCCCATGTGCCAAGAGTGGACGGATGGATAAACAAGATGTGTTACCGATACTCCCTAGAGTATTACTCACTTGTTAAAAGGGAGAAACTCCAATTGTCACTGCAGAATAATGAGCCCCGAAGACACTAAGCCAGCAGTGAAAGAGCAGCTCTGATATGATCCGACGTGTGTGGAGCATGTGGAGTAGAGGAATCCACAAGGCAAGTGTAACGGCGGTTACCGGAAGCTGGGGTGGGGTGGGCAGTAGAAGGAGTTACTATTTCCATTTAGGATAGCATCTTGATTACTTTTCTGTTGTTGAAGATTAAAATGTCTTGTCTTATAGTTCCAGGGAGAGACAGTCCATCACCGTGGAGAAGGCACTGTGGCCGGGGCAAGAAGCCAGCCAGGCACATTATATCCATGCTCAGGAAGCAGAGAGTGAGCAGGAAGTGGGGCTAGGCTATCAAGCTTCAAGGCCTGTAGCCAGGGACCCACTAAAAGGATCCCAAACAAGGCCACCAGCTGGGAACCAAGTGTTCACACACGTGAGTCTAGGGAGACATTGTACCACAACATATGGGGCCAGCAAGATGGCTCAGCAGGTAAAGGCACTTGACACCCGCACTGATCACCTGAAGTTCAGTTCCTGGGACCCACATGGTGGAAGGAGAGATCCAGCTCTCACAAGTTGTCCTCTGACCTTTATATGTGTGTGTGTACGCGCACATGTAATTCAATATAAAACCCAATACAATAGATGATAAAAAGAACTCAGGGAAAAAAATCTCCAGAGAGAATGATGAGGTGAAACAGGAATGTGAATTGACTGAACTTGGGTCATCTCAAAGTAGAATGTGTGCAGTACTTTTTACAGTGCTGTGGGCAGAACCCAAAGCCTTGAGCATGGTTGGCAAGCACCATGCCACTGAGATTATCCCCATCCCCATCCAATTGTTATGTGTTGATTACAAATAATAAAAACAGATTAAAAATGGCTAAATGAGAAATTTTGTAGTATGTATATTTTACCCTACATAAAAATTCTCTTGCTCACTTTTTTTTTTTTTACTCCAAGCTTTTCTGCACATGTGTAATGAGAAGTGACCACTGCTAATGTGTGGGCCCCACTGGCAGCAGAGCCTCGCAGACAGACAGACAGATGATGCCAACTGGAGGGCAATGCCAGCTACTGTGCTAAGCAAAGGGTCAGGTAGCTTTAAAGAGAGTTTGCTTTTTTTTTTTTCTCAACCGATTCATGGATTCAAAATAAGGCATTAGGAAGCTCATCCTGCCAAATATGAGGCATCCAAAGGAATGTAAACATGACCACAGATTTAGTTAAAACACCTGGCATTCAAGATAAAATTGGCTTTGTGGTCTCAAATATCCATTTTGGTGGAAGGCAGTTTCATAATAAAACAAATGATGGTTTTGCTAAATTTAACTGTCGATTAGCAATGACCCTGGAATTGGTTGTGATGGACTTGTAATTTCTAATTCATTCAGAACAGCTGTGATAATCTAGCCACTGAAATTAAAGCTGTAGTTGTTAAATGAGACAATTTTTTTATATATACCCAGAGTAACTGTGATAAAGCCGAAGTCATATTAAACCAGCAGCAACAACAACAAAAATCTGGCACAGAGCATGTTTGCTTGCTTTTGCTAAAAGCTACTAATCAGAGTTTTAAAATGCTTGAGCTTTGGCAGAAATATACAGTTGAGGAGGTTCCAGGAGCTCCTGTGAACACCCAAGCTTGGCGATGGATGCTCCCATCCCTTCTACAAAATGGCAGAGTAGTTGCTTGTGACCTATGCACGTCCTTCAGTGTGCTTTCCTTTGCCTCAAGAGGGCTTACAGCACATTGGCATGGGTGTCTCACTCCTAGTCTGTGGACCTCCTATATTCCAGGAGAGCTATGAATGCAGCCCAACATGAAATCACAAACTGATTTAAAACACCATGAGATTTTCTGGGCATGGTGGTACAACACCTTTAATCCCAGCACTTGGTAGGCTGAGGTTGGTGGATTTCTGGGAGATCGAGGCCAGCCTGGTGTATATAGTAAGACCTTGTCTCAAAAAATCAACAAAACAAAACAAAAACAAAAACAAAAATCACTGGAATTTTTGGCTCTGTGTGTGTGTGTGTGTGTGTGTGAATTGACTGCATAGTTCTTAAACTTGTAGGTGACAACACCGTGTCATGATATCATTCAAACATATGTACTCTCACAAGCCAAGGGCTATATATAGGTTACATACTCCTGGATTTAATGTATGAAAAAGCAGTTTTTCATCCCTAATAGTGAAGAGAAGCAAAAACGATGGAAACCCCTGATCTAAAATCGCATAAATTCTAGTTGTTCTAATCACCAGTTGTGAAAAAGGAACAAAGAAAAGCATCTACACATGTTTGGTAAAGACATAGTTCTCTGAAATATTTTTGATTCATAGTTGGCTCAATCTTTGAATATGAAACCTATACCTATGGCGGGCTACCTATGCATGTGATGGGCTACCTATGCATGTGATGGGCTACCTATGCATGTATGGGCTGCCTGTGCATGTGGCAGGCTACCTATGCATGTATGGGCTACCTATGCATATGACAGACTACCTATGCATGTATGGGCTGCCTGTGCATGTGGCAGGCTACCTACGCATGTATGGGTTCCCTGTGCATGTGGCGGGCTGCCTGCCTATGTGTGTGTGAGCTGCCTGTGCATGTGACAGGCTACCTATGCATGTGTGGGCTGTCTGTACATGTGTGGGCTACCTGTGCATGTGTGGGCTGCCTGTACATGTGGTGGTCTACTTGTGCCTTGTGAATCAGCCCAAGTCTGGCAATCGTACCAGACTTTTGATTTTCTTCCAAGAGTCTCCTCTATATTTTGATAAAAAATTCTTTGGAAATACTTAATCAAAATGCTCAGTGTGTGGAACACTAATGAAGCATTAAAAAACTGCTGATAAATTTGCAATGATTGAAATCAAAGTGTACAGGACAAGGGGTCAAGGGGTCAGGTACTATGATGGAGTGCCTTCCTTCAGGCACAGGGCTTTGGGTTCAGTTCTCAGCATGGGGCAAAGCATGGAGGTGCATCCCTGAGGACAGGGAAGGAGCTGAGCGGAGCTCAAGGCAAGCACTCTGTGGCTCTGCCCGCATTCTGCTCTACACAACCTTAACTTGATGCAGAATAGCTGAGTATTTGGGTGCTGTGGATAATTGTATCATATTCTTTACCAGGGTGGGACAGAATTGAGAAAGTGACAAAATATTCAACATAATAAAATATTTTAGTTGATGATTTTAAAAAAATCTTGTAACAGTATTTATCAAAAAGAGGTACTCTAAAAGTAGATAAAAGACAATTTCAGTGAAAATACTTGGGTTAAAATAGTTACACTTTTTAAATATGAAATAGGCTAAAAATGAGATCATTTTCCTTGACGTTCACTAACAATCTTGGTACCTGTAAAACATGTTTTCTGAACTGGCTATGGTTGTACATGTCTATAATTCTGGCACACAAGAGGCTGAGGCAGGAGAATCACTAGGGCTACTAGGCCTGCCTGAGCTACAGGGTGAGTTGCTGTCTCAAAGGGAATCCTTTAGGGCTGGAGAGATGGCTTTGTCTTAGCCATTCCCTCTCCTCTTTGCATTTCAGTTAGAAGTAATTCTACTGGGGGCTGGAGAGATGGCTCAGCGGTTAAGAGCATTGCCTGCTCTTCCAAAGGTCCTGAGTTCAATTCCCGGCAACCACATGGTGGCTCACAACCATCTGTAATGAGGTCTGGTGCCCTCTTCTGTCCTGCAGATATACACACAGACAGAATATTGTATATATAATAAATAAATATTTAAAAAAGGGAATCCTTTATCAATTTTTTTTTAAAAAACATGATCTGTAGAGAATATTTGGAAAATGTCAACAATTTCAAATTTATTATCAATTCAATGCAAATTTGAAGACAACCTCAGTCTACTTTATAAAATTCTAAAAATAATGAGGCCCAAACCCAAAATTCATACTTTGGAAGCATAATTGTGAGAGAGTATTGAAATCAGAAACATATACATATATATGCATGTACCAATAATTAATAAAAATGAAGTCATAAATTTGAAAGAGCAATAAGAGGGATAGGGAAGGGTCTGGGGGAAGGAAAGGGAGGGGGAAATGATGCATTTATAGTATAATTTCAAAACATAAAAAGGTACAACAGAAACCCTAAAACTAAGGTTAAGAGTGAAGAGGATGCCTGTGCTGATTTCTGGCCTCTGCACAGCCATGAGCTCAAGCACCCGTGTGCACAGGCACACAAATGTGTACACATCAAAGCTCCTAATCGATTTTTAGCCCAGAACTCTCCATGATTTTGTTCAAACACTCAGAATTAAAGCCCTAGAGGCTTCTCCCAGCTCAGAAATACACCAAGTAAGACTCACCCAAAAGTCTAAGGACATTGGTTTGTATAGACATGCTTCCTGGGGCTGGAGCGATGGCTGAACAGTTAAGAGTACTTGCTGGTATTGCAAGAGATCGGAGTTATTTCCCAGCACCCATGTCAGGTGACTCATAACCCCCTGTAAGTCCAGCTCATGAGGATCTGTTGCCTCTGACTACCACACGTGCACACATGTGCATATACTCCCTAAATACACAAAATTAGATAAATAAATCATTTTTCTAAAAGAATATCTTCCTCCCAAGGATCACAAAAGTCCTGCCCAGGCTGCCTGCACCACCATTCTGGGCTCCTCTAGGCTGGATGACAGATAGTTGAACCCAGGATTTTAATAGGTGTTTGTTTCCCAAATGGTTCTGGTCAGTGCCAGTGTGCAGAGGCTGAGGATCCCTTTGCCATTTGAGGAAAAGAAAGAGGGACTCTCTTTTGTTCTATCAGCACACAGATACATTGAATTTCATTGCTGGGTGACACATTAGACTTGGCCTAGTGCCCCATTTAAATTTTTTTCTGTTGTAGTAAAATGCACATAATATAATTACCATTTTAACCATGTTTAAGTGTATAATTCAATGGCATTTGCAGTATATGACACTCCCGATCCACCTCCAGAACATTTTCATCCTGTCAGACTGAAACTGTCTGACAGACTGAAGCACGAGCCCTCTAGTCCCTTCTTGCCAACCCCTAGTAATGACTGTTTAAACTCTTTGCTTGAGTAGCCTCCTACCAGTTTGTTCTTTGGTCTTCCTTCCGAGTACAAACTAGGCTGGACACTGCTTAGCTTCCAAGATCAGACATATTTGGGGAGTTACACCACCGACTATTTGTTCTTCTGTGACTGGATTATCTTGAATAATGTCCTCATACAGCTTGTACCAGAATCTGTCTTCTTGGTTTGTGTGCACCCTGTGTCTTTTGTGAGCTGTGTTTCTTAAACATGGTGTGTAGTATCTGCTCGTGTCCATTCTTTTGGACGTGTACCCAGAAGTGAAATTTCTGAATTATATCTAATTCTATATCTAATTTTGGGGAGCCTGATAAACCATTTTACATTTTATATTCTCACCAGCAATGTGGAAAGGTTCCAATTTCTTTCCACCACCCCGTATACTAGTAATTTTGTTTTCTGATAATGACCATCCCCTGGGTATAAAATGGCATCTCAGTGCAGCTTTGATTCCCATTTCCCTCCTGGTGTTGGCTCTTTGAGAATTTTGTTAGAAGAAATCCCTATTGAAGTCCTTTGCTCATTTTCAGTTGTTGTTGGAACAATACCTCTTTTTACATAGGAGAAAAATTGGTCATAAAAGGGCTACATGGAGAATAAAAGCCCAGGCATGATGGCACACATTTTTAATCCTGGAGGCAGAGACAGGCAGAACTCTGATTTCAAGGCTAGCCCAGCCAACTTAGTGAGTTCTAGACCAGTCAGGACTACATAATGAGACTCTATTTCAAGGGGGTGCTATGTGGGGATTTGGGATGTAGCTCAGTGGCTTGTGCAGGGCCTTAGTTTCATCTCCAAAAGTGCAAGAACACACATCCCCCCACACACATGCCATATACTTTGGACCTGGAGGTAACTACCCATAATTCTATACCTCTCAGGAGGCTGAGACACGTGCATCACCAAGTCAAGGTCCGAACGGACTTCAGAGTGAATTCAAAGTCATCCTGGGAAAATTAGTGAGACACTGTCTCAAAATAAAAAGTTAAATATGGGCTGGGAATATAGCTCAGTAGTAGAGTGCCAGTCTAGTAAACACAAGGCCCTAGATCTGATCCCTAGCAACACAGATGCAGACACACAGACCACACACCATAGACACACGCACACACACACACACACACACACACACACCTGTGAATCCAGGACTATAAATCTAAGATGTCCTGACCTCTCAAGAGGGCTCTTTTTGTCTGTTGTTTGACTTCAATCTGTGCAGAGGAAGAGCCCAAGGTCTGGACGGTTCAGCACATCACAGGCATGTCTTGCTTTTTCCTGCCCAATAATCACAGCCTGCTTCTCAATCTCAGGTTATGTATTCAGCTGTTGCTCTTCCAAGTGGAAGAGTATTAATCAGTGTATGGAGATAGGGCTTTTAATGAAATAATTAAGGCTAGTTGATATTATACAGGAGAACTGGTTTCATTTCTTAGACTCTTCTGGAAGCTCCTTATTTCTCTATTCTTCCTGTCCTTCCATGTCTCATCCACCCAGTCTGTTTCACTGCATTATGGATAACCCATTGGCTCTCATTCTGCATGCTGAGGACTCTAATCCAATAGGACCACTGTCTGCATTAGAGGAGACGAACACCAGGAGTGTGTACACCATGGACCACAGGAGAACACAGCGAGAGATACCATCTGTTAGCCAGAAAGAGCCTCCACTAGACTCACACCCTGCTGAGCCCTGACTGTGGACCTCCAGCTTCTAGAATGGAGCTGGTTGGTGACCTGCATATCATCCAACCTGTGATATTCTGCTGTGACAGACCCTGCTAAAGAGGACGCCTGGATTCCAGAGAGATCTCCCAGGGCAGGAGGATGGGCAGATTCACAAAGCAGGATCCTCTCTATGCTGAGGTCATGTTAGATCTTCCTGGAATCTTATAGACATAATCTGGCAACCAAGTAATCCTCTCCTGGCAGAACCCAACTTCCTGCTGTGGAAAACGGAGCTTAACAATGGCTATGAAGATCGCTCAAGGCTTCCTGGATATCAAGTGACTTTCATCAAAAAGGGATGATTTCAAAGCCCCAGGCACATGCTTATTGGATTTCCTCAAGGTTTGCATGGTTTTTACCATGACCAGTTCTCTTCTCACAACCTTTAGTTTGGATTGCTTTTCCCTTGGCTGCTTCTTTATTATTATTATTATTATTATTATTATTATTATTATTATTATCATTATTATCATCATCATCATCATCATCATTTGCTTTTATTTTATGTCTATGAGTGCTTTGTCTGTGTGTATGCAGGTATACCACTGGTGCCCGTGGAAGCCACAAGAGGGTGTTAGATTCCCATGGAACTGTAGTTGCAGATAATTTTTGGCCATCATGCAGGTGCTGGGAAGTCAAGCCTGGTCCCCTGCAAGAGCAGTAAGTACTCTTACCTGCTGAGCCATGTGTCCTGCCCAGAAGATTGGCTCTAAGGATGTGCCTAGGACAGAGGCAGGACACAAGGGGGCAAATGCAAAGACTAAGAAGACATTCCAAACCAGTCCTAGGATTGAGTTGGGTACCATCAGGATTGCCTTACACAGCACAGCCCCTGTGTCCACAGACTGAAGTTTCTAAGTCATCAACTTCTTCCTTTCTGCCCCTCCCCCTTTTACTCTTTTCTTTCTTTCTTTTTTTTTTCTTTTGGACTGAAGTCCCTGGCCTCCCTGCCTTCCTTCCTGTTGCTGCCTTGCTCACACCTCTCCCAGATATATTCTGGGTAACTTTGTGTTTCTTCTTGTTTTTGCTTGCTGATGACAGGACTTCACAGGGGCAGGGGCAGGACCCCAGTAGGAGATCAGGACTGGCTGAGACTCTCTGGGTTCTCCTGATGACAGAGCTGAGTGGGATGAGAGCCCTAGATGGAAGGCTAAGGAAGGGGTAAGGCTGGACTTTATGCTTAGGAATGAAGATATTAAGCCTGGTAATCACTCCACTCCATCATTCTCTTTAGTGTGCATCTGGAACTCCCTAATACACCGGCTCTGCTGGGGCAGATCCAGGGGTGGGTCCTGGATGCTGCATTTATAGAAGCACCCAAGAAGTATAGCAGCTGTAAGAATCAAGGCCCCATGCCCATTGTCTAACTGTGCTGGGATTTTAGGGTCCTTGAAGGCAGGAGTGCTTCTCAGCATCATGACTTCTAGGACCACGACCCCTGGGAGGTGAGAAGCCCTGGCCCTCCTTCTGTACCTGCATTTTATCAGGTGTGAGTCTGCAGGCAGATTGTGTATCACTGTGTTAGAACCTCTCAGAGGGCAGAACACAGCAGCTACCGCTCCCAGCCTGTGACTCAGACTCCATCTCAGCCATTTTCCAGATGATGCTGATGCTACACATTGGAGGAGTGCTGTCACAGAGTGTCTGAAACCCGGGTACCACATAGGCTCTACACGAGAGGATCACACGGACAAGGGTATGACACGTATGACGCAGGTTCTGTCTTTAATGCGCAGTGTGATCTGGGCGCATCCCTCCCGTTTTCCGAGATCCTATTTCCAGTCTTCAGAACCGTGATGATGCGCTCACTCTGTGGAGCTACTGAACAGATGGCGGCAAATGTTGGCAGGTACCTCACAAATGCTTGTCCCCACACTGATTATCCAGCCCACACCAGAGAGTTGTCAGTAGTGTCACATTAATTAAAAAACTGCTTTTAGGGGCTGGGGTGTAGCTCAGAGTCTGAGTATAGGACAAACGAGGTACTGGGTTAGATTCTCAGCACCCCCTAACCCTCACCCCACGGTTATTTTAGTTGTTTGGTTTACCCTGTGTGTGGACTAGAGAGTATGAACTGAATGAATTGATTTTGTTTGTCTTGTTTAGGAGCACTGTTTAGGAAGGTGGAATCTAGATAAGGATGGCTTCTCAGATCCTCAGGAGCCCACCTGGCTTGTAGATCTTCAAATACTGCTTTTCATGCAGTAGAGCTGGGATGAGAATTTGAACGTTTGCATTTTTAACAAGCTCCCAGGTGGTTTGGTCTGGGGACCATCTTCAAGAATCAAGATTTTTACAATGGGGCTGAGCAGGTGGCTCAGTGGCTAAGAGCACTTGCTGCTCTTGCAGAGGACCCCAGTTCAGTTTCTATCATCTTCATGTCATCTCATGACCACCTGTACCTCAGTTCTGGGGTACCCACCCCTCCCTGGCTTTCATCGATACCAGGAGTGCATGTAGATGCTCAAACACATCAAATTTTTAAAAATCTTAAAAAGAAATTAGGATGATATTAGCACAGAAAGTCCATGCTCCTGTCCCATCCTACCCTGTGATTTCCAGGTGACTTTTCAGGAAACAGGGATTTGAAAGCTCCTCTCGGTGTCAGCTGAGTCTTTCACTCTGAGCATACATTGACATCTAGACCCCTGTCATCACTGGGCCAGACTCACCTGCTTCAAGGGGCTTTGGGCGGGGGAGGAAGAGGTTGTTTCAGTCAGGGCTGTGTAATGCTGCGAGAACCATTCTAATTGACGTAATTCTCATAAAATAACCTGCTGGTCTGTAAAATGGGAAAAATATTATCTGTCCTTGTGATGAGTCACCGCAGATCTGGATGACCCACTGCATCCAAAAGCACTTTGGAAATTGCAAATTGTAAATATGAGGATTATCTTTTAAAAAAAGAAAAAGGCAAGCTCACAGAAAAGCTTTTTGTGCCAACTTCTGAAAAATGGACTTCAAGGACTTTTAGAGGGATCATGAGATGGATGCAGACAACCACGGAAATAACCACATATTTTTGGAGGTGCTCCTGACTTAACCCAACAATAAATTGGAATCTTTTAATTTTGATCACCTCCAAGAAGAAGAAGAAGCTGGGAGTGAACACCCTTTAACAGTTCCACTTAAATTGCTAACTGTTAGTTAGATTATTAATTGTTAGTTAAACTGTTAACTGTGTCCCATCAGCAACAGCTGGCCACACACAAGAGCAGAAAATCCACGAGAATGGGATTGCAAACGCAGGGTGGTCACTGGAGCTGAAGGTCCAACAGCAACGTTCCTTGAGTTCCAGCACTAGTCTGGAAGCTCATTGACTTCATCCTGTAGTTAGATCCAGTCGTAAGAATGTAATTGTAAAAAAGTGCTCCCAAAGCATCTCAAGGTCAGTTTTCATCCGAAGCCCCCAGCTATGCTCTGGTAGGACTTTACATCCTTTCCATCTCAAAGAAGAGGAGGCTGAGAGAGGTTAAGGGTCAAGACTATAAAGTTATTAAGTAATAGTAGCGATTGTGGTGGGTCTGTTGATTCCAAAGCAGATGTGCTTTATGGTCTTCTGGAAGAAGCTTCAAGGAGCAGTCCACCTCATCTGGTCACTGGGTTCTGTACCTTCTACACTAAGGAAAGGGTGGAAAAGCACTTCAATTTTGTTTAAGCTGGCTTAAAAAGTGTCCCTTTCTGCTGTTTTCAGTTGAAATCAGCTAAAATTCATTCTCTCTCTCTCTCTCTCTCTCTCTCTCTCTCTCTCTCTCTCTCTCCCTGTATGTGTCTCTCTCTATCTCTCTCTGTGTGTCTCTCTGTCTCTCTGTGTGTGTCTGTGTCTGTCTCTGTCTGTCTGTCTCTCTGCATGTGTGTACATGGGTGTGTTCTGGCCCATGTAGGTGTGTGTAGAGAGAGAGAGCGATTCCAGGTGTCTACAATCACTCTCTGCCTCATTTTTAAAGTCAGATCCTCACAGTTAACCCAGAGCTACACAGAGAAGAACATGACTTTGGCCCAGGCAGCCATGTTAACACACTGGAGATGTTACTTTTTTGTATTCAACTAGCCCTGAGATGAATAGGTGGCTTAATTCTACCTGTAAGATGCATCACTGGTTTGCTAAAGGACTCTGGATAAACGGCCTTGTCTCTTGGGGAAAGCAGAGAAACCAGATTTGTTCTCTCCCCTTGCCTTCCTGTCAACCTATTTCTATTTCTTTCTTTCTTTTGCCTGGGGTGCTGGTAGCCATTACCCCAGAGGTCCAGTCTGCACTGAAGGAAAAGAGATCAGGTAACACCCTAGCCTTCTGTTATATCCTTGAATTTGGGGTGGGGCAGAGGAGAGAATAACGATCTTAATATTCAGGCTCCCGACATCAAGACAGTCCTGTGGATCAAGTCTCAGCTTGTTTCTGTTTCAGAATGGAAGCGTTAGACACCCCCAAACCCAATTAACTTGGGTTAAATGGAGGGGAGGGCCTGAAATGCAGTTTTAGTCCTAGGAACACAATTTTATTCTATTGTCAAGTGCATTGTAACTGGACCAAGCTCGGCCAAGAGGTCCTGCTGGGATGTTCAGGGGAGATTCAATTAACATATTGTTGCTATGCCAACACTAATAATTTCTTTTGGGACTTGTTTTCTTCATATAGGCATTGTGGCTAAGTCAATAGTGTAAGGGAGGTAACTGGCATTGGAAGGGAAGGCTAACCTATTTCAGGGAACAGTCTGTTTTCAGGGATTTGAGTAGTGGCCCTTGGCAGGACAGCAGAATGCTAATTATGCATTTATTAAAGAGGGCTCCACAACACCAACCTGGCACTGCCCAAATGCCCACAGTTTTAAGTCTGAGGAACCCTGAGTGCTGCTCCCACCATGATATCTGCCCTGGAAGGTGACATTTCAAATGGCTGGATACAGGCATCAATCATTTCCAAAGGCACTTGAGTGTACCCTGAGCATGCTCGGGAATTTCTCATTCTGGGGAGAATGACTGAGTTTGGGCTACTTTAGCAACTGCTGGTTACCAAGGGCTCTTTATCACTCCCAAATTAGACTTATTCTTTAGCCTTTGACCCTTCTTCACTTCTCCTAAGTGACTTCTCAGATTATTACCAGAAACCTTGGAGACAGGAGCAAAATGGGCTGCTTCACTAGCAGAGAGAGGTGGGCTCGCTGCTTACAAAGCTGCTGTATAATCTCCATGTTCATTTAGATACAGGTGGGGAGAAGACCCCTTTACCCAAGTAGGAAATGGCTGAGGTGGATCCTCAGCTGTCCCATGTGTTAGAAGTCTTTCCCTGAGCTCTGTGGGGTCCAGGCTTCTCTCTTTCTTCCTTCATCACCTACAACTGGACACCTGCTTCATGTCAAACATGGAGTAGCATGACTATGAAGATGAATGTGATGTAGAACGTTGAGTCTACTCTACAACGTTGACTTGGGGCTCTGAGTCTGAGGCACATACCACATATGTATATCCACACACAGCTCTAGTATGTGACATGTACAGGAGAACACAGAGTTAGAGTCTTCTAGCTGGAAGTTGAAGGTCAAGGTAGGTGGTGTGTGCCCAGCAGGGAAGAACAGACTTGATGGCCTTGCAGTGTGAAAGATGAGTAGCCAGGACCAGGGAGGACCCGTAGCTTACAGTGCGGCGATCTTGAGAATGAGTTCTGCAAGTGGTTTAGCCGGGTGTGAGGACATCGGCACCTCAGGTGTATGAACCTGTGTAAATTTATTTTCTTGTGTGTAAAAGAGGCAGAGTGATCATATACGCCTGAGGGGGGCAGTGAAGATGAAGCGGCTGAGCAGCACCCGGGCAGGTGGGAAATTGCTCAGACACTGGTTTCCGTGGGTCTCTCCTCTGTACAAGTCTTGGCTTAGGTTTTCATCTTTTTAAAACACACATTTTTTTTAATGAATATAGGTGTTTTGCCTGCTTGTATATCTTTACACCATGTTTATGCAGTGCTCACGGAGGAGAGGAGAGGGGTTTGGATCCCCTGGAACTGGAGTTACAGACGGCTATGAGCTGCCATGAGGGTGCTGGAAATCAAATCCAAGTCCTCTGGAAGAGCAGTCAGTGTGCTTAGCTGCTGAGAAACCTCTCCAAACTCCAACTTTGTGCCCTTTTAAGTCAGTACCTTTTAAGTAATTTCTTCCTCGAGCTACTTTGGTTCTGTTTGGCAAGTTTTTGCCACAAGAACTGTAGGCCATTTTTTAAAGTGTTGTTCAAGGGTTGGGAATAAGGCTTGGTTGATCAGTAAAGCACTTGCCATACAAACATAGGGACCTGAGTTCAGATTCCCAGCACACATGTAGAAAGCAGGATAAGGTGGTACATGGCTATAATCTCAGGGCTGGGAAGCAGAAATAGGGAGGTTGCTGGAGCTCACTGGCCAGCTGACTTCACAAAATCGATGCGCTCCAGATTAAGTGAGAGAACGTGTCTCAAAAATCCTAAGGTGAGGAGCACTGAGGACAACATTTGACAGTAGCCTTTGGCCTCTGTATGCATGCACACATGTGTGCACACAACAGAGCACAAAACCATGAAGACATGCTCATACCACGAGTGCTAAAAAAAATTTAAGTCTCAGTGAGACACTATGAAGAAGTAGAACTATTGGTGTAATCTCATGATGTCAAAAATAAATGTTCTGACTTTGCCAATACTAAATGCCTTACAGTCAGACTTCCTCTTCCTGGATCCAGGGCCTGTGTCTGCTTGCCATGGGCTCCACCATTGTCTTCACCTCTAACCACTGAGCTACATTACTAGCCCTCCAGTCAGACGCTGACCTCCTTCCTCCCTCTTTCCTTCTTTCCTTCCTTGACAGAATCTTTAAGTGAATCCCATGCTGTTTCACATTTATACCCCCTGCCTCCACCTCCTGAGTGCTGTGACTACAGACATGTTCCTCCATGCCAGGGCCAGATTTCAATTTCCCACACTGTCCATCAACAATATCAGGACTCTGACAACTATCCTTTCTTGTGTCAAAAGACAAAGGGGATGGAAATTTGGGGGTCACTACTCAACTGTTATCAGAAGGGAACCATTCTTTCGCAACTGCCAGGAGCATCCCCCAGTGCTCACATGGACAAGCCTGACATTTGAACCTCTATGGATGTGGTCAACTGGAGCAAACTTGTGAAAGGCCATGCGTCCAGAACACTATGCAAGTGAGAAAAGGTAGCCTAAGGCTTAACCAAAGGGTAACTGAGACCTTTGAGGACAGTGACACGTAGTAGTTTCTAAGGTTACAAGTCAGCATCTTGAAAGTCATGGGCAGTTTGTTTCTCTGCACATGACGGCTTGTGGTATTTGGGGAGGTACATGTGAGCCTCAGCTGAATCCTTCTCCAGGAGACAGACCCTGAGAGGCTGAACTGCTCAGGCTTCTGGTCGAGTCGGGATGGTTGGAAAGGAGGCAGGGAGTCAGGAAGACAGTCTCTGTCTTCATTCTGCTTTGCCTCCAGCAGAAGCCATGACACTGGCTGTGTCTCCTCCCGGCATTGTCTCTATGGCTATAGCTGTCATCCTTATGTGAGATTACAGGGGCCACCTTCTCCCCTTAGGTGCTGAGGCAGAGACAAAACCCTGTTAAACAATCCTGATCACACCCAAATGCCATTGTGATGTCAGTGAAGCCTTTGTTAGTCTTGTCTCACAAACACCTTTAGATGCATTTTTATGAATGAACGGAACTGCCAGGACAATCTGTCTATTCAACAGACTTCAGCAGGGCCTATGTGTTGCACTGCACTCCAGCTACAAGGGACATGTTAACCACAGCTGCTGAAGACCCCTGCATCAGGAGGCTTCCCAGCGTGTGAAGCCTTCACCCAACGCAGGACAAGCCTTGATAGGCTCTAAGTGACCTCATTTCCGGCTGTTCCAGACCTTGCCAAGACATCTTCTATCAGGTCTGAAGGAGCAAGTACAGTCCCCTAGTGACTCAGAAAAAGCAGGTGACAGGCAGATGTGACGGCTGGACCAGTGCTTGACTGTGATGGATCTCGGCACAACCGGAAGTGATGCTGTGAGTGGTGCAAGTTTTAAGTACCACACCTATATGCCACACCATGTCAGGCCCCTCTTGGTCCAATAACCAAACAGCCCCATTTACTTTTGGGGTTGAAAGACCCCCCCCACTCCTCAAGTGTGAGCTAGAGC
Organism: Dicrostonyx torquatus; assembly: GCA_028555095.1. NCBI lineage: Eukaryota > Metazoa > Chordata > Mammalia > Rodentia > Cricetidae > Dicrostonyx > Dicrostonyx torquatus. The sequence continues at coordinate 3,597,022 of JAQHUG010000055.1, read as the reverse complement.
AGCAGTAACGCCATTTTGCAAGGCTTGACATTTAGAAAGAATAAACAGTCAAAGAGTAACAAGAACAAGGAAGAGAACAAGGGCGTGAGGCCAGGCAGGATATCTATGGTCAGCCACCTGGGCACTCGAACCTCCAGAAACTTAGATAACTGAGTCACCAGTAAGTTATCTGAGTTCCTGGAAAAGCCCCAGGGTGTACCGAGAATGAACCCTAGCCCCTAGCCTCATATGAATTGTCCAATCATAACCTTGTCATTTGAATTGTCCAATCATAACCTTGAAACCATGCGCCTCGCTTCTGTAGATCGCTTTTCGCTATATAAGGACCCCCTGCCCTAAGCCGGGCGTGCTAGTCCTTCCGAGAGACTACCACCCGGGTACCCGTGTGATTCAATAAAGCCTCTTGCTGATTGCATCTGTTTGAGTGGTCTCGCGGATCCTTGGGAGGGTCTCCTCAGACTGAAAGATTGCCCACTTCGGGGGTCTTTCAGGGGTCACCCAAGAAGTCTCTTCTGTGTGGCCCACTCTGGTGTTGCAAATCTTGGTCCCCGTAAAAGACTTTCTCCCAGATCTCTGCCATGAAGTACTGCTGCCCAGTCTGCAGCAGGGGCAGCATCATCAGCAACTGCGGCGCAGGAGGGCAGCAGGGAGCAGAGGCAGTGGAGACGACCAAGGGCTGCGGGCCAGTGAAGAGGACAGGGAAGACTGAGTCCGTGAACAGCCCAAGAGAAAGGGCTGCAGTCACAGAGGTTGGAAAAGTTCCAGAGAGCTGCCAAGCCTTAGAGGCTGAGGGCCACCGCCTCAGTTACTTTTCTGTTGCTGTGGTAGACACCATGACCAAAGGCCACTTAAGGAAGAGTTGATTTTGGCTTATGCTTCCAGAGGGATGAGTCCGTCATGGGTCGGGATGGGGAGGAATAGCATGGCAAGAACAGGAAGCCAGTTGATTAGACTGTCATCCACACCGAAAGCAGAGAAGAGCATCGGAAGGTGCGGTGAGGTTCTAAACACTCAAAGCCCACCCCCAGTGATACACTTGCTCCAGCAAGGCTCTGCCTCCTAAAGGTTCCATAACTTCCCCTGGCAGTGCCCATAAAGTATTCAAATACTTGACCTTAACCTAGGGTCACACAACCAAGTATGCTAGAAGCCTGGGGCTGGCCCTAGGCATATAGCCCTAGGCAAATAGCCCTAGGCACAAGGTCACCTGAGACTTAGAGGAGAAGTCCCTGTCCTGTCTGGGTCTCTACATTGCACTCTCCTGGCTGATCTTAGAAACTGAACAGGGCGACTCAGAACCTGGTAGACTTAGGGAAGGCACACATAAGACCCAAGATGCCTGAACACATCATAGGGATCATCAGCCCTACGGCAAGACCATCCTCAGGATCCAGCTGGCTTCCTAAAGTCATTGCTGTCTCCTTGGATGACTTTCTAAAAGCCATTCATTGCCTTCTCCATCTCTGTGTGTGGGAAGCACCAGGCGGAGTAACAGAAGACACCTTGTCAGTAGCATTTTGCCGGAAGCAAAGACCTGTATTTTGAGATCTGCATTTTGTTTACAGCCATCTTAAGCTCACAAGTTAAGAAAAATATTTACCTTTATCCCCTCCGCAGGGTCTAGGAAATCAACCTGGCATCTTATCTCCTAGGGAGACCTGCAGGCACCAGGCTTCAGAAACAATTTGCATTTTTCTTTGTCAGTCAACAATCACTGACCCTCAGAGTTTACTTATCAGTTAGGGACATCTCCAGACCTGAATTCCAGCAGACCTGACACATGTTCCCTCCCCCTTGCCCGTTTGCTATATAACAGCTTCTGAGGAATAATAAACAGCGGTTTGATCAGAAATACTGTCTTGCCATCATTTCTTGGTCTCTTGTACCCTCCATTCCTCTCTCCTAGGTTTATCAGGGACTACCATTTGCATCCCACTGGCCGGGATAGCATTTTATGGAGGGGTTCCGCAGACTGAAGGACCATCAGGGCCAGAGGATTAGGAGAGGCTGGATGCAGAAACATCACGGGAAGTAAGGATTACGGGTACATCTCTGCCTATTTTTGCCTTCCTCTCTCCAAACCTTCTCTCTACTTTT
>JAQHUG010000055.1:3578873-3592676 GCA_028555095.1 Dicrostonyx torquatus | reverse complement strand
TATTTATTCATTTCTTCTAACTTTTTGTTAGTCTTCTCATCCCTTTCTTTAAAGGAGTTTTTCACCTCTTCTTTAATGGTCTCTATCACTTTCATAATGTTACATTTAAAGTCAATTTCTTCTACTTCTTCTGGATTAGGTTGCTCAGGTCTTCCTGTTGCATAATCACTGGATTCTTCTGTTATCATGTTGCTTTTCAGGTTGTTGGAGGAATTCTTGGATTGGTGCCTACCCATCTCTTCCCCTCTGGATGGATCAACTGGTACTCGATAGGGGCCACTTACCTGTCTGGATGAATCTGGATCAGGGGCACTGGCTGGGCAAGGACCTCACATTCAATTGGGCAGGCTTTTTGGGAGAAGCCCGCTCTGTGGAACAAAGAAACCCTTGCAGCTTTGTACTTACCCCTATTTCCCCCAGAGCCTCAGCCCCAAAGCAGGTTGAGTGCAGGGTACCTAGGACCCCGCCGATGGAACCATGCTCTTTTAAAGAAGCATTTGAATGTCCAGAAACCACAGGCGTGTCTAGGAATGCAGAAGGTGCACCCAGGCTGGTGGGTGAGATCCACACATTAACATTCAATTAGAGATACCAAAGTGTGAGAAGCAGACATCTACTCAAGTTCTCCATAAGTCAAGGGTCCTTCTCAAAAGATAAAGAGCTCTGATAGGACCAAATTTAGCAAGTGCAGCTGAGCTCAGGGGATAGGCTGCTCTTTCCTTCCGCCCCTCCAAGCACCAGTTCACCTACACTCTACGAATCACGCCCTTCCTGCTCCAACACAACCATGGGCTTTTTGACTTTTCCAGATGTCAGCTGACCAAGCTCGTTGATCCCAAAAGCCTACAAATTCTGCACGTCCTTCACTGGCTCCATTCACTGGGCCCTTAGGTTAAATGACTGAGTCTGTCTCCAGATCCCTTTATAGGATAGGGGAGGGGCCCTCAAGCTGGCCTTTGGAGGAGCAGGTTGTGGCTGGGCAGGCTATGAAGCATCTTTCCTGCCAGAAGCAATTGCACATCTGGCCCAGGGGAGAGCTGACTGAAACAAAGGCTTTAAAAGGACACTAGCAACCAAGCCTTTCTGGGTCCTGTGCTATGTCAGCAGTTTTTATGGATCAGACTCTTAGTCCCCATGGTGAGCCTCAAAAGTCAGTGTTCTAAGCACTGACACCCCATTTTATACAGATGAGGAAACTGAGATGGACAAGGGTGGCCCCTGTGTCTGAGATGCGGGGAAGGGTTCGCAGCTGCTGGCATAGTCCACTTCTTTTTTTTTTTTTTTTTTTTCAAGACAGGGTTTCTCTGTGGCTTTGGAGCCTGCACTGGAGCATAGTCCACTTCTTAAACCTTGTGCCTGAGCATCAGATGCTGCAGCTTCCACCTATTTCTCTGGGATGCTTTTCTACCCCCTGTAGTGGGAGACATAGTCCCAAGCGACAGTCAGCTGGATCCCAGGTTCACAGTGTGAGGAGCTGGCGCCCTAGCTTAGAGCTCACTGTCACCTCCCCACCCCCATGCTCCTGTCCTCTTTTGAGCTCTTGCTTACTTGAGGAAGTCTTTAGTTTCTTTCACTTTTAATGGAAGATTTTGCTGGATATAAATTTCTTGACTGGTGATTTGTTCTCCATTTTAATACTTCAAGTTTATGTCTCCACTCTTCCTGCTTGCTCGGTGTGTGCAGAGCTGGCAGCTTGTGTCCCTGTTTGTGCATAGCGCAGACATTTCACCACCTCTGGCATCTTCTGATGTTTTCTCTTTGTCCTTGCTTTGTTGTATTTTGAATACACGTGCCTAGCTAGATATGAGGGTGTCTTTGTTTTTCTCATTTATTTCGAGTTTATTCTGCCTAGTAGATTGGCTTAGGGTTGTGGCCATTATTTCTTCAAAAGCGTCTCCATTTTCTTTTTCCTGTCTTTCTGGCATTCTAATTATGCACTTGCTATGGTTTTTAATATTATCGCAATGTTCTTTGAAATTTTTTTACATCTGTTTGCGTGTGTGTGTGTGTGTGTGTGTGTGTGTGTGTGTGTACATGCACTTATTCTAGAGGGTGCATATGGAGGTCAAAGGACAACTTGCAGGAGTCGGTTCTCTCCTTCCACCATGTGGGTTCTGGGGATTGAACTCAGATGCCCTGAGTCATCTTGAAGGCCCGGACCCATAGTTCTTGATGTCCTGCTTTGTCTTAGCCATTCCCTCTCCTCTTTGCATTTCAGTTAGAAGTAATTCTACTGGGGGCTGGAGAGATGGCTCAGCGGTTAAGAGCATTGCCTGCTCTTCCAAAGGTCCTGAGTTCAATTCCCGGCAACCACATGGTGGCTCACAACCATCTGTAATGAGGTCTGGTGCCCTCTTCTGGCCTGCAGACATATACACACAGACGGAATATTGTATACATAATAAATAAATACAGACATACAGACAGAATATTGTATACATAATAAATAAATATTTTAAAAAAAGAAGTAATTCTACTGACCTGTCTTCAAGCTGCCTGAGTAGACTATGTCAGTCTCCTGATGAACCCTTGGAAGGCATTTCCTTCCTCCCTTCCTGCACTATTTCCCCCCTTCCGCCCTCTTCCCTCCTTCCTTTCTTTCCTTTCTTACCTTTTCTTTTTCCATGCTGGTGATTGAAAATGCTCTACCACTGAGTCCTGAATGCCAGCCTTCATTTCTGTCACAAGGACTTTAATTTCTAACATTTCCTTTCGGCATTTTATTAAATTTCCATTCTCCTTGCTTACTTAGCTGTATGTCCTTATACGCCTTGTGCATGCATAGCAATTATTTTTCTGGAGTTCCCCTGTCTGACATCCCACATCTGCCCTGTCAGAATGAGTCTGGTTCTGGTGACTGCCTGTGGGTTCAGGGGTGTTTTCTTATCTTTGGGCAAAACTTATAACTTCCGGCTAGGAGCTGGAGGTATCACATTGGAAATAGCAACAGGAGTAAGCAGGCAGTTGGTGGAGGGTTTCTGTTTATCGTCTAACAGTGGAATGTGTTTAATATTTAAGATGGTTGTGTGCTCTAAGCCCTTTAGATTCCTCTGCTGTCCTTGTTTCATCTCTGTTTGACTTTGCATTTTCCCACTTAGCCATCTTGCTTTATAAAAAAATCTGTTCTGTAGGTTGCTCAGCTATAATCTGTTGTTCCTGTGTTGGACTCTTGGTGTGGTAGGTAGCCTGACTTCTTATTAGTTTTGTGACTTTGGACATGTTCCTTCACTGAGACTCTTTTCTCATCTATAATATAAAACAGAAATAATGTCCCCTTGTAGTACTGTCCTGAGGATTAAATGTAATACTAAATTAAAAATGATGAGCACTGTGCCCAGGATAGACCACACTCTTGATGGAATCAATGGATCCTTCGGGCTCTGAATCACTAATTGCTACTTGTTGAGCTGGATGCTTGCAGAGTGTTGCTCTGTGTCTTTCAGCTGTGTAGTTAGAATAGAAACTCATGTCTCCTCATCCTCATGGCTCCGCTGTATGGATGTTGCAATAGGCAAGTATCTTAAAAATAAAGGAAGGTGCCTTCTAGGTAACCCAAGCAGCACCTAATGACATATTTAAGAGCAAGACCTGCCAGAACCAGGAAAAATAATAACCCCCTTAATTGCAGACACTTTCAAGCTACATTCTCCCATGTAAATAATACGCCCTTCAGAAGCATCCTAATTAGGTATTTACCTCAGCGATTGCAGCGGCTTCACCCTGCTCCCTAGGGTCATATTAAACATTCGTGTCAGCGTGGTTGGGACTGAAAACAAACTGGCATCAAGAAAATAAATGGTGTCAAAGATTTTTTTGCCTGAGAAGATAGAGGGCTGGGTTTCTAGTGGGGGAAAGTGGTGGGAGTCCCATGGGTGGGCAGCCTACCTGTGTGTGGAGGCAATTTCCTGTCAAGACTCCTGTAGGGCAGGGAGAAATAGCACTGCCCTTCCATGTCCACTTTCCAGAATTAGGGTTTGGGTCTGCAGGGGCTCTCACCGTGAGGAATCACTGGTTTGGGAGATATGATTTCTCATGACAGTCCCTGGAGAGACAAGGGAGCCTTTGTTAGCTTTGGCTGCAGCTGAGAAGGGACCTGCCCTCCGACTCACTTCTTTTCTTTCTTCTTTGTGTCTCTCCTGTTTCTCTCCTATCCTTCCCCTCACCCAGACCTCACTTCCTCTCCCTTTATTCCCATCTGGCCTTCTGCATTTTTTCCTCTTGAGAACCCCAAGATGCCCAGGCCATCATCACTGCTCCCTAGCTGAGAGACGGCATACCTGAGGCAGATATCTCAAAGCTTTGGAAGTAGTGACGGTTTGGGGGTATCCAGACAGCTCCTCACGAGGACCTAGCATGTACACTCAGTTCTTAGAGCCTATTCTGTTACTTGCAGGCACCATCACTGTACTTCAGGGTCAAAGCCGTGTAGCCTTGCCTTGCAGGCCTGCCTGTAGATACACAGTAAAGTTCACAGGACTGACCGTCATTGAGGTTATCACCCAGATTCTATACTCGGAGGTGTGAGGATACGGGACTAGCTCACAGGGACAGCAGCAGTCACAGGTCCAAACAGGGTCCCACAGTGTTTGGGTCTCAGTGCACCTGACTTGGGCTATGGTAGCTCAAAGTCTTGACCTTTCTATTTGCATCTACAGCACCTGCTATGGTTCTACTATGAAATGTGACTCAAAGGCTCATGGTCTGAGCCAGCCGTCCCCAGCTGGTGGCTCTGTTTTGGGAGGTTGTAGGGCATTCAGGACACGGAGCCTAGTTGGCAGACATAGGGTAGAGGCTCATGGGTTATAGGCCAGAGCTGGTTCTGCCCTGAGCTCACTTTCTCTGCTACCTGGTTGGTGCTGAGATGTGAGCAAACTTCAAGTTGCTCCTGCTGTGGCAGCAAGAGCCTCTCCCACCGCCATTTCTTCCCTGCCATGGTAGGGTACATCTCACTCAAACCCAGAGCCCAGAGCTAAATCCCCTTTAAGTTGCTTCTTCTCGAGCATTTGGTCATAGCAACAAGAATAATGTATCCGATGTCCTTCTTGCCTGCCGCAGGTGCCTTGGTAGCACGAGAAAGTTGAAAGGACCTATGGCATTGTCTCATTCTGTAGTCCATGACCTAGCATCTATTGACTGGGGCGTTGTATCAGATTGTGGGTGCTGCTATAACAAAACACTGCGGGCTAAGCGTCTTAAATAACAAAAGAAGTATTTCCCATGGTTCTGAAGTCCAAAGGATCAAGGTCAAGGTGTTGTAGGACTGGCTTCTTCTGAGACAGATCCCTTTGACCTGATATGTCTGCCTCCCTGTGTCCTTGCATGTTCACCCCATTTTGCACACCTGTGTCCTATTCTGCTCTTCTTATAGGATTAGCAAGTCTCCACATGACATCACTGAACTGTAGCCACCTATTTAAAGTCTCTATCTGAAGAATCACATTCTTAGCTACAGAGATTTGGAACTTCAGCATAGGAGGTGTGTGTGAGGGTGGGGTGGTTCATGTATGGGCATTCAAGTGTACCTGCACATGTGTGGACTATGCACATGTACGTGCAGGTATGTGGGTGTGTGCCCATGTGCCCAAGTGTATATGCACATATGTGGAATATGCATACACGCATGCAGGTGTGTGTATGTATGTGTGTGTACTTGCCTGTGTGTGCACATGCACATGTGTAGAACAGAGGGCAAACCAGGTGTCTTCTTCAATTTCTCCATTTTGTTGTTGAGACATCCTTGTAGCCAGTGAGCTTCAGAGGCCGCGTGTTTGTGATTCGCTCCTCCCTGCCCACTGGAGTTAGAGATGTACCTCTGTGCCTCATGTCAGGGACCCAAACCCAGTTCTCCCCAACTTTGTGATTTAGCCATCTCTGTAGCCCCTAAACTTCAATTTTTACAAATGAAGAAAGTAGAGCCCAGAAAGGGTGATCCACCCTCTCTTGCCTGTAGCCACACAGTGGATCTGGAGAGGCTGGGAGTGGCACTCAGGGATTAGGGTTCTAGCTATGTCTAGGCCTATCTGTCACCTTTGCTAGGTGTCTTCCACGATGGGGACTGCTATAAAGTCACTGGCCACGGTATGGGTTTGAAAACATCTTCAGATTGCTGAGACACCTCCTGTGCTCCCCAGATGCCAGCCTTCAGGTCTGACTTTTCCTTCAACAGCTAACCAATTTTGTCCTCCTTCAGAGTGCAGTTGGGGAGCACTTCATTGTGCTCACTCCTGACATATTTTGGGATGTCTCAGAGGGATGCTTATACATGCTACAAATGGGTCCTGTCTCTCATCATTCACTCCAAGTAGTAGAACGGTCACCCTGTTCTGGTCTGCCAGAGTCTTTGTCAGCATCGGCCCTAGACATCCTGTGTCCTCGGTAACCCTCGGTCCCCACAAACAACAGGGATGATTGGCTCATCTCTCACATCCTCCCATTGACCTGTCCAGTCTCCTCCCTCTTTCAATACCCCACCATGGCTCTCTAAAGTCCAGTTTAAACCATGGCATCGCCAGTGTCTTCAGAACCTCAGGAACTGTGTTGGGAAAGGGGACACATGGCATCTGAGAGTGTGTCTCCATGCTCCTGGCTGCCCACAACTCTGGCCAATGGGCTGTCTGTCTCTCTTGAGTTACACCTGCTGCTGCTGAGCTCATGCAGTGGGTTACCATCCATCTCTCCCAAGCATCCTCTCCCTGTTCCGAAGCCTCTCCAAGAGATTCATTGCCTTGAGTACCACCACACAGCTTAGCTTCCAATTCTCACCCTCCCCAACTTGGCTTTCCCTCTGCACAGTGAGAAATTCATTGATGTGGATTTCTCAAAGCAATTAGCGCTTCCTTCCCTCAGAGGGAGAATGCTCCAGGCAGCATTGAAGCTGCAGTTCATTCTGAAGGTCGGCTTTACATCACTGTGAATGATGGCCTGATATGAATGTTATAAAGGCATGCATGGCAGGCTGTCATTCACTCACTTGAGAATAAGGACAGCTATCAATCAAGCTCTGTTGTGCGCCCACACCGAGTTGGGATGTGCAGACGCAGAGATGCACGAGACCACATCCCTTGTACTCCAACTTTTCCCTCTCCATCACGGAGGCAGGAGGCCCTCAGCACCTATCAGGGGTCAGGGTTCACAATCTGCCAAAGACTGGGTGATCATAGTGGGAATGTGATCATCCTTGCTGAGGGGTGGATGGCAGGAAGAGATGGTGTGAAGACATTCTCAAATGGTGCTTGGGGACTGGTTGGAAATGCGACTGCCCAGCCCAGCCCAGCCCAGCCTGGCCCAGTCGAGTCCAGCCCAGCCCAGCCCAGTCCAGTCCAGGCTCCCTAGATCAGAGCTGCCGGTGTGAGATTCAGCAGTCTGTGCTGAGAAGTTGCTCCAGAATTTGAAAGTCATCGGGTCATCCCTCAGTGTCTTCAGCAGGTCATTACCACCGACCCTTCACCTCAACCCCTGTGCCAGAGAATTGGCCCTGGTAGCAGGCTGCCTCACTTGTCGAGGGGACCCTCTTATGTCTCTACAGCTTTGGCGCAGCAGCTGGGCTGACATGATTGTATAGTCCCATTCTCTGCCTCCTCTGTGGAGGAGGGCTAGTTTGGGATGCAGACCCTAACCCAGGATTCCTCGTACGCTCAGCCCGTGGTTCCTGTGCTACTTAGCCTGGTTCTGTTCATTTCTATTTCCCCTCACATCCATCTGTGTTCTGGAGATCAACCAGTTAATTGCTTGAATGAGAAACCCTGACTGGGGTTCTGCTTCTCAGAACCAAAGTCAAAGACTTCTCTAGGAAAAGAAATCTTTTGCTGGTCCCTTGGCGGGACCAATAAAAACCTGCCAATCAGGAAAGCAGAGGACATAATAGGTCAAAGGAATCCAGTGTGCACAGACCTGAAGGTATGACCAGCATAGGAAGGTAGGGTTCTGATGGCCTTATAATGGCTGCAGTGGATAATGACTGCAGTGTAGGTGCCTGGGAAGAGTGTGGAGGGTTGGGGACCAGAGACTGAAAATGTTATGAACCATCATGAGGGTTTGAATGTCATGGACAATGAGTGGGAGGCCATAGGAGAGGAAGGAGGATGGGCAAGACTAGATTTGCATTTTGGGCGGATGACTGAACTCTAAGGAAAGAGGTTAGAGAGACAGGAGGCTGAAGTCTCTTGGGAGGAGCATCCAGCAATCCCTAAATGATTCAGGCTGGACCTTGGGAACTAGGGGAGGATCAAGAAGCATTCTGTTGGTGAGAGATGCAGTCTGGGGACTTAGGCAGCAGGGGATGGCAATCACTCTGGCCCAGGTGGCTGGACAGAGCTGGTTGGCAGAACTTAGTCCATGGTAATAACTGTTCCTGAAAGAGAATTGGGCTAAGTTATATACCGCACATGGTCAATAGCAGGGTCTGGGAGGGGGAAACTGAAGGCATCCACTCAGTGTAGAGCTGTCTCTCAGATTTCTGAGGTGTAGAGGAGAGGGTTAACAGTGTAGAGGCTTGAACAGCAGGCAGAGGATGAAAGGGAGACAGACACAGAGCTCGAGTTTGAGGAGCTGGGACGATGTGCTGCCGTGGGAATCAGGGACAGAGCAGGAGGTAGGGGAGAGTGGTCACTGGAGTCTCAGCCAGGAGCTTATGACTGGCTACTGGCCACCTGAACTGCATGCATGTTGTGACCCGGGTGTGGTGACAGCCCACTGACTGTGGATTGAATGGAAGCTGAAAAGGTGTAGAAAGGTATGAAAATAATTCCATGAGGCTTGACCAGGATGGGAAGGAGACAGTCGAACTCTCCCTGGCCTTCCCTTCCCCCCACTACCATCCTGGAGCCTCCTTGAACTGGTAGCATGTCATTGTCAAGCAGAACAAAGGGCCAGCTGGCTGGAGTCTGTGCAGTAAATCCAATCACAATCTCCTAGATACAGGGAGGTTCTAAGGGTAACCTCCACCTAGAATGCCCAGCTTTTAGCATCTAAGCTACCCGCCACACAGAGGGTGATGATGTAGAAATGTGCACACAGGGAGATATAGAGGGCACAGTCCAGAGTTTCTCAGCCTCCCAACTCACCTGGTCTTCGCATCAGCAGAGCAATTTGTATCTCCCTGTGTGTTATTTAAACACACAGTTTTCACTTGAGACACAAATAAACTCCCAGAGGCAGTTGTTACCCTGCCCCCCTCAACCCCCAGACTTTTTAAAAAGCCAGGCTAACCAATCACTTCTGATTCCCTGGCTGCCTATTGGAGCTGTCAATCACTGAGAGGCCTCCTGACATTAATGAGAATGTCAGTGATGCTTCTGTAGGGTTCTCCCAGAGACTTCACTTTAAGTAGCAAGGTTATTATTTCTGATGTGTTATTAAAGCTCCAATCTTACCCCCCATTGCTTCAAAGCTCCTGTCCCCTTGGGATCATGTCTCCCGATCAAGCAATGGGAAGTTATTTGCCTAAGATTTAGAGAAGAGGGTAGAACTAAGCCAAGATGTCTTTACACAGACCGATTAGGGGCTGGGCCTAATTGCCAGTGTTTCCATATCTTTTTTCAGCATTGTGCCTGCCTCCCTTGATGTTAAACGTTTGTCTTTTCCTCAAGACATGGCTTCCTCCAGGGATCTGATAGATTGCCAGAGCTTACAAGGAATGTTCCCCAAAGTCCAAAGTTTTGGAATTATGGATAATAATGTCTAAGAACAGGGAGCATATCAATGTTCCTTTCTTTTCCCTTTTCTCTGAGTAATGTAGGAACATTGGTCCACACTGGTGGTGCCAGGCTACCTCAGCGGTCAAGCATGAAATGCTTAATCTCAGGGTCATGGCTTCGAGCCCCATGTTGGGTAACATTTGTTGACAGAAGTTTCTGTCCCACATGGTCCCACAACTGTTCAGTCCTAAAGAAACACACAGAGGCTTATATTAATTATAAACTGTTTGGTCTATTAGCTCAGGCTTATTGTTAACTAGTTCTTAAAACTCAAATTCACCCATAATTCTTATCTATGTTTAGCCATGTGGCTTGGTACCTTTTCTCAGTAAGGAATTCTCATCTTGCTTCCTCTGTGTCTGGCTTGCGACTGTGTCTCTGCCTTTCTTCCCAGCATTCTTCTGGTCTGGTTGTCCCGCCTATACTTCCTGCCTGGCTACTGGCTAATCAATGTTTTATCAAACCAATATGACTGACAAATCTTTACAATGTATGAGAGTATTATCCCACACTGGTGAGGCTGGACTTTCATGCTGCATGCTGAATCTAATGGCACAGTCTCTGGAAACACTACTCAGAAATAACATGTCACCAGCTTTCTGGTCATCCTTTGTCCTAGAAAAGTTGACACATGACATTAACCATCATGCCATCCAAACACGACTGCAGCAGGTGTTCAGTGAACATGGGCTGAGTGAGTGAATGGTTGTGGTTTATACTTTGCTTAGCTTATTCCCCACATGGACCTTCATCTCTTCTTCCCTGGCTTGGAATGTCTCCATATGCTCTGTTTCCTAGGCCCCCACCCCGTGTTTTGAGATTTGACTCATGTATTGTTTCTACCTGTCTCTTGACTTAGTCACTGTTCTATTGATGTAACATAACACCATGTCCAAGGCAACTCATAAATGAAAACATATAATTGGGAACTTGCTTACAGTTTCAGAGGGTGAGGGTATGACCATGATGGCAGGAATCATGGAAGCAAGCAGGCAGGCATGGTGCTGGAGCAGTAGCTGAGAGCTTACATCTGATCCGAAAAGAGGCAAGAGAAGGAGAGGAATGTAGAAGGAAAGTCTCTCTCTCTCTCTCTCTCTCTCTCTCTCTCTCTCTCACACACACACACACACACACACACACACAGAGAGAGAGAGAGAGAGAGAGAGAGAGAGAGAGAGAGAAAACATGGGCTTTTGAAACCTCAAAGGCCTGCCTCCCACTCCACCCACCCCTGGTGACAGTCCACACTCCTAATCCTTCCCAAACTGTTCCACCAACTTCAGACCAAGCATTAAGATATATGAACCTGTGGGGGACATTCTCATTCAAACACCACATCTCTCTTAGATTTTGGAAATCTAATCTAGGACAAATGTGGTCCTGCCATTTCTTCTAAGACTCTAAAATAGCTTTCCATTGTTACCAACTCATTTAACAGATGTGTTCTGGACTCTTAGTTAAAAACTGTAGTGGTTCTTTGGTGCCTGGCACAGAGACAAGCAAGACCAAATGGTCACATTGTAGTGGAGGAGAGGAATGAACAGGAAATGACAACCCTGCAGACTGTTTCCTTTGGAACACAGTCTCAGGCTCACCTGCGACTGAAGCTCTGCACCAAGGTTCATAGACTGTAGTCTCATTGTGTTCACCTCCACAGCCCCTGTATCTGAACTGCTTTCTCCCTGACACACAGCTCTGGTTCCTCAGAAGGTCACAGGAAGCTAGAGGTGGCATCAGAAATGGCAATTTACACACAGGATCAACTCTTCTGGGATGTGAATTTTTGAGACAGTCTCTCACTAGTCTGGAACTTGCCAATTAAGCTATGTTGGTCTGGAAAGTTACAGGAATTCACATGTGCCTGCCTCCATAATTCTGGGATTGTAAGTGTTCTGCTGTCATGCTTGTTTTGGTGTGTGTGTATGTGTGTATGGATAAATGCATGCATGCATGCATCCATGCGTGTGCGTGTGTGTTATGGTAGTTGACATGGTTCTGGGAGTTCAGCTCAGGTCCTCCTGCTTTTTGTGTAAGCATTTAACCAATGCAGCTGTCTCCCCAGGCTGTACTTTGATTTTTCAAACTTTTCATAAAATGATGTCATATGATAAAGTCTTCATATCAGTCTATTTTCTATTGCTACAACAAAACACCAGAGGTTAGAAATTATACAAGGAAAAGATGTCTACTTAATTTACAAGAGCATGGTGCTGGGTCAGCCTGACTTCTCTGAGTTCCCCATGGTGAGATCATATGCAAGAGGGTGAGGGATCATCGGGTGAAACAGGAAGCCAGGCAACAACCAGGAGCCCTGTGTTAATTAATCCCTTCCTAAAGCAAACACCCAATGGCCTAATGCCACCACCAGGCCATGCCACCTTAATGTCCCACCACCTTTTAACATTTTCACACTCAAACTAAGCTTCCAATTCACAAACACGTGGGGGAACACATGTAGGCCACATCCAAACTACTGTGGTCTTCTATGTAAAACAAATGGGAGAGAAAGTTTTGACTGAAACAGTCCAGAGTTTTGCCTGTCTTTCACCTTGGATGGCTGTAAAGAACTCATAGAGGTCTTCAAAGCCAAGTTTCAACTGGTCTATAGACTAAACTTCTAAAGCCTTTGTATGTGGCCCTTCTGTGCTGATCCAGCCTGTCTGCACTCTTCCCCTTTGGCCTTACCTTTCCACTGCATCCCCTTACAGTAAGAACATACGCTTCACTACATTGACTCTTACATTGTAGTCATCTTCCAAGACAGTTCTAAAGGCAGAACCAAATCCAACTCAGCATGTGGGGTTGGGCCCTTTGCACATCTTTGCCTTGGGATCTTAACCACTTGGTAGTAAGCCTGCTCTCCACCCAGCAGAGTTGTGAGTTCCCAGGGACAGGAAATACACCTCTTAGCTTTTCAGGTTGAGTACATTAACAGAACATAGGAAGCCTTGGTGGAATGAATGGGTAGGATCTGAATGGAGCTATGTGCAGTACTACCCAAGCAAGCTCTCCTGACCCTCTACATGAGCTCAGCCCCATCTCTATTATCAGATAATGACATAGCTTGTGATGTTCAGATCTGCCCCCTGCCCTGCGGGAGGAGCGCTGTGGCAGTAGGACCTAGAACTCAGTGGCATCTCATTGTTCCTTCGTATAAATATTTGTGGTGTACTTGCTGTGTGCTCTGGTGATACTTTCTTTGTTTCTGACAAATAAAGCTTGCCTGCAGATCAGAGGCTGAAGCTAAGCCACTGGTTAAACACAGAGGCCAGGCAGTGGTGACACAGAGCTTTAATCCCAGCACTTAGGAGGATGAAGCTTCTTTCTAGATCAGGAGTTCAAGGCCACTTCGGGTCACAGGAGACTGAAATAGTCTAAAAGAGAAACAAAGCCAGGTGGTGGAGGCTCACACCTTTAAACCCATCACTAGGGAGGTGGAGACCAGAATATAAGGTGGGAGCAGAGAGGATCTCAGTGCATTCAGTCTGAGGATTCATGGAGACAGGATCTTGACCCCTTGGGTCTGAGGATTCAGTAGAAGTAAAAAGTCTCTCTAGTGGCTGGCTCCTTTACTTTTCTGACCTCTCAGCATTTAACCCAATATCTGACTCCAGCTTTTTATTTGTAAGACTAATTAGAATTTGTGCTACAGTGTACCTCGAAAGGACTGGAGATAGAGCCTGACCAGCCTGACCAAGCAACATAATAGCTCTCCCCCAGAGAGTTTACATGCTACATACATAAAGCATGCTACATACATACATGCGCTGTGTCAGATGGCATCATGTGAGCAGGGCGTGGGCTAGGGAAAGGAGATGAGGACAGAGCAGTGTTAAGGGGTCATGGTTTTCAGCAGAATAAAGAAGTCAATCTCAGGAGTAATGGAGTACTGACTTGATAGTCATGTGGTGAAGGAACCATGTAAGACTTGGGAAAGAGGAGCCAGCAAAGACAAAGGCCCTGACATGGGAGAGTGCTGGACATATCTGAGGCATATTTTACTGTGAGTGTGAATACGGGTGCGTGCACATGGGTGTGGAAGCGGAGGCCAACATCAGGTGTCTCCTCAATTACTCTCTACCTTTTTGATTTGTTTTTCTTTTCCTTC
>JAQHUG010000055.1:3533576-3555537 GCA_028555095.1 Dicrostonyx torquatus | reverse complement strand
CCCAGTCATAAAACTGTCACCCACATTCAGAGGGCCGAGTTTGGTGACAGGGGAGATTTGTACCACTACTCTCTGGGGACCTTGCTTGACACATTTAACTCTATGAACCTCAAGCCTGTTCATTTGTAAAATGGGTCTATAATTCCTGCCCAGTCATTTCTTTAGTCCTGTTTGGGTGTTCAATGAGAGAGTGTAGGGAGGCAGTTATTTCAAAATGGGAATTACCTATGGAGACCATGCTCTCCCAGACTAGCCACAGAGCCCTGTTTCTTGGGGAAGAATGAAGAGAGGGAGGGAGAAGCAACTAGGATTTAACATCCCTGTCTGTCTGCTTCTACTCAGTGCTCAGGGCAGGAGGAGCAGTCACGGCAGAGGGGACCTCAATCAGAGCCTGAGTCTCCAAGGCTAAACCCCCACTCTCACCTTGCTGATACCCCCCCGCTCCCAACCTGCTCCATTGATTTTATCTTTACGTTTTATGTGTATGTATGTGTGTGTACGTGTGTATGCATGTGTGTGAATGTGTGCATGCATGTGTGTGTAGAGGCCAGAAGTCCACATTGGGCATTTTTTATCTATCATTCTATTCCCTCTTTTTTGAGACAGGGTTTATCACTGAACCTGGAGCTTGATGTATTTTCCAGACTGTCTGGCCAGCAAGCCCCTGAAATCCGCATCTTGACCACCTCAGCATTGTACAGACAGGGACACCTGTGCTCAACTTTCACATCCGTGCTGGAGGTCTAAACTCAGGTCCTCATTGTTTGTGTTGCAGGCACTTTGCCTACTAAGCCATGTCCTCAGCCTCCTATAATAGTTTTATAATCGGGGAAACATATGACCCTACTTCCTCTCAAACCCTGTGGCCCCCCTGCCCTCCCTTCTTCTCATCCTGTCTCCTTGTCTCAGCCCTCACCATCCCTTTGGAAAGTTTCCAGTAGAATGAAGGCACTGTTCTCAGAGGCCCTGCATGAAGAGCTCACTATACACTCCAGCAGGAATTATCCCCTTTGAAGAATCCCTACTTTAATCTCCTCCAAGGCAGGTCTTTGTGGTAAATAGAACAAAATGACACAATGCGCTTCGATCTAAAAGCCTTATTAAGCAGCATTCAGAAAATCTTGCAAATTTCTCATAATTAGAAGCATAATCAATTGGGTGGGTGATTTTTTTAAAATAGAATCTGGTGATTAGAACCAATCAAATATTTCAGATGATCTACTCAACTTCACAGGGCAATTATCATTCCTAACGTGTGAATGAGCAACAAATATTTCTTGACTGAGTTAACACATGGTCTCTTACACCTGTGTCAAGAGCTTCATGGGGGATTTGGTCACAGCAGTGTAAGCATATTTTTTTTCTGGGCTCTCTCCTGACACAATGAGAACATTTAAAGGCCAGCTTGTGGGTCAAGGAGAGAAAGAACTGTGGATTAGGAGCAGATAGCATCTCTCCAGATAGCATCCTAGGCTCACACCCTCTGCTCCCTTGCTAAGTGTGAGAATTTAGGAAAGTGTGAGTCACTGGACTCTTGGCAGGGGAGGAGCTCAGTGATGCCCTCTCTTACCCGCCTCACCCTTGGAGAAAATGAATCAGAATAGACATGGAAGCAAGTCACACGTGCATAAATCAGAAAAGATGGCCTCTGTGTGTAGCTTGTGACCCCAGAGATCTCTAAACAGGACTGTGGGGATATTATTTTGTAGCTTGATATAAGGATTTATTAAGAAGAATAATACAAGAGGTATTCACAAGATACGAATTCACAAGATACGATACCCAACCGGAGAATACTCAGGCAGGCCAAGCAGGTCGGCGATCCGCGCAGAGAGAGCTTCCCGCCTGGATCTCCAGCACTTATAGCTCTCCTGAATAATGGGCACCACCCTTGGGGGCGGCAGCAGGGTGTGGCCACAGGCCAAGGGACCACACCCCTTCATCATTTTCTCTATCTTAAACTCCAGGTGAACCCCAACCCTGCCCTTCAGGAACTGGTCTAGACATGCACGTCTGCTATAGTTTGAGTCATGGACAGAAGACTTGATCCTGTTGGAGACTTCGGATGGTGGTGGGAACTTTAAGAGGCAGAGTTAAGGGAGGCTAGAACTGGACCCTTCCTGGGGCCGGCTTTCTGCTTGGCTACAAATTCTCTCTTCACAGCAGCTCATGTCATAATTCTGCCCACCACAAGACAACATAGCCAGCAGGGGGCCTTACCAGACCTGGCACCATGCTAAATAAATGAGCAAAATAAACCTTTTTTCTTTATACAGGTCTCTACCTCATGTGCTTTGTTATAGTCATTTTATATATCATCCAACTGAAACTTCTGGTCTTTCTGAAATGCCCCCCATCGTTGATTTTGTACCAGTCCTCATAAAGAAGGTGTCTCATGGAGGCTGCCTGGGTCTTGATTATCAACAGGCCAGACAAGGGGTGGGTGGTTCTCACTCCTAGCATCCTCAACCCTCTGCTGCCACACCAGCCACCAGCGTGCTCCCACCTGCTGTCCACGGCCAGTGGTCATCAACTGCGCATCAATTTCTTGGGGATCATGGGGGAATCACTCTTTTGCATTCCTGACTTTGGCAAGTTCTCAGGGCGCAGAACTTACTCTTGGCAAGTTACTACCAATTCCTAAGAGCTGAGGAAGTGAGGGGAGCCATAGTTAGACCCTTTGGAGAAGATCTTAGACACAAGATCACCTGGGTCAGCAACTGGGAGAACCCTGCTCTGGAGCAATGATGCAAGTGTCCCCTGCAGGGCTGGGTCCTCCCTGGACAGTGGGGACTTTCACCTGTCTTTATTGGTACATCATTCTGTGAGGCTAATAATAGGAGAAGCCGGAGGTCATGGTGTCATGAGGAGGCTTGAGGATGATCCTGCAGGCTTCCTGAGGAAAGCCAGCCATTTCCACTTGTACCGTTTCGTATGAATGTCCCCCAGATCAGACCAGCCTCTCAGGGTACATGGCAGCCAGGTGAGGCCACACAGTTCTAGACAGTGGACTTGCCAACGACATTTGGAACACCAGGAGAGGCATGCCACTCAAGTTAGAGCTTATTCAAGGGGCAAAAACTAAATCTGGGTTTAAGGATGAAGGAAGTATAAGGTTTCATGTGAGCTTCCTCCGCCCCAGCATACACCTGGTTCTTCCAGATTCTCGGGACAGAAGCTTGGGAGCCATCCCAACTCCTCCTTCTTCTGTTGCCCTGGGTTGCTTCCAATCACCAGCCAGTCCTTTCCACTCTGAATTCCTTTGGAGCCAGTGCCCTTTTGCTGAGGTTCACTGCTGATCCTGTGATAACCTGGAGTTCTTCTTCTCATTTGCCTCCCTGTAATTGCCTCTTCAACCTTCCTTCTGTGATAATTGCAGAATGGTTTTCATTTGTGGGTTGTTTTTGTTTGTTTGTTTGAGAGAGCATCTCAAGAACTCGCCATGTAGTTGATATTCTAAGGTGAGTTCAAGGATGGCCTTGAACTCCTGTTCCTCCTACTTCTCCCTGCCAAGTGCTAGGATCACAGGTGTACGCCACTTACTGTACCTGGCCTCAGAGTATATTTAACGTGTACGGAGTGGGGTGTGTATGTATGTGGGGATGGGTGCACACATGTGAGAAGAGAGAAATGCCATCTACTTCCAGGGTCTCTCTGGCCTGCAGCTAGCTGGCTAGGCTAAGCTGGAGCCAGTCACAGAAATACTCCTGTCTCCAGCACTGGTATTGTGTGTGTGTGTGTGTGTGTGTGTGTGTGTGTGTGTGTGTGTATCCTGGGGATTAAACGCAGCCCCTCATATCAGTAAGGCAAGCTTTAGAAACTGAGCCGTACCCCTAGCTCCTCAGAATGCTTTTAAAATGTATTTTTTTAAATGTATGTACATATGCATGTGTATGTGCAGGCGCCCACAGAGGCCAGAAGAGTGCATTAGATCTCCTGAAGTTGGACTTACAAGTAGTTGTGACACACCCAGTGTGACTGCTGTGAACCAAACTCAAGTCCCCTAGAATAGCTGCAGAGATCTTTGACTACCAAGCCCTCTCAGCAGCCACTACACCCCTGAGAAGGGTTTTTAAAAGCTAGATCTGACCATATCAGTCACTCATGCAGAACCCTTGGGCTCTCTTGCTATCCACCTCCATTGTAGGGAAGTCAACAGCATCGGCAGAGACTTGTATCTGAGAAGCCACCATGACAAGTGAGCAATACCATGAGAGAGGAGCTCTCAGATTTAAGATTTACCTTGTGGAGTCCAGAAGGAGAGTGAGCAGGGTCAAAGATGTTTGGGCAGGATCTCCCTGATAGTCCCATTAGGAACAGATGGGAAAATGAGAACAGAGGGCAGATGGGAGAACCAGACTTTAGAAGCAATAATCCCTGGGAGACACAATAGATGGACATTAAAGCAACGTGACCTCTCATCAATTTGGCTGCCTAAACAGGACCTATACAGGGATGACACCAACAGACACACCAAACAGAGAGGAGAAATCTCATGGGACCCTAATCCTAAACAAAGAACTACAGGCAACCAAGGAATGTTGAGAGTAGAAGAAACAGTCTTCCTTAGAGAGGGTCCCCTAATTGGGTATCCAATACCAAATGGTGAGCCCTGAAACCACATACATACAAGTAACGTATATATAAACTAAACAGGTTATATTCATATACTTAGGAGCACGTGTGTGTGTGTAACAATAAAAGAATAAGTAGCCATGAATTGAGAGAGAGCAAAATGAGGTTCATGGAGAGGTTAGAGGGAGGGAAGAGAAGAGTAAACTGATAAGATAAGAATTCCAAGAAATTAAAAGGTATTTTTAAAAAGCACAGTCTTCCAGAACACCATTAATAACCAGCAGGGTTGGACACACTTTGTAGAGGAACAGAGAGCAAATGTTTTCGGGTTTATAGGCCTTTTAGTCTTTGTCAGAACTATGTATCTATTGGTATAGTAGTTTGAAAGCAGCTAGACACTTTGTAAGTGAATAGTCATGGCTGTGTTCTAATAAAATAAGCATGTTGGTTGATACCTTGTGTGGAATGATACCCAGGATTTTCTTAATCAGAATTCTGGGCCTGCCAGAGGTGAGTATGTACAGCTGAAAGTTGCAAAGCCAGGACCTATATAGGTGCAAATACAATAAAAAGAGTGGGATGCTGAGACCCCTAAAAATTCATTGCAACAAGAAGATGTCCATATCCCTAGGTGTCAAGGGTCAAGAGAAGGAATGTAGTTGGGGGAGCCTGGATGTGAGATGGGAGTCTGGAAAAAGGAGTCTCCTGGGAGAGATCCTGACTGTGATCGAAAGTGGTCATTCTAAAGACTGTGTTCAAGCCATGAGGAGACAGGGACAGATACCCTGACCTCACTCTTGACTGTTTATTTCTCCCAGAGTTGGCGTTTCTTCATCTTCATCCCTATCCTCTTTGTGATTCATCCTCCTGCCTCCAAGCCTGTATGCATCTTATACTAATGATTATCTTTAAGATATCCCCGGAAGGCTGTTTCATGGCCCTGCTTCAGTAACTGTATTAAGAAGACAGGTGGGGGTCTGATCATGAATGACTTTGAATCTCCTGGCAAGTCCATTCAGGTTGGACTGTGGGCCCTGTGGGCCGTGTGGCATGAACAAAGGGCCAAACAACAGTTGAGTCAATCACCTTGACTATTAAACATTCATATTGAGAGCTGAAAAGTTTCTCTCTCAACTCCTGACCTCCTGCCTCCTTTCCACCAGCTCTTACCTTGACCTGTTCATCACTCAGAACACTGCTCCCCCACAGCCCTTTGTCTGATTCAATCTTTTTTTCAACGAAAATCATTTTTCTCTAAACAGCTCACTATCCATCTCGACTTCTTATAAACCTGCCTTGGGAAGATTTGCATGATGAAAGGGAAAATGAAATTGTCTTCTCCTTAGGGAAATAATTTGTGCACCTTCCGTTTGGAAATTATTCCAAGTTCATGCTTCTTGGGAAAGTCACAAACTGTTCCCTGGAATGGCACTAATAAACCCATCCACAAGCATCCTGACCTTCATCTTGGTGCACTGTTATCTAGAATACCCCATGGCCTTGGGAAAGGGAAAAAGAGTCATAGTTCAAGGTTACTCTTGGGCTTTCTTTCTTTCTTTCTTTCTTTCTTTCTTTCTTTCTTTCTTTCTTTCTTTCTTTCTTTCTTTCTTTCTTCCTTCCTTCCTTCCTCCCTTCCTTCCTTCCTTTCTTTCTTTCCTTTTTCAGACTGGGTTTTTCTGTGTAGCCCTGGCTGTCCTGGAACTCACTCTGGAGACCAGGCTGACCTCAAACTCAAAGACTCTCCTGTCTCTGTCTCCCAAGTGTTGAGATAAGAGGCATAAGCCACCACTTCCTGACTTTTTTTTAAATTTACTTTTTTATGTGAATTTGTGTTTACCTATATGTATGTCTGTATGAGGGTACCGGATCCCATGGAACTGGAGTTACAGTCTATTGGGAACTGCCATGTGGTTGTTGGAACTTGAACCAGGATCCTCTGGAAGAGCAGTCAGTGTTCTTAACCACTGAGACATCTCTCCAGCCCTGTTCATTCTTTTCTTGTGTGTTGAGAGGGTACATAAGTGCACATGTGTACACATCTGTGTGAAAGTCAGAGGACAGGCTCAAGTATAATGCTTCAGGCACCTTCCACATTTTTTGTTTGAGGTGGAGTCTCTCATGATTCTGGAGCTTTACAAAATAAGCTGGATGATTCACCTGGCCAGTGAGCTGCCAGTGATCTGCCTGTCTGTACTGGCTGTCTTGCTATCTCTGGCTAATGCCACCATACCAGACTTTATTACAAGGGTTCTGGGGATCTTTGCACCTGTAAGACACATGTTTTACCTACTGAATTATGTCCCCAACTCTTGTTATTGGACATTTATTAACAATTGGTTAAGGTCCCAACACAAGGCAAGGTCTAGGCAATAGACACCGGTGTGTGTTTGTGTTTGTGTGTTTGGGGGGAGATTCTCTATACAACATAAGCCCAGCACAGCAGGATCTGTCTGATGGATGCTCCAGACTCATCTCTAGGTCAGGACCTAACACATGGTAGGTGCTTCATCACTCTTTACTAAGTGAATGGATACTTGAAAGAAAGCTATCCTGTTTTAATCTTAAACTCAAATAACAAGCAAGCCAATGTCCTTACCTACAAAAATGATTTGTTCAATCTAGTAAGAGTTAAGTTCTGCTCCTAAAAATGTCACATACATGTAGTCACATGCCACATCACCACACTTCTTTATCCTGAGTGGGAGAAGCCCATCTAAGCAAATGTTATAAGCATTGCAATCTCCAAAATGTCACTATGTCCTCTATGGGCCTCATAACTATAAACAGGACAAACTAAGAATTCAACAGAACAGATAGTAAGCTGTAGTATGAATAACTGCTTTTCCAGTAGCCCCAACCCCCCCTTTTTGTGGCTATAAAGAAGAGCAGACACAGAGCCCCACCAATTCTCCCTCTACCACAGTTATGTGGAGCCAGTTGATGGAACTTTCTCTGTCCCCACTGGCCACACAATCAGCAAAATGATCAGCGGAGGGCTCAGCGGCTGCCCCACTCACTGCCCTTGGCTTTGGTCAACTGAGCCCTGACAATAGCAGCCAGCAGTTGTCACAGCTCAGATAATAGGTCCATGTCATCAGCCCTACATTTGTTGGTTGACAATGGCTCGATTTTGCAGGCTGGCATTATCCAAAACCTGCTTCCCCACCCCCTACCCTTGAGGGATCTGTGAAAGAGACCTCAGTGGAGCTGAGCCAAGCTAGACTGGATGACAAAGGGACTCTCCTGAGAAGCCTGAAAAGCTCTATTTGTAAATAAAAATGTCAAGTGGATTGATGGCGAAGAGCAGAGGATCTGGGAACACATGCCCTGCATGCCTGGCAGAGTTCCGGTTAAGATGTCTTCCAATGGCTGTGGTCATAAGTGTAGGGCAGAAGAGGTGCAGAGAGCTAAGACGTTCCCCTGTTTAGATGGGAAACACCATCCTCCTCTCCCTGAAAGCTCTTCCATGTGAGGTGTTGAACTTTGATCCATGCTTAGCAATTATCACAGGCTCTGGATCATAGAAGTATGTTATTGTCATCATTAACTATGCTTCTGACTAGCCTTTACAGTGACAGGGGTCATTTTCTATCTTGTCATTTGACCCAGTTGAAAGATACAAAGCAAGACCCCCACTTCTACAGACAAAAACAAAAACAATAACAAGACAAAACAAAAAACAACCAACCCGCCCCCCCCGCAAAGAAAGGAAACCAACAACAGAGGGGTTCAACGGTTTGCTTAGAGCTGCCAGCTAATATACTTTAAAGCCAAAGATGCTGTGGAGGGGACTGACTTGAGTCTCATCACCTGAGTCGTCACTTCTATAATATCTCAGTCACCTCCTGTCTGCTAGGAATATAAACAATGAAGACCTAGTCCCCGACAGACAACTGCCTTACTGCACCGCTGGTCAAACCTCAATCCTGCTTCTCCTTTGCATCATGGAACTCACGTTGACCTCCCTGTATCTTGTGCTCAGTGGTTACTGTTTCTACTTTGACTACATGGGATAGGTCAAAGCTTTCTTCTATGACCGTCTATGTTTGTGCTTGAAGATGAAACACCTCTGAGGGCTTCCTCTTCAATCTAAACAATTCCCCAGCCATCGTTGTTGGTGTTAAGTGTGCTTTAAATTGTTAAACTCAGTTTAGAACGTGGCCACCAGAACATGACATGGCATGCAACCTTTGGCCTGAGAAACAGTATAGAATTGTCTCTATTGCCTGTTTGGGTTGGGGTCTGTGCTTCCTTGGATGACCCTGAGGCCTGCATGAGTCATTAGGCTTAACTATTCCTTGGAATTATGGCGTAGAGAAGGTAAGGTTTAAGAACCAGAAATCAAGAAAACATGAAATGAAGGGGTTACTGTGAGAACTCTACAATGGGGCCCAGGCAGTAGTCCAGCTGCTGAAAAAGAACAGGACAGACACCAGGACAGGAAGGCCTTGGTCAGCTCCCCAAGTCATACACACGCTTTCTCCGCCCTCCTTGGATCCACCAATGCCCTAATTTCAGGCCCCGTTTTTTCTGGTTCAGCTGAGTTAAGCCCCATGTTGTTATTGCCAGGGTGACCAGAGGGCAGGTCCAACTGAAGCTGTAGCGGTCCATGCAAATTTGCTCTCTCCTTCCGTTATGATGGGATCTAAACTGTCTCCTGGAAGCCGTGTGCTAATGTGGGCTTGTTGGAAGTGATTGAACCATGATGACCCTGACCTCTCTGGTAGTTTAATCTGCAGATAGACTCATAGCTGGAAAGGCTACAGTAGAAGCTGAGGAGATAATGCCTTAGCTATAGGACATAGATGGCTGTGTTCTTGAATGGGAGCTCTTATTGCTGCTCCCCCCTCACTGTTTGTTGACCACCATAAAGTTTGCAGCCTCTTCTGTGTTTTCTGGTGGTCTTAGACAATCCTTGTGAAAGGGTCTTTTGACCCCAAAGGGTTCACTACCCACAGTTTGAGAATTGATGGACAGTATATAGGACATACTTATGTCAGGATATTGGTTATCAGGAACTCCGTTGTGACTTGCCATATTGCATTTTATCTGGCAACCTAATGTTCTTTAGGCCAGCATAGTTTAGGATGTCCTGATTGCAGGAGATTGACCCTCCTCATCTCAAATACAGATTAACCTAGGACTTGGAAGAACTAGGACTGAGTCCTAGTTCTTAGGCAAGGTCCTCTGCTCATTGCCTGCTTTGGGGTCCCCATGGTAACCACAGAACTTTGTTACTGTCTTCCTGATCCAGTTCTCTTAGTGGGGCTTGTGAGTTTCTATATTCCAGATCCCACTGTGACAACTGCCTGGAAGCCCATCTGTGACAGAACTGAAGTCATGCTTGTCCCTCAGTCATCGCATTGTCTGGATCATAATTTGCACTCATCCTCGGTGCCAGTCAACTGTTTGCTTGTGAGCCCCAACACTTGAGGAAGTCAGCTGAAGGGAAGAAAAATATATTTGGCTTGTGGTTTCAGTCTGTCATGGTGGAAAAGGCATTGTAGAACAAAATATGGTCATCAAGTCAGGAGAGAGAGAGAGAGATTAAATAGTATGCTACTTATTGGTTTCATCTATCCTTTTTATTCCATCTGGACTCAAGCCATCGATCAATGCACCCTACAGTCAGAGCAGGTCTTTCCCCCTTAGTGACTGTCACACATTTCCAATAACTCTGGAAATGCCTTCACAGACAAACAAGAAGTGTGCCTTAAGAAATAAGATGCTTCTCTATCAAAAGCAAGTCAACAATCAAGATTAGTCATTACTTGGGGACAATGACGTGGCTCAGGGGATAAAGACACTTGCCAATGAGCCTGACAACCTGAATTTAGTCTTTGAAACCCATATGATGAAAAGAGAGAACCGACTCATAGGTTAGCTTCTAATTGCCATGTACACACTTTGGCATGAACATGGCTACACACACACACACACACAGCCTGAATAAATATATTTTCAAACAGTTAATATTTACAGTCTTCACTCTTCTCTGTTAGACCCTGAACATCTTGGGGTATGTTCATCTCTTTTTTAGTCCCAATCTTCTCAGGGGCCAGCACAAGATCCAAACCAAAAGTCACTGGGATAGTTTGAATGTGTCTCTCAAAGTTCATGTGTTAATCTCTAACTCAAACGTTACTGACTGGAGGTGAGGCCTTTGGGAGATGCCTTGTTAGCTCTGCTGTCAACTTCGACTTGATAGTTCCGTCCAATCAGATTGTTCTGTGGCCATGTCTGTGAAGCATTTTCTTACTTGCTAATTGTTATAGGAAGACCCAGCCCATTGTGGGTGGTGCAATCCCTACGAAGATGGGCCTAGGCTGTGTTGTAATAGGTGCGGGCTGCTGTTCCCAGCACCTGAGAGGAATGCGGACCCTTTTTGTTTTTTCTTCCCACCTGGCTCCCAGCCACCAGCTAGCTTATGCCCGAAATAACCACATGAAAATTATATTAATTAAATTACTGCCTGGACATTAGTTCTAGCCTCTATTGGCTAATTCTCACATCTTATTTCACCCCATTTTAATAGTCTGTAAGTCACCACGAGGTAGTAGGTTTACCGGGAAGATACAGCATGTCTGACCCTGGCGGCTTCATGGCAGGCTCTCTCTGAGCCAGTCTTCTTCCCAGCATACTGTTCTCTTTTTCCCGCCTATCTAAGTCCTGCCCTATCAAAAGGCCAAGGCAGCTTCTTTATTCAACCAATGAAAGCAACCCAAATGCAGAAGAACCCTCCTACAGCAAGGCTGTATAAAATAGGCAACTAAGCAAGCCCTGGGGATTAAGCCACTAAATAGCATTCTTCCATTGGTTTCTGCTTCAAGCTCCTTCCTTGAGTTTCTACCTGTAAGCTAAAATCAACCCATGCTCTCTCCCCGCTTCAAGTTGTTGTTTGTCTTAGTAACAGAAACTAAACTAATACAGGAGATAATTAGGTTTAGATGATGTTACGAGATCAGGACCCCATGATGGCCTTAATGACTTCAGAAGAAAAGGAAGAGAGACTTGAGTTGGTACATTTGCTTTCTCTCACCAGGTGATCTGTTGCACCATGTCCTCAGGCAACCAGGAGGTCCTCCACAGGTCCCAGCACTATGCACTTGGATTTCTGTCCTCTGGAATCATGATTCAAATAAACAGCTATTATTCATAAATCACACAGTCTTTGGCATTCAGAAGACAGACTATGACAGTCACCAGTATATATGTGGCATTAACAAATGCAGTCTAGTGCCCACTTGGCCTCCTGCCGACATATTGAGGACTCCAGGCTTACTGGAAGTTAATTTACCCAGATTTATATTCAAGTCACAAAATCCCATAAGATTGGATCACCCCCAGACACAGCGTTGGTTCATTGACCTTGTAGGTTGTTGGGAGGAGCTGTGAAATAAAGAAAGGAGCTCCCGAAGGGAAAGGACCAGGACCCCAGCCCATCCTCTAAAGTGACTCTGTTCAGGTGACAGACGTAGCAATGCAGAATGAGAGAATCAGTGAGGGCCAAAAGTCAAAAGGAAACAGGTGCTTAAATTCAAGAAGACACAGGTCCCAACCAACGGTGGTGAGTTTATACCCCAGGGAAGCAGTTGGAAAGTAGTTTAGAAGGATGCAAATGCTGGAAGCCCAGGACAGATCTGCACAGAACTTCATGCAGAGTATCCTACCTTACTCCTTGAGGGATGGCAATAGGTTGTTGGGACTCTACAGCCAGGCATCAGAATCTGAGGATCTGTATAGCCTCAGCATTGGGCTCTGCCCACCTGAGGGGCTGCCCAAGTTCACAGGCAAGAGGTGAGGGAAGTCAGTCCCTTTTAAATGCCAAAAATGCTGTTGCCATACTTCCTGTCCCCAGTGCATTATCTAGTACATAAAAATGATCCATAAATACTTCAAACGAGTAACAAAAAAGTATTGTTTCTGTTTTTTAAAGGAGAAAGTGCCAGAGAGATGGCTAGTCTGTTAGCACTTGCAGAAGACCTGAGTTCAATTTCCAGTATCCACACGGCGCTTTCTTCTGGCCTCAAAGGGCTCCAAGCATTCACACGCACATGAAAATAAATACATGTAGATACTCACTCATACACATAAAATAAAATATATTTTCTTTTTAAAGGCGAGAGCATCTGCTTCAAGAGCTGGTGGGCACCGATAACAGGATAATTGGAATTTGAACACTGGTTGTTTTACCCCAAGCTGTACTTACTCTCTGCCCCTGAAACAAACACTTTTTAAAAAAATGAACTGTGGCTGAACATTTGGTACATATAAAGGGGTATATGTAGCACATATGTAGTTATCAGGTGTAACAACAAATGCTATCCCTGTGAACTTGGCTCCTGAGGGCTCACAAAGCTTTCAAATGAATGGTAGGAGGGACCTGTCGGGGACTAAGCAAATGTCTGTAGCATTAGTCCCATGACACCCTGAGCAGATACTTCATCTTCAGCATACCAATGGAGACACAGAGGTGTTGAGTTGCCAGTCTCACTGTAGTTCCTGGAAGGAAGATGTGACCTGGAAAGTCATGCCTGTTCTGACTCTCTGAGTCCATGGTTTTCACAGGAGGATACTCCTTCCTTGCTCTGGGGACATCTTTTGGAAATGTAGGTCCCCCAAACTGCCTCACTGATATTGTAAGCATTCACAGGCCTGGAAGCCCCCACCCCAAATTCTCCAGATGACACTGACGTAGCTGGTCCACAGGTTGGGGTGGGGCTGTATTGACATCTCCCACACTGGGTGACCCAGAGAGGAAGGCAGAGCTTCAGGCTCACCTACGTATCCTACTTTGCATCTGGCTTTGGTGCCTGTGATTGATGTGTGACCCACAGCCCACTGGGGATCTCCTGGAACCTCCTGACAAAAGCACACCAATCTTTTCTCCAAGCAAAAGGCACACAACTTGAAGGCTGTCATTGTCACATATGATCAAGGTTTCTCAATAGGTGAGAATTGAAGGTTTTTGATGTATTGTGTGTACAAAGTCATATACATCTACCTATAAAGGCAATGGGAGGCTGCCATTCAATATCCCTATGAAGTCCAGCTGCCACCCAGCTACGGACAGCAAGGTCAGCTGGGAATCCTGTACTTTGGAGAAGGATTCTCATCCAAGTTCAAAGTGGTGTGGTGTCTGGTGGGATGGGCTTCCAGTCTCGCTCTTCCGTGGCGTATGGTGCAGTGAATTCAGCAGCAGGTGTATCCGTGGAGACTTTAATGGGGCATTTGGCTAACCCAACCTTGTGGACAATTAATCAACCATTGGAATACGTTAATTTTCTAGTAACTAGATTCTGACATTACAGACACTGATTTCCATTTAAGCCATCCATACCCTGTGCAAAGGCAGACCTCTAACTTTATCTAAATTTCTTTATAAGTGGCGTGGCATGTTGTCGCATGGTCCCCTCCCACGGAAATTGGGACTGAAGGGGGCAATGACTGGGGAATCTCTGGTCCTTTTCAAGTGAGTCCCCTGGCAAGGACGTATGAAAACCATGCATCCAGAGGTTCAACTCTTAGAGCTGGAAGGAGCCTCACCTGCAGAACCTGGAGCCTTGGGTTGTTCCTGCCAGCTAGACACACAAGGAAGTTTCTTCTTGTTTTTTAAGAAAAGGCCAGGCACACAGACAGTGGCCACCTGCCCAGTAATGTGATATTTCATTTACAACAGCCAGAGCGCGTAGCTTGTACGTGTTAATATTGGATTATTTCTCTTCATAGTTAGCTGCCTCCTCACTTCACTGTTTCCATGGCAACACTCCTCAAACACCACTTCCTACTCTGAATACACAATGTAAACAATCTGCTGTTGAACATTTCCCAATTTAGGGGATTGGAGCCAATGCTGAGAAGCCTGCGGTTAGAGAGGAAGGTGGGCCACTGAGAAGCAAGGTGCTGGCGTTACAACAGAGGTGCCCACAATGGCTTGTGGGGATAAAGACACCAGATGGTTATGCATCACTTTGTTCTTTCTGTGGGGAGATGTTTAGTTTAAGAAGAAAGAGTTCAGGGGGCTCCTCTGTTGTCGCTTAGGGATGAAGAGTCTCAGGATCCCGGAAGTGACATAAGTTGCTCCTATTGTGACAGAGCTAAGAAAAGAATTAGGGCTTGTCTGAGAAGTGCAAATGTTTCCCCTCCAAGTGTGCCCTGGCGGCCCTCAGCCTGCATCCATGGCAGTCACTATTGGTGCATCTTGTCATTCTCCCCTACGGAGTCTGTATACTGAGCAATTCCTCCAAAGGTCAGCACTGTGTCCACCCAGCTGGACACCCAAGCCATGCTGCAAAGACCATGCTGGGCCTGCGTTCATGGGGTTCTTAGGGATCCAGGAGTTGTGTTTTTCTGCTGAGGAAAGCTGGGACTTGGTTTGCTGTCCCAAGCACACCTAAGGATCCTGCTCAAGGCATTGCTATTTCCTTTTTATCAAAGGAGATATTTTTGTTTCCAATCTCACCCACACATAGTAGTGTCCACAATTTCCACTTCTTCAGAAGCAAGGCATGACTGTTCTTTCTTTCTTCTTTTTTTTTTCCAAACAGGAAACAAAACAAAACAAAAAGACCTCAGACCATTTTCTTTCAACTTCTTAGCAACCCTTAGCATTCTTTGACTTCTGAGCAAATGATCACATGATTTCTGTGTCTTTAGCAATGAGCCAAAGGACACTCATGGCCCCAGGAAGTTCAAGAAAGGCTCACAGAATAAGTTGGAAAAAAAATGCCAGCCCCAGGCACTCTGGGGGATAGGTAGTGTTGGGAGGTGGCAGCGAGGTCCCCACCTAGCTGCTAACTAGACTTTGGAGCCATGAGAGGGGTGTGGAGAAGCTCATCACTGGGAGATTTTCAGCAGGTGACAGCCACCTAATGCTACCCTTGTAGTGCCCAGGAGGCATCTGTGGTCTGCTCCCCTCAGCCAGGGGAACATCGCTGCCTTGAGGTGGAGCTTGCCTGCTGTCTATCCTCCTAAGGATGGCTCACTAGGTCCCAGAGACACCAGTTAGAGTCACAAAGAACTTTAAGAGGGTCCCCAAGAGGAAGGCCTGCCCCTTGCTGCCTATTCTGAGCAGGTCCTACTGAATTTGCCATCATGAGCATCTTCTCAGGCCTTCAGAATATTTCTTATGAGATGACAAGTCTGTCAGGGCTCCTGTTAGGCTCCCGTTCCAAAGAGGGAATGGAACATTAAACCCAGGTAGTAGATGAAGGCCACACTTAGCCTCTCGGACACAGGGATGCATGCCTTTGTTCTATTGCTTACTCTCAGAGGAAAGAGGGGGCTCAGAAAAAAAAAAGCTGCAAGCAGGAGATAAAACTTAAACATTTGACTCCATCACTGCCTCACTGTGACTCTGAGAAAGTCATGCCCTTTCCCTGAGCCTCAGTTTCCCCATCCATATGTGCAGGGGCTAGTTTGTATTCATATTCCTTAAACATACTAGGTGGTAGGAGGTGATATAGGTTTGGACATGTCAAATGCAGCAAATGGAAGACGGTGTCCCACAAATCTTCTCAGCCCCCTTAGTTTTCTGTCCACATGCCCCAAGTGGGCAGAGCATGCAGCATGTCCAAAATTGTGGAGATGAAGTTTGGTTCTGAGGCGCTTGAAGATTAGCACATCCCAGACGACTATGATGTCTTGATGGGAACTAGAGGGGATAAGCGACAGAAATGGAAAATACAGGGGGCCCGCCAGCGACTCTATCTCAGGAGGGCCATGGCATCCTTCACTTCTTTCCCAGGCCTGGTGTGTCTGTTCTAAAAGCCACCACATGGTTCTTCGTTATGAAACTCAGCTCATGAATATTGATGCCCCAGGGTGGAGAGAAAAATGGCTGCCGTATTCAGAAGTCTCTCTCTTACAGGTCATTAGGGCGCCATTTATTTAATCCATCACTCAAGGGTACACATTTCTCTCCTGCTCAGTGATGCTACCTCTGTGCAAATTCAGCAGCCAAGGTGAGAAGCTGAAGAATGGTGGCAAGGGCTTCCTCCTCCCATTCCAGAGCACAGCCTGCACACACACACACACACACACACACACACACACACACACACACACACCACAGAGCTCATGGTGGCTAAGAGAAGGTTCCTAGAAACCAAGGCACACCCAGTGAGAAGTCCTCAGAAGGCAATTCTAAGGCAGAGTTCTAAAGTTCACCTGTCTGCCATCTTCTGCTTTTTAAGTGCTGGACTTTGAGACAGAATACTAATAATAAGTTTATATATTATATTTGCTTATATTATATATTATATTTGCTGCTGCCTGAGGGATTAGCATTCTCTGGGCTTGAATGGCCTCATGACTACTCACATGAGTGACCTACAGGAGGATGGTTTTAGCCACTGGTGATGAGGAGGACAGAAAGCTATTCTGCTCTCAGAACCAACAGGCTCTTTGCTGTCCCCACTTAAGATCTCTAAAATGCTTGCATTTCTTACCTGGGATTGCTCCATCTAATAGAAAGTAAGAATTTGTTGCAGAATTTGTCTTTTAACCCTGGTTTAAGAGGAGGGAGAGGGCAAAGAGCAGTCCCCAAAGCTAACCAAGAACATCCATCAGAAATCCTTTAAATTAAATTAAAACGCTGAATCATTCAGATCCATCCCATTGCATAACAGCCATTAACGTATTAACATTACTTTGGGGGTACTCTGTTACGCAAGCTACTGCTAAATCTCCTCTGGGCCTTTAAAAAATATTCCCCCAAAGAGTTGTTGTTTGCTAATTTATTTGTAAATGGGCTGCATCTGTGTTCATCCTAGCCTTCTATTCAGTTTTTTGCCTCTACGCAAGGATGGCCAAGTGCGCAAATGTACTAGCATTGAAGACGTGCATGATATCTCCTTGCTCTATACTTCTGGGCCTCAGTTTTCCCAACAGGAGGAATGGGATGAGGAGGCTCATTCTTGGCAAGATGATAAGGAGCAGGGATCTTGAACTCCAGCTTTATCACTTCTAGGTGTGTGACTTTGAGCAAGTTGCTTAACTCTTCAGAGCCTTGACCTCCGACATCTGCACATGATGCTCATGATGGTACTCAGTGCAGAGTCATTAGGAAGACTCAGTGAGCAGATGGATATCAAGGGCTGTGATGACTGTCTGGTCCAGAGTGAGGACCAATGAATGTGATCTAGGGTTATAATGGATCTTGTGGAGGCCCCAACAAGATGACCGTGCATGGCAGAAGACCCTCCTCTTATCTTTGGCTTCTTTTCCTATCCCAACAGGCAGCCATGGCCAGGTGGCTGAGTTCTACCCCTCGAGAGCAGAGGAAAACCACCATAGCAGATCTGACCTATCAAAACCTTCCCCTGAGATTCTTTACATTTTTCCCACACTGCAGTCTCTACAGATAAACATGTTTCCCTGGATGCCATAATATTAAAGACAGCATGGGCATGAGATAAAAAGAACAAAGACGTTTCAACAACCAGTCGGGCCGGGCGGTAGTGGCACACGCCTTTAATCCCAGCACACGGGAGGCAGAGGCAGAGTTCGAGGACAGCCTGGTCTACATGAGCTAGTTCCAGGACAGGTTCCAAAGCTACAGAGAAAATCTGTCTCGGAATAAAAAAAAAAAAAAAACCTGACAACAACAAAAAAACAAAAAGCAACCAGTCAGAGAGTAGCCACTTGCTACACTTCCAGTTGGGGCCTTGTGTGTGAGAGAAATAAACTCCTAAAGTGCTAAGTCAGTGAGATTTGGGGGTAACTGGGGTTTCCGTAGCAATGCCCTGGGTTAGGTACCAAGTCTAATGGGATTGTGACATCTTCCCCGAGGGACCAAACCTGTTTGCAATTGTTTGATCAGCCAGCTCCTAGTTTCTAATGTTAACGGAGTAACAACCAGATACTCCCGGTTCTTTAGCTGGAGACACAAGCTTGCATGCCTGGCAAGTGCTGGCCTGGTACCTGGCGAGCTCTGTGCAGATGGCTGCCCAAGCTAGCCGCCTGGGCTGACTGCCCCCACACTCTGGACAATGGAGCGTGTTTCTGCCCAGATGCCACAGAGAACTGCTAGGGTTACCCAGGCAGTAGCCCACGTTCAAATACATCATTTTAGCTTCTAGAGCTTTGTCAGCCCCCTGCCTTCCTAGCTGGGCTATCTATCCTTAGAGTGGGAAGGAGCAGGAATTCCTACCTGGGGGCCTCACGATGGGTAAAATGAGATGTTTCCTCATTACAACTCAGAACAAATACACTTTCCTGCAAAACACAAGGCCAGGGAGATGTTCACTCAGCACATGGTACCAGCTCTGAAGGAGAGTGGCTGGCCAACCTATGCCTGATCTGAGGTAGAGCTGTGTCTCTCTGGTAGCCTGTTTAACAATTCCCATATGCAGGCCTGGCCCTAGGTGTAAAGTCCCTCCAACACTCTCTCGGCCCTCTTCCCTGGTGCCTTCCCTCTTCACCATACCATCATCATTCTCAACCACTCATTACGTCTCTCCAGACAGGCAGAGCTTTTGATTCTTGAGCTGTAACAAATAACTGAAGAAATAAGAAAATATAAGAGTATATTGGCTAAATATCAAACCCCCAAGCCTCCCTCGCTTTTGGCTGTACAGGGTACTGATTATAAAGGAAAGTCTGGCTTTTGTGCCATGTCACAGCTTGTACTGAGCAAGAAGAGACCAGTCGAACAGCATGATTGGGGGTCTAAATAGGAGCCAAATGCCTTGCCAAATGGCTCTCGTCCCTGGGCCCGAGATCTTCTGCCTGCTTTGGTGACAGGAGTAGGGTGAACAGAGGGCCAGCGAGTGGAGGGTCTTCTGAGATCGGAAGCTCAAGTCTGGGCACATCACTTGACCATAATTCCATATCTTGAGTGGAGGTGGGTGGAGGTCCACTTAACGGAAGTCTCCCTGTGCCAAGCTGCTCAGTCAGACTTTTTCCAGTCTCCCTTTGGTAAGCAGGTCATGTGACCAAGTGTCCATCAGTGGAATATGAGAGGTGTTATAGGGTACTGCTGTGTCTGGAACTCTATCCTGCTTTCCTCCACACTCCTATTGACAACCCAGGTGTGGTGATGAGTCAGCTGTGATCCTGTGGATGAAATATCCAAGGGGCTGGCAGAGTCACAATGTAGAAAGGACGAGGAGCCCTGAGTGACAATGAGGAATCTGAACTTCCAAACCCGGGCTTCTCTTAAAAAAGTATCATGTTGTCATTTTTGTGTTGCGTGTGATGTATGTGTTCACGTGTGTGAGTTTAGGGGTATGAATGCTATGGTATGCATGTGGAGGCCAGAAGACACTTTGTTAGTTCTTGCCTTCCATCTGTTTATGTTGTCATGATTCTCTCTCCCTCCCTCCCTCCCTCCCTCTCTCTCTCTCTCTCTCATGCACACGCGTGCGTGCGTGCGTGTGCGTGTGTGTGTGTGTGTGTGTGTGTATGTAGCTGATGAGACTGTAAACTGTCCAGTGTGAGTGCTGGGAACTGAACTTGGGTCCTCTGGAAGAATAGCCAGAGCTCTTAACCACTGAGCCATCTCCCAGCCCCACTCACCTTGTTTGTGACAGGGTCATTATGTATGCCAAATGAGCTGGTCTGCAGGCTTCTGGGGATTCTCCTGTCTCCACCTTCCTTCTTATTATAGGGACAGTGGGGTTACAGATGGCTTTACAAATACCGTGGGGATCCAAATTCAGATCTTCACTTTACCCAGTGAGCTGTCTC
Organism: Dicrostonyx torquatus; assembly: GCA_028555095.1. Taxonomy (NCBI): domain Eukaryota; kingdom Metazoa; phylum Chordata; class Mammalia; order Rodentia; family Cricetidae; genus Dicrostonyx; species Dicrostonyx torquatus. The sequence continues at coordinate 3,535,272 of JAQHUG010000055.1, read as the reverse complement.
CTGGTCTGATTGCATGTTCCCTTTAGCACTCTGGAGCTGATCCTCATAACTGTGGTCTGTCAATCCTTTTGGTTATATATTCTGTGTAGGCTATGGTGTGGAAAGATATTTAAGTGTAAAGTGCTCTGCTATTAGGTGCCCAGTCTGTGTCTACTGAATAAATAGTGAACATGGGTATTGGCTACTTCTGCATTTAAATCACAAGGATCTGAGGGGCAAGTTTACAAAGGACTTCACAACTGCCTATCTTCATTTAAGGGAAGCAGCGTCGTCAAGTAAGCTAATGATGTGACTGTTGTAAGGGGCCATGCAGGAGTGTCCAAGCGCACTGAGAAGTGGCCACAAGTCCCTGATGACCTTGACTGTTGAAGGTAGGTAGAAGTCTGGCCTGGTGCTGAAGTGACAGTGAGTGTGGCTGGCAGTGAAATGCTCTGTATCTCCTCTGTGCGTAGTCAAAAATGTGTTTTCCTCTTCTGGAAAAGCTCTATTAAGCACCTCGCGGGCTGGACACCACACACTGCAGATAAGAGAGCAAGCCCTCGTGCTCCTCACTTACCAGGAGGAGACTGAACTGTGTGACAGACACATACAGTAGAGATGTCTACTGAGGCCTCTGGAACAGAGTGGAACCAACTTCAGCAGGAGGAGGAGGGGCAGGCAGGAAGAGTCTCAGAATGCAAGGAGTAGGGAAGGTCTACACTGGCGCAGAAGGTCTACTGCAGAGCTAGATTCCCACAGCTCCAACAACAACAACACTTTTAGGAGTCCCTCAGCTTGGCGAGATCAGGCCAGAAAATGGCAAGCCTTGGTCAACAGGCCACCTCCAGGTTATAGCATCAGTAGCCAGCACAGGAGGCTGCAGGTCCCTTTTCCCTTGGTATGATAGGCAGTAATGGGTGCTGCTGAGGCTGATCCCAGTACCTGTGTGGCCCCACCCCTTGATACACTGTCCCTGACAAACAGCATGAGCTGAACAGAAACTTTTGTGGTTTGCTTTGTTTGTCCTTATTCATATAGTGTGATCTGGCCCCTCAGTTCTCCAAGTGTGAGCCTGGGACAGGTAGCATTTGTTTTACCCAGGAAGGCCCTAGAAATATAAATACTCAGGCCTCACCCTGGATGATCGGAGCAGAAACCAGAGTAGGGCTCAGCAGGGTAGGTTTTAACAAACCGTCTAGGGGATTCTGAAGCACAAGAAAGGCTGAGAACCATTATCTGGCTAAGACAAACTAAATTGGTCCTCTTAAAGAGGAGGAACTAGAAGTCACAGAGCTAAATTGGTCCTCTTAAAGAGGAGGAACTAGAAGTCACAGAGGTAGGTGGGAGGATGGCCCAGTGGGCAAAGTACTTGCTGTAGAAGCATGTGGGTCTGAGTTCAAATCCACAGCACACATGACCCACATGAAAGTCAGGCATGGTGCATGAAGCTATAAGCCCAATGTTGGAGGTAAGAGGGACAGGAGACATCTGGACCCTGACACTCACTGATCAGTCTAGCTCAAAGTGGTGAGCTCTAGGTTCAGTGAGATCTCAACTCTGTCTGAAAAAAAAAAAAAGGTGGAAAGTAAAGGAAGACGACAGCCAATGTGAACCTCTGGCCTATACATGTAACCTGGTGCACACATGTGCATATGTTTCCCCCCAAAAAATAACTTTAGGGAAGTCACAGAGATCATTAGAGCAGACTGTAAAATCC